>BTXE01000008.1:2797500-3134379 GCA_036986855.1 Diaporthe destruens | reverse complement strand
CCAACCCTAACCCTAACCCTAACCCTAACCCTAACCCTAACCCTAACCCTAACCCTAACCCTAACCCTAACCCTAACCCTAACCCTAACCCTAACCCTAACCCTAACGTCTCGGAACTTAACCCTAACCCTAACCCTAACCCTAACCCTAACCCTAACCCTAACCCTAACCCTAACTTTTTAATTTATAATAATATTTTAAATAATAAATATTATAATAATAATTATTTTTTATTAAATAAAAATAAAATTTAGTTTATATTAAGTTTTAAAATAAATTTTAATTTTTTTAATAATTAATATATATTAATATATTTTATAAATAATAATATAATATTATTTAAAATATATAAAAAAATTTATATTATAAATATATTAAATAAATAATTAAAAAATTAGTAAAAAAACTATTATATATTAATATATTTAATTAAAATTAAAAAATAATAAAAATATTTATTTAATTAAAATAATTAAAATTTTAATAAAAAGTATATAAAAAAAAAAAAAAGTTAATAGGATATTAATTTTTTAAAAAAAATAAAAAGTTAATTTATAATTTTATTTTTTTTTTTATAAATAAAAAATTATATTTTTATTAATATATTTTTATAATAAATAAAATATAATAATATAATTATTTAATATTTAAATAATAATATTATAATAATAATTATAAAATAAAATTTTAAAAAATTATTAAAATATATTTATATAATAATTTTAATTATAAATATAAAAAAATTAAAATTTTTATTAAAAATTTTATTATTAATAAAAACTTATTTTTATTTTAATTATTATAATTTAAAAAAAAAAAAAATTTTAAAAAATATAATTTATATTTTATTAAAAACTATAATAAAATTTTTATAAATAGTTATATACTTTTTTTTTATATAATAAATTAATATATTATTTAAAAAAATAAAATTAATTATATTAAAATATAAATAAAATATTTTTAATTAATTAATTTTATATATAATAAATATAAGTATATAAATAATAAATATATTATAAAATTATTTTAAATTAAAGTTATAAGTTTTTATAATATTAAAATTCTTTTAAATAAATTATTTAATTATAATATAATATTATTTTATATTATTAAAATAATTTATAAAATTAATTTATAAATTAAAAAAGTTATTAAAATTAAAAATTATAATTATTTTAATTATTATATTAATATTATAATTAATATTAAAATTAAATTTAAATATAAAATATTATTAAATTATATAATAAATAAATATATTAAAATTATTTTAATAAATAATTATAAATATTATTAAATAAAAATATATATTAATTAATAAAAAAAATTAAATTAAGTATTAATTTAAATAATAAAAAGCTTAGTAAAAATAAAATTAAGCTAGGAAAATTATTATATATTTTTAATAAATTAAAAATATTATAATTATTAAATTAAAATTATTTTATTTTTAAATATAATTTTATTAATTTATTTAATAATTTAAAAAATTAATTTTATTATTTATTATTTAAAAATTATAAATATAATATTAATTATATTAAGAAAATATTAATTAATTATATTAAAAATTTATATAATAATATAAAAGAAATTATAAATTATAATAGTAAAAATTAAATAATTATTAAATTTAATATAAATTATAAAATTATAATAAATTTCTTATTTATAAATAATATAAATATTATAAAAAATAATAATATAAAAAATAATTAAAATATTATTAAGAAATAAATTATATAAAATTTAATAATTTATTATTATATTAAAATTAATAATATTAAAATTTATAAAAATAATAAACTAAAAAATTATAATATTACTAATTATAATAAATATAATAAAACATTAATTAACTTTATTAATTATATATTAATAATTATTAATAATAATAATATTTAAAAATAAATTAAATTATATATTTTATAATTAAATAATAATAATAATAAAAATATTATTAATATTATTAAAAATTAAAATATTTTATTTATTAAATTAAAATTAAATAATATAAAAAATAATAATATTATAAAATAAAATATAAATATTATTATTAAATTAAATTTTAATTTAATTTATAATTTAAATATTAATATATTAAATAATTATTATTAAAAAAATTTTTAATAATTATTTAATAAATTTATAATATAAATTAATTAAAAAATTTAAAAAAAGGAAAAAAAAAATAAGTAAAATTTATTTATAATTTAAAAATTAAATAATTAAATTAATAAAAGTTTTAATAAAAATTATAATATTATAATAAATTAAAAAAAATAAGAAAAAAGTTATATTAGTTTTATATTTATTATAAGTTTAATAAATAAAATTATTATTAATTTTTAAATTAATAATTAAAATAAATAAAATTAAATAATAGGAATAATTTATTTATTAATTATAATATAATTAAATAATAAAAATTAAAATAAGTTTTATTTTTTATAAATATTTATAATAAAGGAAAAAATAATATATTTAATTTAATAAATAGTTAAAAAATTATTTAAAAAAAAAATAAAAAAAAAAAATAAATATTATAAAATTAATAAAGGTAAATAATTATATAAAAAATATTAAATTTAATAATTATAAAATAATAATAAAGCTATTAATTTAAAATATATTAAATAATATAAAATATAAATTATTATTAATATTAAATTAAATAAAAATTTTAATTAATATTAAATAAAATTTATTAATTAAATAATATAAAATAAAAATTAATTTAATATAATAAATAATTAAAAATATATTTATAATTAAACCTTTTATTATTAATTATAATTATAAATATAATTTGTAATTTAAAATTATATAAAAATTAAAATTTAAATAAAAATAATATAAAATTAAAATAAAATAATTTTAATAAAAATAGTTAAAAATAAATAATTAAAAATAGGGAATTCTAATATATATTAATAGTTTTTTTTTTAAAAAACCATATTTTTATAAATTTAATTCTAATAATTAAAAGTTTAATTATAAGTAAAAGTTTTAAAAATAAAAATAAATTTAAATTTTAAAGAATTATTATTTTATAAGTATAAAAAATTATTAATTTATAAATTAAAACTAATATAATATATAATAAAATTAAATTATAATATTAATTAAAAAAAAATATAATAATAATTATATTATATAATTTATATTATTTTTATTATTATTTAATATAATTATAATTAAAATATTATAATAATAATATAAGAAAATTAAAATATTTTAAATAATAATAATTAATAAAATATTAATTATTTTTATTTTTTTTAAATATATAATTTTTAATAATAAATAAAATATAAAATTATTATTAAATTTTATAAAAATTTATATTTAATATAATAAAATATATTTATTTAATATAATAAAAATTATTATATTTAATATAATAAAATATATATATAATTATATAAATTATTAAATATTAAAAATAATTATAAATTATTAAAAATAATTTTAAAATTTTTAATTTAAATATTTTATTTTTTAATTAATAATATTAAAATAAAATTTTTATTAAAAAAAAATTATTTTATTAAATAAAAAAATTAATTTAAAAGTTAATATAAATAAATTATAGTTTATAATTTAAATTTTAATATTATTATTAATATTATTCATATTATAATTATTATTAAATAAATTATTAAAAAGTTTATTTAATAACTTTTTAAAAAGTTTTTAATAATATTTAACTTTTTTATAACTTTTATTAATATTATAAAATTTAAATTTTTTTTATTTAATTTTATTAATTAAATTTTATTTATAAATTTTTTTAATTAATTTTTAATTTTTTTATAATTAAATAATTTTATAATATTATAAATAAATTAATTTTTATAAAAAATAATTATATTATTTTAAATAATATTTATTGTATAATTATATAAAATATATTAATTATAATTATAAATTTATTTTATAATAATTAAAATAAAATAATTAAAATTAATAATAAAATTATAATTTTTATTATTTATTAATTTTTAAAAATTAAAAAAAATTAATTAAACTTTAATTTATTTTTTATAATAAAATACTTAATAAAAAAAAATAATTTTATAATAATTAAATATTTTTACCCTAAAAAAATTAAAAAAAAATAAAAATTATAAATAAAAATATTATTATTATTATTATTATTTTTAAAAAATATATTTATATAATTATTAATATTAATTAAATTTTATAAAATATTTTTTTATTAAAAAAAATTATTATAATAATTTAATAATATTTATTATTATTTACTACTATTTTATTTAAATTAATTAATTAAAATACTTTATTTATAAATATTAAAAAAAATTAAAAATTATTAAATTATAAATATTTAATTTTTAATAATAAATATATATATACTTATTTTTTAAAATTTAAAATATAAGTTTTATATATATAAAATTAAAGAAATTATAATAATTTTTTTAATAAAAATTAAAACTTTTATTATTATTATAATACTTTTTTTAAAATAATAAATAGCTTTTTAAAATTAGCGGATAATTTTTTTAAATTAATAAATAATTTTTTTAAATTAATAAATAATTTTATTAATTATAATTAAAAATATTATAAATAAAATTAAAATTATTATTTTAAAATTAATTATAATTAAAAATATTAAAAATAAAAATAAAATTATAATTTTATTATTAATTAAAAATATAAAAAGTATTATTATAATTTTATTATTAATTAATTATAAATAAATTAATTATAAAATTATAATTATAATTTTTATTAAAAAAAATATATTTAATAATAATATAATTAATTTTAAATATAATATAATTAATTTTCTTTTATTATTAAGTTAAATATTATTATTTAACTTTAATTTTTTATTTAAAATAATATTATTTTTATATAATAATATAATTAAAATAATAAAATTATTTATTATTATTTTTATTATTATAATAAAAAGATATTTTAAAATTTTCAAGTTTATTAATTTATTATAATAATTATTTAATATTAAAAAAAAAATTTTAAAAAATAAATATTAAATAAAATTATTTAATATATAATAAATAATAAAAAAAATAATTAAATTTTAAAAAAATAAAAAAAAATTAATAGGAATAAATAATATAAAAAAATAAAACTAATAAATAAATTATAAAAAATTTTATAAAATAAAAATAAAAAAAATATATTAAATTTATAAATTTAATAAAATAAATATATAATTATTAAAAAAAAATATAATATAAAATAAAAATTATAAAAAAATTATAATTTAATTTATAAAATAAATTTTAAAATTAATTATATTAATAATAATATATATAATAAATTAAAAAAATAAAAAAATAAAAAAAAAGTTAATAATTAAATAATAAAATTAATATAATTTATATAAATAAATAAAAAATAAAAAAAATATAATAAAAAAATAAAAAAATAAAAATTATATAAAATAAAATTTATAAAATAAATTTTAAAAAAATAAAATAAATAAAAAAGAAAAATTAATAATAAATTTATTATAAATAATTAAATTATAAATAAAATAATATAAAAAAATTTAAAAATTATAATAAAAAATTAAAAATTTAATTTATAAATAAATAAAATAAAATAATTAATTTAATAATTATATTCTTAGAATAAATTATAAAAAAATTATAAAAAAAAAAAATAATAATAAAAAAAAATTATATAAAATAAAAAAAAAATAATTATTAAAAAATAATAAAAAAAAATTAATTAATTTATATAATTTTTAAATTATAATTAATATTAATTTAATTATTAATTTAAATTAAATTTAAATATAATAAAATTATTATTATATTTAAAAAAAAATTAATTAAATTTTATATTAATTATATTTATAATATTTAAAAAATAATAAAATAATTATTAAAATTTTTATTTAATTTTTTAAATTTATATATTTTTTAAATTATTTATATATAATTTTTTATTTAATTATAAATTATAAATATAAAATAAAAATTTATAATAATAAAAATTAAATTTATATTTAATTTTTTTTAATAAATAAATTCTTAAATTTAATTTTTAAAAATTTTATTATTAATTATTATTTATTATTATATTTATTAATAATATAAAAAAATATTAAATTTTATTTATTTAATAATTTAAAATAAATTTTTAAATAATAAAATTAAATAAATAAAAAATAATTTTATAAAAAATAATAATATTATTTAAATTTTTATAATTATAAAAATTAATAATAATATTATAATTTATTTATAATTAATAATTTAACTTATAATAATAATTAAAGTTAATTAATTTTTTTAAAAATTTTAAATTATAAAAATATTTTATTTAAATTTAATAAATAATATAAATATTATAAAATAAATATTTTAAAAATATAAAAAAATTAAAAAATTATAAATTAATAAATATAATTTAATATATATAAATTTTATATAATTTATATAAAAATATAATTAATTAAAATAAAAATATAATTTAATTAAATTAAATTTATTTTAAATAATATTTAAAAAAAAATTTAATAAATTTAATAAATTAATTCTTTATTTTTAATTAAAATAAAAAAAATATTATAATATTAAAATATTAAAAAACTTAATAAAATATATAAATAAATTATAAATATATTTTATAATTTTATAAATTATTATAAAATAATAATAAATAATTTAATTATATTAAAATTAAAAATTATAATAAATAATTCTTATTTAAATTTTTAAATTATAAAATAATAATAATTTAATAATTAAATTTATATTAATATTTTAAAATACTTATTTAAAAAATATAATATTTTAATTTAAAAATAATAATATTTAATAATAGGTTTTTTATATAAATAAAAAAGTTAAATAAAGTTTTATAAATTTATAATATAATATAAAATATAATTAAAAAAAATTATTAATTATTTATAATTTTATAATTAATAATTAAATAGGAGTATAAGAATATAATAAATTACTAAGGGAATAAAAGCTTAAAATAAAGTATAAAATTATATTAAAAAAAAATAAATAGCTAGTATTTATTTTTATAAAATATTTTAATTTATATTTATAATAATTTAATTAAATTATAATAATTTTTTTAAAAAAAATTAATTTTTATATTTTTTAAAAAAAATATTTTTAAATAAAATTAAATATATTAAATTTAAAATTAATTAAAAATATAAAATATTATTTTAAATTTTTAAAAAATATTATTTTAAAAATAATTTACTTTATCTTTTTTTATTAATATTTTTAATAATTTTTAAATAATATTTTTTAAAATATAATTAATAATTTTTTATATAAATAAAAAAATTAAATAAAATTTTATAAATTTATAATATAATATAAAATATAATTAAAAAAAATTATTAATTATTTATAATTTTATAATTAATAATTAAATAAAAATATAAAAATATAATAAATTATTAAAAAAATAAAAACTTAAAATAAAATATAAAATTATATTAAAAATAATAAAAATAAATAATTAATATTTATTTTTATAAAATATTTTAATTTATATTTATAATAATTTAATTAAATTATAATAATTTTTTTAAAAAAAATTAATTTTTATATTTTTTAAAAAAAAAAATTTTTAAATAAATTAAATATATTAAATTTAAAATTAATTAAAATTATAAAATATTATTTTAAATTTTTAAAAAATATTATTTTAAAAATATTTTACTTTATTTTTTTTTTATTAATATTTTTAATAATTTTTAAATAATATTTTTTATAATATAATTAATAATATTATTTTTAATATTATTAATTATAGTTATTAATATAAATATTAAAATATAATAATAATTAAATTAATTTTATATTTAATTAATAATTTTTAATAAATAAAATTTTAATTATATTATTTTTAATATTTTATATTTTTATAATAAATAAATATAAAAATATATATTAATTAATAAAATAAAAACGATATTTTATTTAAATTTAATAAATTATTTATAAAATTATATATAAAATTATATATTAAATTAAAATAAAATTATTTTTAAAATTATTAAAATTTATTTTTAAAATTATTTTTAAAATTATTAAAATTTATTTTTAAAATTATAAAAATTTATTTTTAAAATTATAAAAATTATTTTTATAAAAATTTATTATTTTAAATTTAATTTATAATAAAATTATTATTTTAAATTTAATTTATAATTAATTTTATTTTAAATTAATATAATTAATTAATAAATTTTATTAATTTTTTTATAATATTAAATTTAAAATAATAAAAAATAAATAAATTTATATAATATTTTATTTTTAATAATAGAATATTTAAAAATATAAATTATAAAATTTTATAATATAAAAATTTATTTAAAATTAATAAAAATATTTAAAAAATAATTTTTTTTTTATATTTTATTATAATTTTAATATAAAAATAAATATAAAATAATTTAATTTATAATTATAAATTTTTTAAATTTATATTAAAAAAAATAATAAGTTTTTTATATTTTTTAAAAAAAATATTTTTAATTAAAAATAAATATATTAAATTTAAAAATAATTAAAATTATAAAATATTATTTTATAATTTTAATAATTATTATTTTAAAAATATTAAATTTTATTTTTTATTAATATTTTTAATAATTATTAAAAAATATTTTTTAAAATATAATTAATAATATTAATTATAAATAAATAAAATATTATAATTATAATTTTATTATTTTTTATATATTTATAAAAATAAAATATTATTTAAAAATAAATGAAAATTTTAATAATTAATTAAAAATAAATTAATAAAATTTAAAAATAATATAAATTTAATATTAAATTTAATATTAAATTTAATATTAAATATAATTAATATTTTTTAATAATAATATAAATTTTATTATTAATTATTAATTATATAATAATATAATAAATAAAATATAATAAATTATAAAATTTTTATAAAATAAAAAACAGATTATTTAAAAAATTTATTAATTTAAATAATAAATTAAATAATTTTTAATATATTAATTATTATAATTATAATATTTTTTTAATATATTTTAAAATTTATATTTAAAATTTTTAATATTATTATAAAAATCTTATTATTATTATTATTATTATTAAATAAATTAAATTAAAAGTTTTTAATAATAATTAATATATAAAATAAAATTATAAAAAAAAATAATAAAAATAATTTTAATAATAAAATTAATAAATTTAATTAATTAATTAAAATTAAATATAAATTTTTTTTTAAAAAAATTCATAATTAAAAAATTAAAAATATTTATTTATAAAAATTATAATAATATTTATATTAAATATAAATAAATAATAATTAATTATAATTATTTTAAATATTTTTTTTTAAATTTAATTATATTTAAATATTAATATTTTAAAATATTAAAATTATATAAATTTATTATTTTAAAATATACTTTCATAATTTTATTTTATTTTAATAATATTCTTTTATAATTTTTTTAAAAAAAACTTTTTAAAATTTTTTATTTATAATATAAAATTTATAATATTTAATTTATAATATATTTTTTTTAATATATTTTTTTAATTTAATATTAATAATAATTTTTTTTAATATTAATTTTTTAATTAAATATTTTAAAAAATATATTATTATTAATTAATTTATATTTAAATAATTTTAATAAATTAAATTTTAATAAAAATATTTTATAAGCCGCGTCTTTTATAAATTTAATTTATATCCTACTTTTTTATATAAGCGATATATATGTTAATAGTTTTATGTAGCCGACCGGGTGGGACTAAAAGCTTGGCACGTGCTGATTTTAAGAGCATAGTAGGAGGTAGGGGCGGGGCAGCGGCGCTCGTTTTAAAGATGGTCAAAAATCCGGCTACCCCGCCACTTGACATCTTCCTCTTCTCAGACTCTTCTGTGGTTCTCCCGTATAGCTATCCGCGAGCCACACCTCTAACGCAGCCTCCCCCGAACTGCTCAAACAAGCCTCCTCCCAAATAAACCTTCTCTCAAGCAACCATCTTCTTTGCTAGACCGAACTCAGCCAGATTTAGCACAGCTGTATGGTTTATACCGAATTCTGAGTATAGCTTATGTGTTTTATAGCTGATTCATTTTTATAAAGCATTCGTATAATGGAAAACCCTGCAACAGCATCCTGGGGTCTAGATCTCAGTGTTGAGGACTTTACTAAGCTTAAACGCGGTATTAAGCCTCGAGATTGGGATGATAGATGGATCTTCAGAGACATGACAGAGCAAGAGCTATCAGATGCAAAGACGATTAAGGATATACCAGCGGGGGAGCTGGAGACCACGGACCTAACAGAGTACGAACAGCTAGAGCAGATTCGAAGGGATGAAGCAATGGCGGATGCAGACGAAGATGAAGACGAAGGTCCGCTGGATCTGCACCAAGGGGGTAACATATCCATCCGTCGAACCTGGACAAACATCGAGCTCTACAGACTAGTTATCAGCCCACCCGATCGTAACGTTAGTGCGAAGATTACGGCCATCACCTGGGAGCAGCACCCAGATAGCCGGATGTCAGAGGAGCAAGCTAAGATCGACGCTGTCCTTCTATGCAGAAGCATTGCGGGGTGCGACCTTTCTGCCGCTCCAGCGTATGAGACCGAGCTTTTTTCGGATTTGCGTACGATCTACCCTAGCACTGTGGTCGAGAACGGGGCGGCTGCAGAGAACGGCATGCGATGATCAGAGACAATGTCATGGAACCAGGATTCCATCCTAGGGCAGAGGGTCACAGCAGGTTGTGGATCGTTAATCGTGCTTTCTTTATAAAAGACGTGTCGCGATACCGGTATCATACAATATGGGATGCTCCTGCATTCACCCGAGCACATACGGCTATAAATAAAGGAAAATACGGGATCCCGTCCGCTCTCTTATAGTTAAACTTATAATTTAAACTTATATTTAATAATTAAATAAATAATATAAATTTTTAAATTTTTAAATTTATTAATTTTAATATTATAAAAATAATTTAAATTTTTAAAAATACTTTTTATTTATTTTATACATATAATATAAATTTTAATTATATTATATTTTTTATTTAATTATTTATTTATTTATTATTTTTTTTAATTTTTAAATTATTTTTAATTTAATATTTTAAATATAAAATAAATAATTATTTAATAAATATTTTTAAATTTATTTATATAAAAAGTTATTAATTTTTTTATAAATTTCTTTTTTTTATTTTATTTTTTATATATTATATAAAAATAAATAAATTTTTAATAATAAAATAATATATTTAGAAAAAAAATTAATTTTTTAAATATTTAAACTTTTATTATATTTATATAATATTTATTTAATATATAATAAGTTAATTTTATTTAATTTTTTTAAAAGTTTTTAATTTTTTTATTAAATTTATATAGGAAAAGTTTTTTAAATAAATTTATTATTATAACGTTATTATTTTATTAATTATATATTTATAATAAAATTTATAATATTTAATTAATTTATTTAATAAAAATAAATTTAAATAATTATATAATAAATATATTAATAAAAAAAAACTAAATTTTTTAATTAAATTTTATTTTATAAATTTTTTTTTATAAAAATTATTTTAAAATTATTATAATTTTTTATAATTATAATTTTATAACTTTAAATTATAAAAAATATTTTATATTTTAATTAATAATTTTTAAAAAGTTTAAAAGTTTTTTATAATTAATAAACTTATTAAAACTTATAAAATATAACTTTAAAATATTTTTAACGTAAATATAATTAAATATAACTCTATTTATTAAATTATTTAAAATAAACCCTATAAAAATAATTAAAAATTTAAAATAAAAGTGAGTAGAAGTTAGTTTTAACTAATTTTCACTAATTTCTTAATAGTCTTTACCTATAAAACTCTTAATCAGGTCGGCAAGCCCATAGCCATCACCTAACTCAAAGTTTACCAAAGAGCAGGCTAGCTACCCGGTATATGCCTTAATAAAACATTAAGAGTTCCGGGGGTGGATTTATAGCCAATTTTCACAAGGTACAGACAGATGCTATATCACGAATCGAACTGCTATACCGCGTGCCTTCGCTTCCGACGAAATAGCGTTTGCCAAACCAACAGGCGGCTCGACAATAACAAGTAGCTCGGCGTGATCAATACAGTCAAGCAGTCGACCTGAAACGAATTGAGACATCAGCGAGGACATGATGATTCCGGGACCATCAGATGGTACAGTGACAGGTCGGGTCAGACGTCGTTCGATGCACACTCTCGAGCAAAGCTTGGTGATCCATGCGACAACCCAGACGGACGAATCTGCCACTTGTCCAATAGCCAAGTATGCGGCGTCTTCCCCGTTGAGCGTCAGTGCATGTGCTGTGGAGTAACTAATGTCTACATCCAGTGTGTCTTCGAGGGAATCCGATGGCATCGTCAATAGGCCGTACATGGGTTGAAGGTGCAAAGCTCCGCCAACTGTGTCGATGGAGTAGTTATATCCTGGTCCAAGGCTCTGGATGATCTGGCGTCGATGGCCATTTATCCGCATGTTATTCTCCTCGTGCATGATAACACGTGGCACCCAGAGTTTGCCATCTTTGTATCGAAGCTCTGTCTCCGTAGTCCATAGCAACTGACCATCGATGCCTTCATCTCTGTCCCATGGTCCAGAAATGTGAAGACGTAACAGGGAGTCGACAATGATTTGTGCTTGGATCTGCGTGCTGACCGCATTGTCGAAGTCGAGGGCTTGAGCGCGGAGTGTTGGAATCTCTGCAATGGCCGACCGTAGAAGACCGACCGAGGCGTTCGCATATGGATTCCGTGACTCACACCCACCAGTTACCCACAGAAGACTGGCAGCATTCTCGAAAAGAGCTTTGAGGGACTCGAGTTGCTGCGAAGATATCTGCTTCAAAACTGGCCGATCCAGATCAAGAAGGCTGATGACGGGACTTCCTATGGCAATCTCAGAATGAGGCACATCTTCCAGCTGCTGGATGTTGACCACGTTCGTGAAACGCTGCTCGAAGGTCTCAGCCACGTGTTCAGCCAAGTCCGAAATCTGGAAATCCTGTCCACCAATGATATAAACAGTGCTCCAGTCAACGTCGAAAGATGCCTTGAGAGCGGGACGTCGAAGCTGTGATACTCTCGAGTCCACAGCTTGTGACGCGATAATCGAGAATGGGTGGGGTAGGGGATCTCTACTGGGAGTGATGGTATCGATTCCTGAGAATCCACATTTTCGTAGGGCTTGACTCCATTGGGAAGCCGACAAGCAAGGGGAGTCGGAGCGTCCCTCACTCGCACCCATCCACCAGCCTGGAAGACCGCCCATTGTGAAGTTCTCACGCAAAGGGGTCTTGTGGGTGATTTCAAGCATGAACAGGTAGCCTCCGGGTTTGAGAAGCGAGCGCACGTTTTGAAGGGTGTTCTGCATCTTTGTTGTGGCGTGTAGGACGTTGGATGCGATGACCACCTGCTTAGTTTGAGAAGAGCTTCAAACGAGAATAAATCAGAGGATGGAAGACTTACATCGTAACTCCCTTCCTTAAAGCCCTGGCTACCGGGGGGAGTCTCGATGTCCAGGACTTTGTAGGTCATCTTTTGACATTGGTCTTGGAACTTGGTGGCCGCTTTTTCAAAGAAACCGCTGGAAATGTCCGTGTATGTGTAAGAACGATATGCTGATCCCAGATGATCAAGAAGAATCCTGGTGGCTCCACCAGTTCCAGCACCTTGCGATATCAAATTAGCACGAGTAGAGTTATGCTTCTGGGACGCTTACCAATCTCTACGAGGTTCATTCTGGGAAACCGGTGTGATAACTGCTTCACCATCTTGGCGAGATACTCGTTGTGTTTGGCAAAGCCTAGACCCTCCGAGTAGAAGTCATCAAGCATATTGTCATGCACCATATGTTCCAGCATTGTTGTCTCTCGATGACCGAGACCAGGTTCGTTCCGATGCTTGTCTGCAGTTTCATATCGATCGCATCTGGAAACCTAAAGAGATCAAATGTTGGTAAATAGAAAACACGAGGGGCCGGGTGCTACTTGCCTGCTTGACAAAGTCTGTATCATCTGCTCGTCATCATCCTGCCACTCTTTCATGATATACGGATGCTTTCCAGCAAGTATTTCGTTGATGGATGTCTTCACAATTTCAAGAAGGTGTTGGTGATGAGGCTCGCATTTCAGCTGGTCATCGGGCGTAAGGGACCCATACAGCTTTCGCCAGTAAAAGAAAGCGACCCTCTCGCATGCTTGAGCAAGCTCGATTTCATGCGTAGAAGCCCGTTCGCTTCCAACGACTAGTTCGCCATCGGGAGCATAAGGCCCCCAGACCGTCTCAGAGAAGAATGGTCGATCGTCAAGTGCAGACGCCTCGACAAACGACATCATACTGGCTCCTTCAATCTGAAGGGTCGCCTCACCTCCGATCGCGCCATGGACGCTAACATCGCCCAGGATTTCTCGAGCCGGGCTATCTGAGAGCCATGCCTCGAATGGGAATTTCGATGAATCAGTCGTCGAACACTGGCGGCAAAGGGCCGGAACCACAGCCACCTTTTTGATATGCCGCGGTAGGAATAAAGACCACAACCGACCATCACCTGGCCACGAATGCCCGCCTAGAACGGCCTGAAATGCCGCGTCTAGCATGGCAGGATGAACCAACAGTGGGGCGGAAGGTCCAGGGCGAGCAGGTCGCTCAATAAGGCCTGTGCAATAGTCGAGGCGTCGACAGATATCAGACAAGGCGCGGAAAGGGCCGGTATATCCACACCCTGCAGAGTCCAGATGAGAGTAGAACCGCTCGGTGTCTATTTTGATGAGGTGAGATGGGACCTGTGCCATTCTTGGCAGCAAGTCTGATGTTGACGCAGGTCCCAGTGTTATGTTGACTGATCCATCGGCAAGGGTAGTGAGATGCGAATGCTCCGGTGACGACTGCGATGAAATTGAGAAGTGAGTCTGAATACGCCCATTGCGTTGTCCCTCGTCAAGATCTCGTGTGATATGAGAAAGGGTGAGCATCGTCTCCACGCCAGTTTTCTCATCTTGGAAAATCATGGCCTTCCGGATCTCGAAGTCCTGGGCCTCGATGACTTGGACGCTTTCTTCGTGGGTGACAACCAAAGCGGCTTCGAGGACCATCGAAACGTAAGCGGCAGCAGGGAGCACTACCTGTCCTTGAACTTGGTGGAACTCGAGCCAAGGCACTTCCTTTGGGCTCAAGTAATTCCGCCATCTCATCTCGTCCTCATTTGCCTCATCACACCTGACCCCCAAAAGCTCGTGGGTAGCATGTGTTCGAGAGCTGAGAAGCTTGCTCTTCCGTGATTCAAACCAGAATGGCTTTTCGTGGTCCCAGCCATAAGTCGGAAGGCCTTTGATCAGTCGTGGAGGCTTTGCAGAATGGGTAAGACCTTGGATGGCATCGAATTCAACTGCGCCAGGTCCCAAAATAGACCATAAAGAACCGAGACAGTCAGCCATTGGCTCTATATCGTTGCCGCCACGTTGGAGTGTACCAATATAGGGAATAGTGAGATCCAACTCCTGGAAAGTCTGCAAGGCCGGGCCTTTCAGAGCGGGGTGGGCACCAATTTCAATCGCAACCTCGAACGGACCCTCTTGTCGAGCTGCACTTCTGAGAGCTTGAGAAAACAGCACCGGTCTGACCATGTTGTCTTACCAATACGTGCCACATGGCTGCTCGTGTCCTTGGACCCTATCACCATCCAGAACACTTGAGAACCAAGACGGGCCATCTGCGTGCGCGGACCAGGTAATTCCGGAAGACTCCATGGAACGGACGTAGGAGTCCGCGCACTTTGGCATATGGTGCGAGTGATAGGCCTTGTCGACTTTAAGGGGCCTGGCGAACTTCTTCTCGTCATCCAAAACAAGTTTAGCATGTTTGACAGCATCTAAATCGCCAGAGCGAGTGATACTAAAAGGAGAATTACATGCAGCAACACTCATTCTTCCTTTAAAGAAGAGAAGTTAACAGAGTTCTTCCGCATCTTCGCTTAACGTACCAACTGCCATCACTGTTGGGGATATCAGCATTTGCGAAGACCAAGAACTGACAATAGAGACAGAGATAGCTTTTTCGAGCAATTACTAACTAAGAAACAGATGTACTTACTGGCGCCTTTCTCGCCTAATCTGCCTTCCGCCAAGGAGGTGACAAAACCTCTAAAATACGCAACTCTAATAGCATCAGTTGCCGAAAGGTGGCCAGCAGCGTACGCTGCGGCAATTTCCCCAGATGAATAACCGACAACTGCCCCGAAGTTAAGTGGTTTTGTTTTTTAATACCTCATACATATAAAATGTATGTAGTGCCTTTATATAGTAATAAATGTTCTAAACCTAGCGTTTAAAAGAATATAAAGTTAAAGATAATAAAAAAAATAATATACTAAGTTTATAGGTACGTGGCCTTAACTTTATATTATATAAATAAAGTTAAAAAGTATAGTCCCTAATAGTGTTACTAATTAAAATTATTAATATAAGTAGTTTAAAAGTTAATTAATTATAATATTAAAGTTAAAGTTAGTAAAATAATTATATAATAATATTATAATAATCTTTTAAAATAACTTTTATAAAAAAAAATTTTTATAAAATAAAATTTAATTAAAAAACTTAGTTTTTCTTTATTAATATACTTATTATATAATTATTTAAATTTATTTCTATTAAATAAATTAATTATTATAAGTTTTATTATAAATATATAATTAATAAAATAATAATATTATAATAATAAATTTATTTAAAAAAATTTTCCTATATAAATTTTATAAAAAAATTAAAGATTTTTTAAAAAAATTAAATAAAGTTTATTTATTATATATTAAATAAATATTATATAAATAAAATAGAAGTTTAAATATTAAAAAATTTAATTTTCTTTTTTTAAATATATTACTTTATTATTAAATATTTATTTATTTTTATATAATATATAAAAAATATAGTAAAATAAAGAATTTTATAGGGAAAGTTAATAACTTTTTATGTAAATAAGTTTAAAAGTATATACCGAGTAGTTATTAACTTTATACTTAAAATATAAGTTAAAAAGTAGTTTAAAAGTTAAAAAGATAATAAATAGATAAATAGTTGAATAAAAAATATAATGTAGCCAAAGACCCCCGAAGTTAACCTTTACTGTTTTCAAAAGGTCCACGAGAATAAGCTGGATGGCTGTGCATAGCGGTTGAGAGAATTCAGCTTCTTGGACGCATAAGTTGCTATCTTTGGACAACTCCTCCGAGAGGCTCCATTTCGGCCTTAGTGCTAAAGGAAAACCACTTAACGACTCCTCAAGGTTCGATAAAACCCTTTAAGCCAAAGGAAGAGCCTCGAATAAGGCCTTGACCATTCTGATTATCACAAGTTAGCTATACTAGACACCCCACCCAATATAACCCTAATCTATTGAAATAGATCTCAGATAGTTGAACGAGTGGCATACTAACCCTCGCTACTGTGCCCCCTGACCTGTGAACACTACTAAAATTCTTTTATCCCCGACAGAAGATCTGAATCCTGCTAAAGCTCCGGGGTTGTCTTGGATGCTTTGAAGCTTGGCCTTAATCTTTTCATTCAGCTGTTGGACATTGCCGCTAGATATTGAAGCCTTTATAGGGAGAGTCGATCTGCGATTCTTTAGAGTCCACGTTAAATCTGTCAGCTTGACACTAGGATTAGCTTCGAGAAAATCCCGGAAGGCCGACAAGTTCTTCCGTAAAGCAGATTCCGTAGCAGCAGAAAACAGATAGGGGTGGAGTCTAGACACAGGCGAGGGCAAGCCCGTGCGTGCCTCCGCTTGCTGGTAGCTTTCAAGTATTACATGTGCATTGGAACCACCAAATCCTGTTGTAAAATAAGCTATCCATAGGATGTAGGAGGCGGAGCGCGGAGACATACCGAAACTATTGACACTAGCTCTGCGTGGCACGCCAGGAGGCAGAGTAGGCCATGGAAGTGCCTCCGTTGGTATGATAAGAGGGCCGTAAAATGGCGCGATTTCCGGATTGAGGTTTGTGAAATGCATGTTGGGTGGCACTGTGCCCGCTTTCATAGCTAGCATGGCTTTGATGACGCCTGCAAGTCCAGCAGTGCCTTCGGTATGGCCGACAACGGTTTTCACGCTTCCGACGTAGAGTTTTTCGAGATCCTGCGCATCAAGGTCTTTTCCGAAGAAGGCGTCGTAGATCGCTCGAGCCTCAATTGGATCACCGGCTTTGGTACCTTGATGCACCACAGGTTAGTTGCAAGCAGTAGGTCAGAGACATATTGACTCACCCGTGCCATGAGCTTCGAAAAATTGAGGCCTGTCCTCTGGTCTGCTCAGGTCGAGCCCAGCCTTGGCATAAGTGTCGCGAATCAGTTGAGTCTGCGCGGTAGAGCTTGGGAGAGTGATGCCTTTCGTGCGACCGTCTTGATTGGTTAGGGTTCCGCGGATGATACAATCAATCTCATCGCCGTCCCTGATGGCGTCACTCAAGCGCTTGAGTACCACTCCCACAAACCCTTCACCACGCCCATAGCCATCTACATCAGCATCCCACATGGCTGATCTTCCTTCAGAAGACAGCATATTGAGTTTGATTTCTCCGATGTAAATCTCTATATAACGCGTATTGAAATTATTAGGAATTCTATAAACAGGTCAAAGACTTTACTGACCAGGGCCTAGGATCAAGTTACCCCCGGCAGCCACAGCAACATCGGAATCTCCAGATTGAAGAACCTGAACTGCATGGTGCAATGCTAGCATACTTGACGAACAGGCAGTGTCAATAGTCATTGATGGCCCATGCCAGTCAAAGGCATACGAGACACGGTTCGCAATGATCGATCGAGATGTTCCGGTACCGAAATACGTCGTTAGGTTGTCGATGTCGCGTAAAAGCAGTTCTCCGTAGTCTGCGGCCATAATTCCAACGTAGAATGCTGTATTGGAGCCTTTTAACTTTTCTAGGGGTATACCTAGCCACACTCGGAGTTAGTGTTTCCTCTTTCAAGCATGTCTGAACTCTAATAGTTACTTACCGGCATCTTCAGTAGCCTCGTAGACAGTCTCCAGGATCAAGCGCTGCAAGGGGTCCATAGATTCTGCTTCAACAGGCTTGATTCCAAAAAAGCCTGGGTCGAAGAGGCGGAAATCTTCTTCCAACAGATAGGAGTGCCTCACATTCGTTGCTCCGTGGTGATGCCCATCTTGGTGGTAAAAGCCGTCAGCGTTGAAACGGTCTATCTTTTTCAGGAGGTCCCGGGGCTTCTTCAGAAGCTCCCACAGCTTGGAAGGGGAATTGGAGCTTCCCGGTAAGCGACAGCCGCTATCAATGATGGCAATTGACTCCTTTGCAGCGGCCATTGTGCGAAATTGGGCACTCGGAGAAAAAGATGCTGATACTTTTCAAAGCTCACACTGCTTTACTGTAAAACACGCAGCGTAGATGAACAGCCCTTTCTATAATCTCCTCAGCCATGCTCGATAAATATGGTGCTGTTGAGGGAAACGCTCACTGAGTTCGGTGTTGAGTATTATCGGTGTCATTCGGATTCTTCACTCTCCATCAGTCAACTTGGTCCGAAAGCCCGGTGGAAAATCCAACACCGCCCGCCCGCAATTTCGTTTGTTGGAAAGGTTCGACTGCATGGGAGGGAATGCAGGGCCCAGGAACAATTTTACGCGCCCAGTTGGTGTAGAATCCCTGACCCCATGATTATTCTGCTTGGGCGGTGTCTTCCTTCCGTTTTGGTTGACGGTTAAGAGAAATCCTTATTAGTCATAAGATTAAAGATAGGACCATTATTACAAGATCATTTTCCATGACTGTTATCCTATAATAGGTAATGAAAGCCAAGTGTTCACCGGTAACCACAAATGCACGTTGGGCGATCCGTCATAGGCGCAGGTGGTGCCACGCCCGGGTCTAGGCCGTAGTTTTTCCGGAGGCCCTAGAAGCCGCTATCTCGGAAAAAGGAGAGTTAGCCCCCTCTTATTTTATTACCTTTATTTATAACTTAATTTAAAATTAAAGATTAATATAAAAAATATAATATTTCTTTTAAATATTATAATAATATTAATTTTATATTAAAATAAAAATAAAAAAAAGTAATAATAATTTAATATTATTTATTAAATTTTAAATTTAAAAATTTATATACTTTATTTAATTTTAAATTTATTATATTATAATTTTTAAATATTATTTAAATAATAATTATAGATTATAATAATTTAATAATTAAATAAAATTAATAATATTATAAACGTTTATTAATTTATTTATATATAATAATAAAAAATAATAAAAAATATTTAAAATTATTTTAATAGTTTTTAATTAATTTCATCATTATAAAAATTTTATTTTTAATATAATTATAATTTAATATATAATTAAAAATTTAATATAATATTTTAAATTTAATTTTTTTATATTAATTTTATTAAACTAATATTAATAATACTTATTTTAATAAAAGTTTTATAATTTATATTTTTTATAAATCGTTAATAGAAGTTACAAATAACTTTAATAAAATAAGAGGGGGGGCAACTATTATTTTTCCGAGATAGCGCCTACAGGGAATCACATCATTCATGTAGGCTCGCTCCTCCATGCTGACTGTCCGCGGCATGGCAAGAGCATTGTTCTCATTCCTTTCGCTGCTTCCAAGTTTGGCGGTCTTTCCTGAAATACGGCCCTGACAGCTGTTGTAAAATCGGTGTATGATGGCCTGTGCCCCTTATCGGCTTGTCCTGACCCTGTGAATGAAGAGACGATGGCGACGGGCACTTTCTCCTTCGCGCTTGAGGACATGGTCGGCTTCAGCAATCCCGGCGACAATGCGAAAAGGCAGCAAAAGCAGCTCGCATGTGCGAGATGCCACTCTCAAAAGCTTAAATGCGTGCGCCAGCAATCTGATGCCTCGGCCTGTGACCGATGCCTCGGCGCAAACACCGAGTGCACTGCACGACATCCTCAGCGCATGGGGAGGCCAGTAGACGCAGCACTACTGAACAGCAGCCCCTCAACATTTTGCATCACGAAAGAAAATGGCATACCTCAGCACAAGAAACGAAGAGCCACGGAACAGAGTCTACACCAGTACATCGAATGTCTGCCAGAAGGAACTCTATCTCCACTGCCGACACCTATGAGCGCCTTCAATCAGTGGAGATGGCCAACCCCAGATGAAGGCATTGATCACAGCTCCAACTCCAGCCCAGTACAGCCGGGCACTGCCTCGTTACCTTACGGAGGACCAGTCGTCAGTTTGGCCGGTTTCACATCATTGATGCCGAATTTCGACGACCTCCCAATGCTCACCGGGCATGATGCCCAAGGATGGGAGGGGTCCGGCGCTGCGTCGGACCAACCTACATCCACGACTGCACCGAACCTCATTGATCAACTGAGCGCATTACAGTTGCATCTATCACGCTGCTTGAACCAGATGAGATCAATCGAGCGGCAGAAGAGGCCGGGTCGCCATCCGAAGTTCGAGGACATGCCCACCGACACGACGAGCTGGATGCAGGATGCATTTCAATCTTCCGAGACTTTCATGAGGATCCTGAAGCACCCGAACCTCTCCAATGAGTTTGGAAATGCCGCAAGTGACTCGTCAGTCCCCGGTGATAGCAGCCGGGGTGGGTTTGACGCCGCTGATATCGCGGCCGGTCTGACAATCATCAGCTGCTATACCCGGCTGCTGCAAGTGTTCGAAGTTTTCATCGCCCTGCTAGTGATCTATCGGGGGTCCGAATGTGCAATGAAGGACTTCAAGATCTGCTTCGGTACATTCTCGCCTACACACGACAAGACCTTGCAGATTCGTCTTGTGGCACAGTATATCCTGCATCTCTGTGAAGGCATGGCACAGGTCGTGAAGCAATGTGTTCCAACGCAACCTGTATTCGCCAAAGCTCTCGCTAACGGCCAGAGCACCGCAGCACGCCTCAAGGGACAGCTTGAGGAACAGCTCTTGATGGCACCGATATAGGTAAATTTGTGCAAGTTGTAGATACGGGCTAGAGGACTTGTCTGAGGGGCCTTTTCTTCTGAGACCAATTGATTTAGCAGGTATTGAAGAATATTAACAAATATTGTCGCTACTGCTACTGCGCACTATCTGGTGCAAATCCATGACCAACATCCGTAGTGTGACCTGTGCTGTGGACTTGACCCGATCAACCGCGCCGATTCATGCCGTCGGACCGATTGGTTTCCTGGAAGATCGTGATACTCGGCCCCTCGGTCTGATCCCTGTTTGGGAGAGCCCGAAAGCGAGTACCACATTTGGCAATATTTGTCCGAACCTGCCTTGTCCCATAACAAGACTAGGAACCTACAACTTTTACCATTTCAACTCAGGAGTCAAGTCATTTGGTAGCACGAGGCTTCTCTCAACATGCGTCCAAGTTTACGGGAATTGGCCTGCTCCTTGGCTTTCTCTCTGCTTACCGCAGGCCAACATCTGCTCTTCCAAGGGACATCTGTTGTCATACTCCCAGACTCGGATACCGCATCGCCACGCAACAGCACCTTCATCACATCTAATTTCTTCTCGTACGCTGCTCCAGAGGGGTATCTGAGCTACGGATGGTACGTAAATGGACGCTGAACGAGTTCACTACTTTGACGATTTCGGCAACTGATTATCGCCCGACGTTCACTGCAGGTGGCTGCCGGCTAAGCTCAGCAGCAATACGTCTCATTGCCAACCCGACTCGCAGCGGTTCCACTGGGTCGAGTTCGGAAATGGAGCCTGCGACTATGCGGCTGAGGAGTGCGTCTACGACGTGGTCAACTTCCCTCACCACACGCCGCACCACGTCCGCCCCCCTGCGGCGCCGAAGGGCACAGTGCAGTACCATGTCTTCCCTCTGCACATAAGCGACGGTCCCATGGGGCAGATGGCGGTTAGCTACGTGGATTCCAAGAATTTGAAAGCTTTCGGAGTGGGAACTCGGGAGATTTTGTCGGAATCTCCCGGTCAGATGGACAACTGTCGGAAGGCGTTGAATACCATGCATCGAGTTGTCGAAGAATTCAGTCCTAGTCTAGGATTCGAGCTGCGGGGCATTTGTGGACACGAAACAAGGGCTCAGATATCTGATGAAGGGCAGAAGGTATTAGAACTGTAATTATTCTAGGCTGCATCATGATTCTACTCTAAAACCTGCCGGTTAAATAATATTAAGCTCGAATATTAACTGGCTTAATTGGCGTTATTATTTAGAGCACGGTAAGGCTAGGTGCTAGTTTTTATGGTAGATCCGATAAGAGAGATAGAGAGAAACATCTAATATCTTGTACAAAATCAATAATTTTAAATTTCAGTCATGTATGTGCTCGGATCAATACGGAATAGAAATGAAACCACTAATGTTAACAGGGAATTAAATCGTAGAAGGGATGGGAATCAGATCGGAGAAGGGCAGGAGCAATTGGATCGGGGAATGGGTTAAACCGGCGGGGGGAATTCGATCGGAAGGGATTGAGCCAGAAGGGGGATTCAATCGGAAAACGTGTTGGATCGGATTTCCTATGGCCAAGCCTCATTATCGGCAACCTAAACGGCCGAACGCTGCAGGAAAGTCGGATGTGGCCCATTTGGGACAACGAAGGAACCGCAGTGCCCCGGACAAGACTAACCTTGGAATCTAATTACATGAATGATCCTTTGCATGCTGTTCAAGATTCGAAGCGTCATGAACTAATGATACAATCGAAAGTAAATTGAAGCTATTTTTTAAATGTAGAAACGCTCATTTTGCAATAACGGCGTCTCACCACGGAAAGCACTCTTTAGGCGACTGTATCGGATCATGGACGAGACCTCACCACTGCTACAGGCGGTCAAGTCGCCTGCACTTAACGCGCAACCTAATCACAGTATCGATGAAGCCAGTTGTGCTCAATCTACAGCGTTGCGTCCAGGAGACCCCACGGTAAATGCCGTCTGCGAGTCTAGGCAAGCCTCCGTGGCACTACACGATAGCATTGACACTGCAGAAGCACGGCAAAGATTGGGATTCATCTTCCCGGTACTTGCAATTGGTGTATGTCACTCATTCAACAGATTTATGTCTCTGGCTGTCAGAATGCATTGCTCACGAACGCTTAGATCTTTCTCTCCGCCGCGGACCAGACTCTTGTGGTATCAAGCTATGGGCGAATCGGTAGCGACTTTAATGGGTTGGAGAAGGTATCATGGCTAGCTACATCGTAGGTGGCTGTTCTTGCGTACCGTCTTCATGGCCCTCTCCAATGATTGGAGACTTACTCTGCCAAGGTACCTCATGTCCACGACTGCATTTCAGCCCCTTTATGGGAAGCTGAGTGACATTCTCGGCCGCAAAACCTGTCTTCTCTTTGCCTACACAGTATTTGGCCTCGGAACATGCGTGTGTGGCTTAGCTCCGAACATGAACGGACTGATTGCTGCCCGGGTAGGTGTGGTTGTCGGAGAAGAAGTTGAAAGAAACTGACCCTTGTTCAGGCGCTGACCGGCGTTGGGTCGGGAGGCATCACGACTATGGTGTCTATCGTACTGAACAATCTTGTCTCGATTGAAGATAGGGGGCTATGGCAGGGTTTTGTAAATCTTGTCTGGGCATGCGGTGCAGGGATCGGTGCACCTTTAGGTAAAGTGCCCAATCGATGTGAAGAGCTGGCAGACGTGTTAACACTTCATTACAGGCGGAATCTTGACCGACAAAATCGGGTGGAGATGGTATGTAAACAGCTTCTCGTGACGGCAGGAGTTGAAGACTTCTGAAAACAATTACTAACATAGATCTGCAGGGCATTCATCGGCCAGGCACCCCTATGCGCAGTCTCCGTCATCACTGTAGCCTTCATGCTGCGGGAAACGATGCAGCTTTCAGATGACAGCCGGCGTAATAGACTGGCGCGTATTGATTTTCCAGGATCCATCACATTAGTCTCGGGCCTAGCTTCACTCCTACTCTTTTTCGACTGCCTCACCTCGTCGGAGCCTCGCGACAATATGCTCTACCTCTGGGCAAGCACGACAGTCCTGTCGTTCGCGGGATTTCTTATCATCGAGCTCCGTTTCGCACGGGACCCGTTAATTCCATGGCGCCTGTTCTTCGGCATTGAAGTTTTACCCGCGTACCTGTGTAACATGCTGGGGAACATGTCATGGTTTGGCGTCATGTTTTATTTACCGCTGTTGTACCAAGCCGTGGTACGCCTGAACGTCATGGTCGCGAGTCTCCTGCTGCTCCCTGGCATCATAGCTAGCATTTCGGGAGGGCTGGGAAGCGGTCTGGCCATGAAATACTGGGCCAGGGTCAACTACTTCCACCTCACCATTGGCTCGTACATCCTGACCATGCTAGCATGCATACTTGTTGCGACACTGGCAGGAAACTGGGGGTTGACTGGCCCTGGAAATCACAATGTCATACTGCCGGCCTGAGCCTCGCTTTGGTAGTTGGAGGTCTTGGAAACGGTGGTGGAATGACATCATCTCTCGTTGCGGTTATCGCAAGAGCCAAAGAAGAAGACCAAGCCATTGCGACGGCCAACTCTTTTCTTTATCGCTCTCTTGGAGCCTCCATGGGCCTCGCCATCATGACCGTTGTGTTCCAGCGGGTGTTGGGTTACGATCTGATATCGCGTTGCGGTATGGACGGAGACCCATCAGTGGATCCCCAGGAAATTCTCGACGGAATCCGAACATCGTTGGAATACTTGGCTGAGCTTCCGGCAGAGGTGCGCGCACTTGCGACAATGTCTTATGCCCTGGCCTGTCAGTCGGTGTTCATTCTATGTGCGGCACTCGCTCTGAGTGCTACAATAACTGCTACGTTTTTGAGAAAGAACAAGTTGACGAAGGGGGGTGATGAGACTACACCTTAGTGTAAAAAGTCCAATGCGGGGGTTGAAATTCATCTGGTGGTGTATCTATGAGTATCCAAATCAAACGCGGTAAAGCATCTAGGTATCTCAATACTTTTCAAGAGAGTTCAGCCTATTTATATAGTTTTACTTCTATTCCGTATATATCCGAGGATATATATAGTACCTTTATACTATGGTAAGCGCTCGAGACCTAACGCTTAGAAAAAAATATTATGTTAAAATAATAGTTAAAATACTATAAGTGCTTATAGTTTTAGCCTTGTAACGTATAAATAAAACTAAGGGGCATCATTTTAATAATAGTGTTAATTAGAATACCGTGAAAGGAGTTATCCGGCAAAACTAAGTTTTAAGATAGTTATTATATAAATAAATTCCGTAATAAAAAAGTTTTAATTAAAAAACTTAGCCTTATATATATATATATATATATATATTATAATAAACTTATAATTAAATAAGTATTATAACTTTTATTTAAATATATAATTAATTTTAAAAAATAATTAAAATAAAAAAATAATTTATAATATTTTATTTTTAAAACTTTTATAATAAGGCCTTAAAACTTTTAAAAAGAGTTTTAAAAGTAATTTGTTAAAAGATAAAGGGAGGGTATAACGAGCTTATCTTCCTTTAAATTTATATTTTTAAAGACCGGAAATTCGCGTACCTAAAATCGGAAGTCGCGTATTTAAATTATAGTTTTTTAAAATTTTTATAAGTAATATAATAGGAATATAAATTTTTTAACTTTTTATATTATTTTTCATTATTAATAAACTTTATATAAAAATATAAAAATAAATAAAAATATTTTAAATATTTTAAATAATTTTTAAAATATATAATTTATTATTTATTATTATTATTATAATTATTTATATAATTGGTGGAAAAATATAAAAATAATATTATTAAATAGCTTAAAAATTCCTTTATATATAGTTTTGTTTTTTAATATTATATATATATAAAATATATATAGTACCTTTATATAGTAATAAACGTTTTAAACTTAGTATTTAAGAGAATATAAAGTTAAAAATAATAAAAAAATAATATAATAAGTTTATGGGCATGTGGCTTTAGCTTTATATTATATAAATAAAGCTAGGAGGTATAGCCCCCGATAGTATCACTAATTAAAAAGCCGGTAAAGTAGTTATACAGCGAGACTATAATAATTTTAAAAATAACTCTTATAAGAAAAAAAAGAATTCTATAAAATAAAACTTAATTAAAAAACTTAGCTTTTCCCTATTAATATACTTATTATATAGCTATTTAAATTTACTTTTATTAAATAAATTAGTTATTATAAGCTTTATTATAAGTATATAATTAATAAAATAATAATATTATAATAGTAAACTTATTTAAAAAAGCTTTCCTATATAAATTTTATAAAAAGATTAAAAACTTTTTAAAAAGTTAAATAAAATTTATTTATTATATATTAAATAAATATTATATGAATAAAGTAGAAGTCTAGGTATTAAAAAACTAAATTTTTCTTTTTTAAATATATTATTTTATTATTAAAAATTCATTTATTTTTATATAATATATAAGAAATGTGGTGGAATAGGAAACCTTATAAAAAAAGTTAGTAATTTCTTATATAGATAGGCTTAAGGGTATATATTAAGTAGTTATTAATTTTATATTTAAAGTATAAGTTAAAGAGTAGTTTAAAAGCTAAAAAGACGATAAATAAATAAATAATTAAATAAAAAATACAATGTAGCCGAAGCCATCTTTTATATAATAATATAGTTCTTTAAGCTTTGAATTAATTTTATTTTAAAGCTAGAATTTAAAATAAAAAAAGTAAATATTTTAAATTAAATAAGTATAATTTTTTAATAATTTTTAATTATATTTAATAAATATTAAATAATATTATTATTAAATTATTTATATTTTTCATTAATATAAAGCTTAATTAAAAAATTATTAAAATAATTTTAAATTTAGTTTATTTATATGTTTTAATAATAAGTAGGGTTGGTATTTAGGTACGCGACTTCCGATTTTAAGTACGCGAATTTCCGGTCTCTATTTTTATTACTAGTAATAAGCAACTTAGCCCGTTTATAGGAAGAGCGTAGATTAATGACAGATACCTACTTAGTATAATTAATCTGATAGGAGACCTTTCTGCTTGCTGATTTGCCCTTTCCGAATAGATTTCGTCCTCTGGTCTGTTGTTTTATGAGAATCTCAAATGTACTTACTTACTAAAAAACTAACTCATCGGGTCTATGCCATATCTCGATGGATTAATGTGGTCTAAGACAGTCACGCTTGCACTTCACGACTAATTAAAGTAATTTCACTGCATCGTCTTGATGCACCGACTTTATTTAACCATAGATCAAGAAGCTAATCTTTCGCATAAAGACTGACAGTTCTTAAATATTATATCCCTGGAATACACTACTGAACACTATAAACAAGTTTCTGTCCCGAGACTGCCTTCTTTCTTAGCATTTCAATTCCCTGCATAACACCGTCAAAACCCCCAACGCCGACTTGCAACGGGTGCGTCTGGAGTCGACCTCCATCCAGCAGTCCCTGCACAGTCTGAAACCAAGCAACGCCCCATTCACGATCCTGCGGTCGCTCCTCGCGTCCGAAAGCGCCATCCAAGGCGACCTTTTTCCCAAATATACTGAGCCCCATTACCCAGTCCGGGTTGACTGCTTTCCGAGTATTCTGTCTCTCTGGGTATGGTTCCAGGCCGCAGTACTTTCCTCCTGCGCGCCCGATCGCACCATAACAGATCGCCATTGTGCTCGCCTCGGTAATGCAGTCTAACGCGTAGCAGCACGTATTGGCGGTATAAGCCCGCACGTCTTCCGCACAGGTCGGAGAGTTGTAGTCAAATGTGACTTCAGCTCCATACGACTTGACGAAATCGAAGTTGTGTGGTGAACAAATAGCTACCGGACGCAGATTGGCACTGGATCATTAGCGTGAACGTTAGTAAATTGGTGATGCTTTCTTTGATTTGGTAACGCTAACAGCTTCAATAGTTGGATCGCCATGGTACCAGTCGCCGTGCTCGCTCCATAGACGATTACGAAGAAAGGCTTGGCAGCTGGTTTGGCCGGGTTGTCGGGAATTCCGAGATAATGAAACAGTGCCATGCCGGCGGTGGCAACACCCGTACCGAGGGAAGCAGCCGCTTCGTAAGACATGCCATCTGAAATCTTGAGCAGGAACTCGGGCTCAGCACCGATGTACTGGGCAAAAGCCCCTGCTTTCGGATTCAGAGCGTTCATGCCGTGGACCATGCCGCAGACTCGGTCGCCGACCAATAGGTCTGGCCTGGTCACATCGGTACCAATAGCGACTATCTCCCCAGCAAAATCGTATCCGTTGATGGCACCCGGTGTTGGAGAGTAGTCTACCATTTTCGCGTCTGCTGGATTGAGAGCCACCGCAACTGTCCGTACGATGACCATTTTCGGGCCGAGCTTCGGCACTGGCTGATCATTTGAGATGACCAGCGCTCCCGGTCCCGTAGCCACGATAGCTGTTTGCTTGGTTGGTAAAGCTGGCGCGGCTGAAGGCATAGTGGAAATAGGCAATTCGATCAGGAACGGCGTTTGTACCTATGTGAAAGGCAATGTGCGTAACGTCGACCCCACGCTGCGTAGGCCTGTTCTTCCCATAGTCATATACGAGGCATCAGACTCACATTCGCGCAATCAGATTGACACGGCCGTCTTGAATGGGGCCAGTACCGAGTCGATCACCGAACATGCCTCCCACCTAGTGAGATCTCACGGTACCTGAGCCCCTGTTCTTCGGACCCGACGCGAAGGGTCCGTCCCGCGGGCCGTAAGATGCGTAAACGCGTGCAATCTGTCCGACCCGGACACATCCATTTTAGGCAATAAGTCACCGAGTTGGTCCGCGCAAACTGTGCCGTCCAATAGTAGGGTCAACCACGAGCAGGCCGTACGGTAATCGGCAAGAGATTCAAGCCGACGAAGCAATCTCGAATGATCAAATCCTGCGGATGCTACCGTTGCGTCTTTCATTGCCATCTCCTGCGGTTGATTGATGCCCCGCCAATTTGACCCTATCCCTCTCTACGGGCGATATATCGTCGACTTTGACGACTACAAGGCTTGCTCTTGCTCTTCATCCACCTAATCCTTAACGCCTCGATCAATTGCGTTTCCATCCAGGACTTGATCACCTGACGAGCCGTCCCAGCAACGTTGCTCGTTCCCCAGATGTCATCAGGTTCATTCAGTACCGATGCGCCGGCATCAATCTCAACGCCGCCAAAGATGAGCCACCCCCAGTCGGAAAAGCTGGCGGAAGAGAACCCCAAGGATGAAGTTCAGGATGTGCCACAGCCGACACGAAGCAAGTTGACGACCGGCCTGATCATGTTTGCTCTGTGCTTGGCCGTCTTCCTTGCTGCGTTAGACTCGGTCATCATCACCACAGCGCTGCCTACGATAGCTAAAGAGCTCAGTGCTTCTGACACTGGGTTTGCGTGGATCGGGTCTTCATACCTACTAGCGAATGCTGCGTCCTCCCCTGTCTGGGGGAAAGTGAGCGATATTTTCGGTACGGTCCAGCTGCAAAGTGCTTCGTTCAAAAACTCTCGGGATACTAACAGTGGGACTTCCAGGTCGGAAATCGATCCTCATCATTGCCAATATCGTCTTCCTGGCGGGCAGCCTGATCGCCGCCTTGTCCTACAATCTACCCATGCTCATCGGCGGCCGAGTCGTCCAAGGCCTTGGGGGCGGCGGCTTGATCACTCTGGTGGAGATCGCAGTCGGCGACATGTTTAGCCAGCGAGAACGCGGGTTATACTTTGGCATCGTGGGATGCGTCTGGGCAATCGCGTCGGCCATCGGCCCCGTCATAGGAGGCGCCTTCGCCGAGAAGGTTACCTGGCGGTGGTGTTTCTGGATCAACCTGCCCTTCGACGGCCTGTCACTCATCATCACCATCATTTGGCTCAACGTGCATAATCCGAGAACACCACTGATGAAGGGTCTTGCGGCCATCGATTGGATGGGCGCCGTTCTCATCGTCGGCGCTACTTTGTTGTTTCTCTTCGGACTCCAGTTTGGTGGCCAGACAGCCCCTTGGAACTCGGCCATGGTTATTTGCTTGATCGTATTTGGGCTTCTTATTTTCGTCGCATTCGGCATTTACGAGTGGCGTTTGGCAAGGTATCCAATCATGCCTCGACTGATGTTCAACAGCGTATCGACGGTTGCTTGTCTAGTCGTGGTCTTCTTGCATGGCCTGGGATTCATCGCGCTTCCGTTCTTCATCCCTGTTTACTTCCAGGCTGTCTTGGGCGCGGGCCCCGAAGAATCTGGTGTGTGGACGTTGGCACTTGCCCTTGCCCTGGTTTTCGTCGGCATGGGCGTTGGAGTTTTCATCCAGAAGACTGGACGATACCTCGAGGTCATTTGGATCAGCATGGCGATACTCACGATGTCATTGGGGATCTTCATCAGTTTTGGTGTTGATATCAACTGGCCCAAGATCATCATCTTTCAGATTCTGGTAGCTGTGGGTGTCGGTGCCAACATGCAGACCCTGATCATATGCATCCAGGCCCTGGTGCCTCAAGAGCATGTCGCGGTCGCCACATCGACTTTGGCTTTTATTCGACAGCTCGCCCTGGCTATCAGTGTGGTGATCGGTTCCGTCATCTTCCAGGGAATGATAGCTTCCCATGAGGACATCCTGGCTGGTATCGGACTCCCGACCGAGCTTGCGGCGCAAATAGCCTCTGGCAGCTCGATATCGGCAACTGACATGATCCAATCCCTAACCCCCAACCAAGTGGCTACGTACAAATGGGTGGTAGCCGATGCGCTATCCAAGATGTGGGCATTTTACTGTGCCGTGTCTGGACTCGGCTTCGTCGTCAGCTTTGGAATTCGGCGGAAGGAACTCCTGACGACACATAAAGAGACAGAGGTCGGATTGGAGGCAGAGGAGGCCAAGAGGCTGAAGGAGTTGTCCGATAAAAAGCCCACAGCTACAGCAGTCAATGGGCAAGAGGTGCAGGAGGCTTAGTCGATTGAGATAGGATGCGAGTTACAGCACTTTAATAGGTAATAAGTAAATAAGTAAATAAGTAAAATAAATAAATAAATAAATAAATAAATAAATAAATAAATAAATAAATAAATAAATAAATAAATAAATAAATAAATAAATAAATAAATAAATAAATAAATAAATAAATAAATAAATAAATAAATAAATAAATAAATAAATAAATAAATAAATAAATAAATAAATAAATAAATAAATAAATAAATATATTTAATTATAATATATTTTAATTATTAATTTATATATATATAATATTATATTTTAATATTTTATTTTTTTATAATTTTTTTTAATAAATTTATTATAAATTTTAAATAATAAATATTAATAATTAATTTTATTTTATTAAATTAAATTTAATATTAATATTTTTATAATTTTTAAAATAATTTTTAAATTAATATTACTTATATTTATAATTAATAATATTAAAGTTTTATATATAATAAAAAGTTTTTAATAAATATAACTTTTTAATTATTTTATTATATTTTTTTATATAAAATTTAACGATATATATAACTTTTATTTATCGAATTATTAAAAATAAAGTATTTATATATAAACTTAAATTTTATTAATAATAAAAATTAATAATTTTATAAAGTTTTAAAACGGGATATTAAATAAAAAACGTATTATAAATTATAATAAATTATTTTTTATAATATAAAGTATTTTAATTAAAAAATTAATTATTCGATTTTTTTTATATTACGTTTTTTATTTTAAATATATTTTAAAATATTAAAAATATTAAATTATTTAATTTCATATTTATTATTTTTATTATATTATATTTTATTAAAAATCATTATTTAATAATTTTATATATTTATAACGAAAAAGTTTAATTAAAAAAAATTAAATTTTTTTATAATATTAACTTTTATAAATTTCGTTTTTTAAAATGAAATTATAAAAATTATAATATTATTATTTCATTATAATATAATAAATTTTAATTAATTATATTTTTTAATTTATAAAAATTATACGAAGCTTTTAATAAAAGTTTTTAAAATAATTAAATACCGGATTAAATTTACGGGCGGCTTTCTAATTATTATTTTTAATTAGCCGAATATTTATAATCTTTTATTATAAATTATAATAAATTTAAATTTAAATTTCTTAATTTTAATTATTTTAAATTAATTTTAAAATTTTAAATTTTTATAAAAAAATGTATTTTATATTAAAATATATAAATTTAAATTATATAAATATTATAATTTATAAAAAAGTTTTAAATTAATTATATTTATAAAACTTTTAATTAATTAATTAATAAAAGTTTTTAAATTTTAAAAATATTAAAAACGAATTTTTAATTTAAAAATATATTAAGGATTTAAAATATTTTTAATATAATTAAAAATATTATTAAATAATAAAATTAAATAATATGTTTTTAATAAATTTATTAAATATTTAAATTTAAATTAAATATAGAAATAATTATTGTTTTATTCGAATTCTTAAATTAAAATTAATAGAAATAAAGTTTAGACTATAAGAAACTAGTATATTTAATATATAATACCTCTTTAAGCATTTTATTTTATATTTGTAGGCATTACTCGTATTTCTCCGTGTCGGCCTCGTAGAGGTGGGGTGCCTTGCGAAACTGCGCTACTCGTTGGACGTAGTCGGGGCGCAGCACGTAGGTCTCGTCGTCAATTTCATTGGCGGCGCTTGCATCGGGCGGCGAGGAGTGGTCGGGAGCACTCGGTCACGGAGCGGGCAGGTGCGCCGTGTTGCATTCGGCCGTGGTTTTGAGAGAGCGATGCCGTGGAACCGTGGCGGTCGTGATTGCGCTGTATAATGACTTGGCGGATTTCGCCACGACACGTAGTGGATCTTAGGTGAATTGGATCATAGGTGAATTGGCAGAGAGTCGGCTCTGTTTGAAAAGCATTGAGTGGTTTTGTTTTTAGTCCCTATACGTGATTTATGTGGCGCCTCCGTACAATGGTAACCACCAAAGATTCAGCAGCGAATTCCACGGTGAATAGGGGCTTTAGTTAAACCGGCCTGCAAGCTTTACTCGGCACCTTCCCTACTTAATTAAGTCGGTATTATTTTACATCTAGTAGGGTTTGTCCCAGTTCGATCGGCCCCCACGTTACTTGTCAGCTTAGCTGCGCCTTCACCCTGCTAATTTGGGGGCAGCTGACAGTACTAGCATAAGGAAGAGGTTGCAACCGTGCATACAGGATCCAAGCTAACCAAAACAAGATCAGGTCTGGTAACTATTTGAGGGCAACAGTTGCATTCTGGAATCCGAAAATATCTGGGCTGCTAGTTTTCGTTTTTGTTTACTTCTGTGTGGCCCAGGGCTGGTCATAGCCGCGCAAGAAGGTGGCCACCCCTTAATACTACACGGTCTGCGCAGGGTTGAAATTAGTCAGAATTAGTTTAGTCAACCGGCTTGACTAAGACTAAAGAATTTTAGTCAAAGAAATACTGACTAAATCTTCTTTTAGTCAAAGAATATGACTAAAGACTAGACTAAATGATGATTTAGTTATTAGTTTTTTAGTCTGACTAAAATAAAAGTGGGTCAGGCGCACATAGTGTAGGTGAACACTTCGGAGTATGAATTCTTGAAAAAAAAAATTCCAACACATGACTAGGGTTCGAGTTCGATCCCCGCTGTGGTCCACTTTTTACTCAACTAGGAAAGCCCCTCTTATTTCCTTAGTTTTTTAGTCATTTTTTAGTCTAGTCTTAGTTTTTTAGTTTTAATCAATAGGTGTGACTAAGTGACTAAAAACTAATTTTTTTTGACTATAGTCTGACTAAAACTAAAAAACTAAAAGACTAATTAGTCAGACTAAGAAACTAAGGAATAATTTTACAACCCTGGGTCTGCGAGAACGAATCTACATTCTGGAAAGAATCCACCATCTGGAAGGATTCCACATGTCAGAGTTAATGACAGTATTATGCATGAGTCCGAGTTGCGAAGGAAGCCCGATCGAGCACAGAATTGATTGATCTGGTCTTTAAAGGGCTCTATATATCCATGACTTGTCTGGAATTATGTGCTTGTTGTTCTCGTAGTCACAAGTGTTGTGCTTGTACCGTGTCCCTTCTTGCACTCATTTCGACCTCCTCTAGGCCTTGCAAGTTCTTTCCTCTTCTAAGACAGCATTGCATTCTTGCCTTGACCAAGTCCCGCCATGGCTAATATCACTGCTCACCTGCTTACGGCTTTTCGGCAGATAGGGACACTTCCTCCCTACGCAACTGTTCCTCAAGTTCTCATTTATCTCTTCATTACATATCATGTCCTAACGGCTCTCTATAATATAACCTGTCACCCCCTTGCACGAGTCCCAGGTTACAAGTTAGCTGGCATGACTCGACTTTACCAGACCTACTGGTGTTATAGAGAAGGTCGAAGCATATACTATCTCAAAGTCCAGGAGATGCACGAAAAGTTCGGGCCCATCGTGCGAATCAATCCTAACGAAGTCTCCTTGCGCGATCCTCGGGACTTTGAAAAAGTCTATACCATCAGATCTAAGTACACGAAAGACCCACTCTTCTACCGCACAATGGGCGTCTTGAAAGGGATGTTCGGAACCTTTGATAACGAGCTGCATCGAGCTCGACGGCAACCGTGGGTGGCACATTTCTCCAAGGCTGCTGTCGCCGGCCTCGGGGACACCGTAAACGACAAGGTAGCCACTCTTTGCAGAAGGGCCGAGGAGGAGCTAGAGACCACCGGACTCATGCCTATCCAAGGCCTTCTTCATGCGCTAATGATCGACATTGTGTCCGAATATACATTGCCAAGCTCAATGGACATGCTATCTCACAGGCCGTACGCGACTGTATATGCATCAGATCTGCTCAACCAAGCGGGATTCATCTGGATCATGATGATCAACGACTGTCTTTATCATGTGGTTCAAGGAATTTTGACGATTTCCAGCGCAGTCTTTGGTTCAAGAAGCCAGTTCGACAGACTTTTGGAGGTACGGCCCTGCTCTCATATGCGTGGCAGTTGGTCGTTCTCGTTGTATGATGAAATTGCTGACCTTGTTATCCGTCGCACAGAAATGTACTTTAGTTGTTGACGAATATCTTCGTCCCAAACAACACAACTCGATCGGATTAGCTACCGCGAAACCCGTCTTTCAATCCGTAATGGGCAACTGCGCTGATGCTCAATCAAAGACGCCTTCCTTAACCCGGGATGTGCTGATAGATGAGCTATACAGCTTCAACCTGGCAGCGGCGTTCAACTTCGGAACAAGCATGTCGGTGACATTATACCACATTTTGTCCAATAAAAGAATCGTCGAACGCCTTCACGCTGAGATCACTGAGGCTTTTCCGTCGCCGTTGGTTCCTATCACCCACGCTGCAGCAGAGAAATTACCATACCTCGTCAGTGCCGCTGCTCCGCTGCCACTCTGTTCAGTCACCCTCTTCTCTCGGATACAGGAGACACTAACTTTCCCAACAGACGGCATGCCTGCAAGAGGGAAACAGATTAGGCTACGGACCTATCGGCCGCCTTCCCAGGATCGTGCCATCAGGCGGAGAGACCTTCCAGGGATACCATGTGCCAGCTGGGGTAGGTTTAGGGTCCCACAACTGTGTATCTTACTCCACGCAGGAATGCTAACAGGGCTTTCGGCAGTGCACCGTTGGGACGTGGAGCTACGTGCAGCACCACAACGAGGAGATTTGGGGCCCAGACCATGACAACTTCAACCCAGACCGCTGGCTCGATGCAGACCGTGCCCGGTTCATGAATAAATATCTTCTGACGTTTGGGAAGGACTCTCGTAATTGCATTGGAAAGGAGTAAGTATAAATCCAAACTTCCGCAAACCTTAGCTTATACGCCAATGCACCTAATCTTGACTAATGGAGGAAAAACTCACTAGGCTCGCATTATCCACAATGTACGTCTGCCTCGCAACTTTCATGCAGAGATTCGCGACCGGTTTGCAGGTCCACGGCACCTACCCAGTAGATGATTTGAACGACAACTTCGCTACGGTTATCCCGCCGAACTCGCCGCGGCTTACATTGGAAAGGCATGCAGCTATATAAGGACTGGGCCTAGTAGTTAGTATGCTGATGCGGGAGAAGTTATACGCATGCCCGTATATTGCTTCTTCCGCCCAAGAGAGGATGCGCTGAATCAGAGCTCGATCTGGGGCTGATCGAGATCAGTCAAAGCCATTTTATTGCACAAGTATAGGTGTACAATCGAGCAGTGTCGTTCTCTCTAGTACCGGAAAGGACTAAAAGGAGAGATTTTTGTGACTCGTGACCACTCGATGATTCTATAACCCCAATGATCAAGGCGTGGGATCTCCAGTACATGCGCGTAACGCTTCCTTAAGACAATCCTAAATTGCAGAAGGGAAGGAATCTAATGCTATTCTAACTAAAGCTATATAAATATTCCGAAAGTAGTATTATACCCGCTTAAAATAATACCCGGAAAAAAAGAATAATATTTAAAATATTTTATTTTTTATTAAACTATTATATATATATATATTTATTAATAAATATATATTTAATAATTTAATAATTATTTTTATTATAAAATTATAATTTTATTTTTATTTTTTAAAAAAATAAAAATTTATAAAATAAAAAACGGCGAATATAAAATAAATTTATAATTTATATAAGTTTTATAAATAAAAAATATAAATATTAAATTTTTAAAATTTATATATTATTTATAATTATTTAATAACTATTTTATAATTATTTAAATAATAATATTAAAATTTTAAAATAATATTTTTATATAATTTATTTTTTATTTTATATTAAAAAATTTTTTTTATAATTTAAATTTAAATTTATTTTAAAATTATAGAAAAAGTATAAAATAAAAACTTATATAATAAAAGTATTATTTTTATATTTATTATTATTATTATTTTATAATTAAAACTTATTAATATAAATTACTTTTTATATAAATTATAAATAATAATTAATATTATAAAATATATTTAATAATAATTAAATAAATATATTAAATAAATTATAAGAAAAATAAAATATTATTTTATGAAAAAATCGAATATTCACACCGATTAAAACGAATAGTATATTAATTATAAAAGTATTATATAATTAAATATTTAATTTAATTTATATAAATATTATATTTATTTATATATATTAAATAACTTTTTAATTTTTATAATATTTTTATTTAAATATTAAATCTTTAATAATTATTTTAAAATTAAAGTAAATATAATATAATATAATAAAATTTATAAAAATATTTAAATATTTTTATTATAATTATAATTTTAAATTAAATTTTTTTAAATATGAAATTAAATATAATAAATTATTGTATAATATATATTATTTAATAATATTACTTTTATAATTAAAACTTTAATAAAAAAATTAATTATATTAAATTTAAAAAAAAATAAAGTTTTAAAATAAAATATAAATAAAAATATTAAAATAATTTTAAATAATTTTATTTATTATATATTAAAAAGTATATTTAATAAATAAATTTTAAATATAAATATTATATATATATATATTAATTTATATTTTTAAAAATTAAAAAAATTATTTTTATTAATATATTAACCGTTTTAATTAGTACGAATATTCGATTTTCTATAAAAAAATTATTTTATATTCTTCGTTTTTTATTTTATAAATTTATTTTTAATTTATTTAAAAATTATATTTAAAAAATAATATTTAAATAAATAAAAAATAATATTATAATTAATTTTTATATTTATTAATATATAATATAAAAATAATATATTTTATACTAATAATATTAATATTATATGTATTAATAATGCTTCTTAATAATTTTTTCTCACGGGGTTTGAAGAGTATTAGCCTGTTTAATGAAATAGATTAAAGAAAATTAAGTTTTATGAGATAGAAAGGAAAATCCAGGAGTCGGATCGCATGTGAATGAGAATTCGTGGGAAAAGGCGTCCAAGACGACTGGATTCATCCGTTGCGTTGAAGTTCAATCTAAGTGTGCCATGGTGCTTACGCTGACAGCGGAGGTCAAGTTGTGCATCACCAAGCGACGTCTCCCTGTCGGGGTCGTCAAGTCGGAAGAGCTGCAGTGGCATGTCGAGGGAAACATGGGTCCCGACCGAGTGTTGGCGGTCTGTTCAATTCCTGCCAAGTATTATCTAGGTTGCAACGTGCCCCAATCCCGACAACGAGATGAGACCACCTGGGCACGCATGCGTTGACAAGGGATTTGAAAACGGGAAAAGTGTACCTGTTGTTGGTGTGTTGGTGATACCCACCAACCCGCCCATACTCTCCCATGACGAATCTGGCGGAGCCCGGTGCAACAACGGTGTGGTGCGCACGCCGACAATTCATGGGCTCGACCAACAATCACGCTAGCAGAGCCCCCGGCACCAACATCCAATGCCGTATACAGACTGACAGTACATGTACAGACGCACCAACTGTGCAGCGGGGGCTCAATCTATGGTGTCACAAGAAAGAGACACGGGGGCGGGGCGTCTGCATTCCCACACGGATGCCTGTTCCGCCAAACCCGTGCCTGATACCCGCCATGATTTTGACTGCAGGCGGTGCTGTCAACACGAATCTGCGCGAGTTCCCCCTGGCCAAGCCCCTCCCCATGAAATTAGGAACTTTGTGACGCGTGGTGAATGGTACACACGCATGCTGGGTTCTCGTCAGATCCTCAGCTCCATCTAGACAAATCACTCACCTTCTTTCTGTCCATCCTTTACGTCTCCAGTATCATCAGCCGAGCATCACCAGCCCCCTTTTTTTTTCTTTGCCGCTTAAGGTCGTTCAGACTCGATATGAACGATCCGGAACACACCAATATCAAAGAAGGGGAGGAGAGGGCACAAGTCGGTACTCCCGCTCGCGATGAAGAGCTTGTGCAGACCAGTGGCCCACGTTTGGCATTCATCATGGTCGGATTATGTCTGGCCGTTTTTTTGACAGGAATGGTCTGACCTCGTCCATCCTTTCCTCTACGGCCCTTGCTGTCTACATGTTCTCACCACCGACACATGCTGACCGGCAAATGCAGGATCAAACTATCCTGGCCACAGCGACCCCAGTGATCAGTGACGAATTCCAAACCATTGCTGATCTAGGGTGGTGGACAAATGGCTACTTGCTCACGCTGAGCAGCTTCCAGTTATTTTATGGAAAGCTGTATAGCCTTTTCTCAATCAAGATCGTCTACCTAGTCGCCATTGCGTTGTTTGAAATCGGGTCTCTCGTCTGCACCACTGCCCCCAACTCCGCGGCTCTGGTGATTGGGAGAGCAATTGCAGGCCTAGGGGCAGCCGGAATCTTCGTAGGTGAATTGTAGTTTCTCTTTCCCTTTCAAAAAGACCTGCTACGGCATTCATATCTGTTTTTATCCATACGCGCAATTCGTCGCTTGGTTGAACAAGCTTCATAGGTGGAAAGCTGACCGGGAGTGTAGTCTGGCGGCATCCTGATCACCACCAAGACTATCCCATTGGCTCGTCGAGCGGCCTACTTGGGTATCATGTCCGGCGTCTTCGGTGTTGCTGCCATCCTGGGCCCATTCATTGGCGGTGGCTTGATCGACAGCACGACTTGGAGATGGTGCTTCGGTATCAATCTCCCTCTTGGAGTTGTGACTGTGGCCATTTGTGCATTCCTTGTGAAGACACCTGTTCAACGTGAGATTGAAACTTTCACAATGGCACAGAAGTTGCGCAAACTCGACATCCCTGGTACAGTTCTCATGGTGGCTGGTCTCATATGCCTCCTCATGGCGCTGCAATGGGGAGGATCCACGTATCCCTGGAACGACAGTCGCATTATTGCCCTGTTCGTCGTTTCTGCGGTCCTAGGCGTCGCATTTGTGGCATTCCAGACACTGAGCAGGTTTTCTACCACCATCCCGACCGCTGTGGCTCGCAATCGGGATGTTTGGCTTGCGGCCACTTACGCCATGAGTATCACAGGCGGCGTGTACACGGCGATCCTATACCTGCCCATCTGGTTCCAGACTGTGCGCGATTACTCGGCTTTATCATCCGGAACAATGCTGACCCCTCTGATCGGTGGCTACGTTGTCTGCTCAGTGATTGCTGGCGCCGTTACCATGGCTGTTGGCTATTACAACCCCGGAATGATATTTGGCACACTGCTAGCTATGTGAGTGCCACAATCATCGTGTGAAATGACGCCGTGTTGAATGGTCAACTGATCAACCAAATCTGCATATTCAGCTCTGGCTCCGCTCTTTTGACAACCATCGACACCAGCTCATCCACAGCTCGCGTAATTGGGTATCAATTACTTTGTACGTGTGAGCTCCGCAACGTTGATCCCCACCCATCTTCTCGCTCTCACATAGAAGCAACCACAGCTAATTATCCCGCAACTATTAGACGGCTTTGGCGTAGGATTTGCCTTCGGCCAACCCAGCTACGTTGTGCAAACAGTGCTGCCACCCCCTGACGTTCCTATCGGTGTGACTTTGATCACATTAGTCCAGAATCTTAGTGCCTCTGTTTTTGTGGCTGTGGCCCAGAGCATATTCCAAGACAAGCTCAGATCTCACCTAGAAGCTTTGGACCTGCCCGTGTCTATTAATGTTGCATCTACCGGAGCAGCCCAGATTGTGGATGCAGTGCCGCCAGAGTTTCAGGACCGCGTCGTGAAAGGCTTAAGCGAGTCTCTTGTTACGACCTTCTATATATCGCTATCCCTCAGTTGCGCTTCAGTGATAGGTGCGGTCGGCGTTAGGTGGAGATCAATGAAAGCAGCAGAGACTAGGAAAGCGGACGAAACTGTGTTAGCTGACGGAAATAGCGAGCAACACCCCACGCGCGACGCTTTGGCTGAACAGAAGTAAATCTGAGATGTGCGTGACAACAAAAACTGCAGATTTTCGAAAGAAACTTCTGTATTGTGGTTGAGTCAGAATTTCGTGCGCAGATCTCATCAGGTAGTCGATTTATCGCTATTCAAAGCTTGCTGTCACGGATCAGCGTTGTCGCTGAGGAAGATCAAATATATGACCTTCTGGTGTTTAGGAACAGCAGCTATAAGAAACAGTAGCGTAGCGTAAGTCTTCAATAAGATGCAAATACCTAGGTCCTCCATCGATGATGGCGTCCCCCACGTATTAGTCATGTGGAGCGTAATGATTAACATCGATCTTGCGCCACCTTTAAGATATATCCTATGCAAAGAATGCTGTGGTAATGTGTTAAGCAAAGAATTAACGTTGGAACGAATGAGTCTTCTGCCAGCTTGTCCATCGGGAAAGCTAGGATAGCAACGGCGCCTACATCTACTAATGTTAACTAAAAATAGGTATTTAAATAATGGGTTATACAGGTCTGGTTTAGATATAGGTGAGGATATTTAAACGTTTAAGTTACTATGCTTAATATAGCTAGGTTAAAAGGCTTATCCCTTAAAATAAGAAAAATATTAAAGAAAACGGATATTTATACCCGTTAAAACGGATAGTATATCTAGTATAAACTAGTTTAAATAGCTCTAACTAATTAAAAAACTTTATTCTACTTTTTTTATACTTATATAAAGTATTTTTTTTAATATAACTTACTTATTTATTAAAAACTACCTTTAATTTATAAGTTTAATTATTTATTTACTATTTATAATTATATTAATTTTTTAAATTATTTAATATAATTAATTAATTTAATATTATAAATATTTTTAATTTATTTATATAATAATTTTATATTTTTTATAATAATAATATAAATATTAAATTATTTAAATTTTAAAATATAATAATAAATAAATTATTTTAATTAAAATATTAATATTATTATTATAAATAATTATTAATTAGTTTTTTTAACTTTTTTTCCATTTAAATTTTTTTAAAAATAATTAAAATACTTTTAAAAGTTTTAAAATTAATTTAAATATAATTATAAAATTCATTAAATTTTTTATAACTATTTAAAAATTGAATTTAAATTAAATATAATTAATTTATAATTGAAATAATTAACATTTTTTAATTATTATAATTTATAATATTATAATTATTAAAATTAATTATGAATAATATATATTTATTTATATAAATAAATCAATAAAAAATAAATAAAAACTTTTTATTTAAAAAAATTAATATATTAATTATAATTTTTTAAAAATTAAAAATATTTAATATAATTAAATTAAATTAATAAATTTTTAATAAAAATTCTTTATTTATATAATTAAAAAAACTTATTAAATTAAATTAAAAAAGTTTAAAAAAGTATTTTAAAAATATTAAAAAATTAATTAATAAAAAAAAAGTTTATATATTAATATAAGTCTTTTTAAATATTTTTAAAAAAAATAATATTAATATTATTTTATAATTAATAATAAAAATAATATTATAAGTAATTTTTAATATATAAATAAAAAAATAATATAAATTTAAAAAAATTATTTTATATAATATTTTTTAATAAATTATATTTATATAATAAATAATAAAAAAATATTATATTTTTAAATTATTTATATTATTTATATAAAAAAAAACTAATTCTTATTTTTAAATATTATTAATAAAAAAAAATAAGTTTTTAACATTTTTTAAAATAAATTTATAATATTTTTTATTATTATTAAATTAATAATTTAATAATTTATATAATTAATTATAATAATATTTTAATTAATATTTTTAAATATAAACTTTTTATAATATAATATTAATTATATATTTTTTATATTAATTTAAATATTATTTTATATATTAAAAAAATAAAATAATTTATTAATTAAAAAGAAAAGTAAAATAAAAAAAATTAATTAAAAAGAGAATTTAAGTTTAATTTTATTTAATATATTAAAAAAAATATTCCTTATATTTATTAAATTTTATTTAATTTTCTTAAATTTATTAAATATTTAATTAATTATAAAATTTATAATATAAGTTTATAATACTTTTAATAAAACTTTTTAAATTAAATAATAATTATTAACTAGTTTTAAATTTAATATATTAATTAAAAAAAAATTTATTATTAAATAAGCCGCTTATAAAACGTATAGAACTCTTAATGTTAATTTATATATAACTTTTTTATAAAAATTATTAATTAAAAATTAAAAAATAATTTAAATTATAAAATAAAAAATATTTATTATTTAATTAAAATTATTAATATAATAATTATAAATATTTTTTATATTTTATATTTTAAAAAATATATTAAAAAATATTTTTTTAAAAAAGTTTAATTAAAAAAAATAATCAAATAAATTTTTATTTTAAATTTTATAAATAGTTTTTAATTTTTTATAATAATAAAAAGTTATATATTATATATATTTAAAAATAAAATTTTATAAAATAATTATTTATTTATAATTTATATTAATTTTATTTATATTTAATTTAATTTATTTTATATAAATTAAACTAGTAATTATAAAAAAATAAAAATTTTTTTAAAAAAAATATTTTTAAATATTATTAATTAAATTAAAAGACTTTAATTAAAAGTTTTTAATAAAAAGTTTTTTTTTTTATAATTTAAATATTAATAAAAATTATTATAATAAAAAATAATTTTAAAAAATAATTATATTTATTATAAATAAAAAATATTATAAATTATAAAAAGTTTTTTATAAATAAAAAATAATTTTAATAATTTTTAATTTAAATAATAAAATAGATAATAAAATAAAAATAATTATAGTTTTTATATAATATATTAATTTTATATTTTAATAAAATAATAAAAGTTTTTAATTTTTAAATTAAATAAATTTTTATAATAAAATAATTTAATAAAAAACTATTTAATAAAATTAATAATTAATAATAAAGTTTATAAAATTATTAATTTATTAATTATTAATATAATAATTTATAAAAATAGTTTTATTAATAATAATAATTTTAATATTTAAATTAATAATTAAAAACTTTTATATAAAGATTTATAAACTATTAATTAATTATAATAAATTAATTTAATTATAAAAAATTTTATTAATAATAAAAGAAAATTTAAAAAAAAATTTAAATATTTTTAAATATTCTTTAAAATATTTTAAATAATAAAAAAAAAATTTTAAATTAAAATATTATAATAAAAAAAATTAAAAATAAATAAAAATAAAAATGATAATATTTATATATAATAATAAATATATAATTAATAATTATATATTATTACTTTATATAATATATTAATAATATATATTAAAGTAAGTGTATTAAAAGTATATGAGCGGGTATACTATCCGTTTTAACGGGTGCGAATATCCGTTCTTATATTAAAACTACTAGCTATAACGTATTTTTTAAGTGACTGCCTTAGTTAAAGTATGACTTATTACTATTTAACTCGACATCTACTTATAAGTACTCGGATTCCATGGATCTAAATAATGGACAAATATTATTGGCAGTGCTTTTACGTCGGGGCTTAGCAAGCGCTAAAATGGACGTCTTTTACAACTATCTGTCTGTTTATCCCTAGTTCGGAATCTCTGTGAACTCAACGAGTTCCCCATCTGGGCCCCTCACATAGCAGATTCGCTGCCCCTTAGCTTCTGGAACTGGTGCATCTTGAGGAACAGTGAAGATACCACTAAAAACATGGTAGCCCTCAGCCCTCACCCTCTCCAAAATGTCGTCCAGGCCCTGCACAACCAAGTTGACATGTACGGAGCTAATGTCCCATGGCCTTGCCAGTGGTGTACGAGCCCTGTCAACCTCGGGAAGATCAGCTGGCAGCTCGTACTCCATCAGCTCGAGCGTGGAGAAATGATTTGGCTGGTCACTGCCGCCCACATGGGGTGTTTGTGGCAACCTCAGGAAGACCACCTTCATGGTTGCGCCGACCGGGGCGCCGGTGATGGTGTGGGTTGCTTCGGGGGGAGACTGCTGCTCCCAGATTACTGGAAACCCAAGAGTATCCCTCCAAAACCGGAGGCTTTTGGTCACTAGAGAGATTCGATGTTCAGCAATTTACTCAACCGAGCGAAATCAAGAGCAATAGAATTTCTGTGTCGCTCAACACTTACTTGAACGAACGGCCATGCCTGTGTGGCCATAGCCAAGAACCTTGAAACTGGTAGCCATTGAGTGATTGAAGAAGATGAACGCTGTGTCAAAGGAAATCTGCAATGAATTTCGTCTTGGGCAGTCATCTGGGCAGGGAGAAAGGAAAGATTAAGTGGCCATTTATATGCAAAAACAAGATGCTCACCATAGAGTGTACTTTTGCGATCACGCTCACCGGGCGACCACCAACGGTCGCAATCCTTCCCGCACGGTGTAGTTCGCTCGTTGTAACCAGGGAACTGGGCATTCGAGCCTAGTCTGTTGGTCGACGCGTGCAGGCAAACACCACCTTCACCGCTCCGTACCATTATTACGCCTAACCCTGTTCCCGATTGAGCCCACTCCCTGGGCCCCGTTCCGCGGATGAGGGGCGCCGGACAAGATTGGAAATCTGCTCTAGCTCTCCGAACAATATTTCGAGTCCCCCCTGCCACCACATGTCTAGATACGAGCGACACCCTTGCCGAGCCCATTCCTGTTTCAATGAGTACCTAGGGGACCGGAAGCCTGAATTCAGTCATACCCCGTACAAGACTTAAGTCTCTCTATAGAACGAATAGAAATAACTATTTAATATTATTATTAAAAATTATATAATTAAATTAAATAAGTAAAGTAATTATATTAATTAATTATAATTAAATTTAAATAAATAAAATATTAGAAAAAGTATATTTAATAAAAGTTTTAAATATTATGATTATATTTTAAAAATTTTTATAATTTAAAATTAAAAAGAATTTATTATATATATATTAATAAATTTAATTTATTAAAAAAATAATTATTATATAAATATTTTTATATATTTATTTAATTATTTCTTCTTTTAATTCAAAATTTATATATTAAAAATAAATTATTAAAATATATAAATAACATATAATAAAATATTATATTAGTTTTTTAAAAAAAATTAATATATAACTTAATTAAAAGGAAAAAAAAGGTAGAAAAAGGAATAAAAAATATAAATAATTTAATAAAATATTTCTAAAAATAAAAAAAAAGATTTAATTTTTTTAAAAAAAAATTAAAGTAACGTAAAAAAGTATTTTTTATAAAACCCGATTAAAAACTTTATATAATTTTTTTTTAAATATTTTATTATAATATAAAACTTTTTATAATTTTATATATATATTAAATAATTTTTTTTAAAAAAAATTTTTTTTTATATTTAAAAGAATAATTATAATTAGTAAAAAAACTTTAATTATAAAATTAAAATATTTATTATTTATTTATTATATTTTTTAATAAATTATTTTTAATTTTTATAAAAGTTTTAAAATTATTTATATAAATTTTTAAAATAAAATATTATTAATTATTTTTTTATTTTATTTTATTTTTAATATTAATAATTATATATCTAAATAAAAATTATAATATTAAATTATATAAATATATTTAATTTTAATTTTATATATATATGATTTATTTATTATAATTATTATATATATTATTTATAAATTATTTTATTTATTAAAATTATTTTATTAAATTAAAAATAATAATTAATATAAAAAAAATAAAATATAATATATTTTTTAAAAATAAACTTAATTAATTTCTTATATAAAATCTTTTATAATAACTTTATAATTTCTATTTTAATAATTTAAATATAATTAAAAAACGGCTTCTTACGTTAATAATTATAGCGTTAAATTATATTTAATTTACTTAGGCCGATATATTAAAAAACGAAGCTATTGCGGGCTATAAATAATTTAATTTAACGCCGGCAAATACTATATAAAAGTGTTAAATTACTATATAATTTAAGTTTTTTAAATATGAGTTTATTAAAATAAGTAATTATAAAAGCGGTTATTATTTTAAAAATTTTAATTTTATTTAAATAAATATTTATTTAATAAACTTATTAGCTTTATTATATTATAAAATTATTTAAAAGTAATTAAAACTAGTTTATTACGTAAAATTAAAATATAATTTTTAAGTAAGTTAACTATATTTTATTATTTAAATTTATAATTTTAATAGTTTTATAATTAAAAAAATAATTATAAATAATTAATTTTATAATTATATAATGATAAACCTCCGCTTTAAAATAAGTTTATTAATATTAAAATTAATTAATATATTTTTAAAAAAATTAAAAGATTATAAGCTTAATTTAAAATTAATTAAAATTTATAAAAGTTTTAATTTTAAATTTAAAGAATTTTATTTAAATTTAAACTACTTAAAAAAAAATGTTAAAAAGTTTAAATAAAATTTTAAATTAAATTAAAAAATAAATGAACTAATAATAATATAAAATAATTAAATAAAATTATTTAAAAATTTATAATTATAAGTTTTTTAACTTTATATTAAAAATATATATATATATTATTTATATTATTTAATTTTATTTATATATAATATTTTTTAATATTATATTATTATTAATATTATTTTTTTAATAATATATTTTTTTAATATTATATTTTTAAAAATATTATAATTTTAATATTTATTATAATATAAAAATATAATACATATTTTTAAATATATATAAATAAAAAAATAAAATTATTTAATATTATTAATATTTTAATAAAAAATTAAATATTAAAATAAATAAAATAATATTTAATATAAATATTTTATTATTTTTAAAAATATATTTAATAATATTATTTTTTAAATAACTTTTATTATTTTAATTATATAGCTATAGGATTAAGTAATGTATTATGTTTTCTATGTGTTAGTTTAATCCCTTGTCGCCACTGTGGAGACCACATGAGCATTCGCCCTGTGCCGCACGCTTGTAGCTGCTTCGCCCGCGCAGGATGTGCACAGCCTGTGCTGTTGGTTCCATTTTATCGACGGAATTTTGAGGGTGACATCGTGCCGTTACCCGGTCAATGAAAATACACACACCGTGCATACCAACAGAGACGCCATGCTCCATCTGGACACCATTTTTGTTCGATGACAGAGGGGGGAGATAAAAGAAGAGCCTTGAGATCAATGTACGTAATGAGATGCATTAGGGCGAACAGAACCTAGAAAAGCATCTGTAAAGCCATGTTATATCATCCTACATGTCAGCCGAGCGCATGGGCTGGTGGGTTTAACGGCCCACTGTCACAGTGAATGTCGGGGGAAGCCAATGACTTGGTAATTCCAACACATGCTGAGGTGATAAGGGTCTTTAAATACATACTTATATATGTAGGAGCACAGGGCGGTAGTATTAAGTTGACCTTTGGTAGGAAGACTCTTGAACTAACTTTTTGATGTTCTTGTGCGCCATAACGTCCCACGGGGGTGACCAACTTAACGAACGGAGTACCGGATATCTTAGCCCCGCTAACTTACTGCCTACTGCATGGGTTTTTTAACGTTGTGCTTGCCGATGGCCGGACCGTTACCCTAGGCAGGGCCGGGCCTCGTATCCCGATATATTAAAAACATTAGCTGTATAAAAGCTTATCACTAATAACAAACACTTAATTCCCATACTTAAGGTGATGATCAGCCTTTAGTGTCTATTGTCATTGTTCTAGGCTTAATTTAAATATAAAGCCCTTTTACCGCTCCGATTCTAACTCTTATATAATAACTTTAATACCTTACTATTAATTAATTATAAGAATAAATATTCGTATAATAAAAAACGGATAGTATATAGGTATAGTATTTCTAACTAAGTTACAGTTAATTAAAAAGCTTTATTTAACCTCCTTAACTACATACACTACCTACACTAGTTTTTTTCTAATCCTCCTACTTATAAAAACGGCCTCACTAGCAATAACGACCTTAATACCCGGGCTAATGATTAAAAAGTCCCGTATAAAAGCTTATAAAATTATTAATTAACTATAGTAAATTAATTTAATTATAAAGAACTTTATTAATAATAAAAAGGAAATTTAAATACTCGGGTATTTTTTAAAGTACTTTAGGTAATAAAAAAAAAAAGTAATAATAATAGTATTTATATATTTAATAATAAATATATAGTTAATAATTATATACTGTTGCTTTATATAGTGAATTAGTAGTATAAATTAAAGTTAGCGTACCGGGGGGGTATTTATACCTATGTACTATCCGTTTTTTACTGTGCGAATATCCGTTCTTTTAATTATAGCCCGAGTACTAGGGGCATTTCCATTGTCACCACTTCATACATATATAATGAGCCAATCCTTAGGGTACATATTCTGAAGGTTTTTAGGGCAAGTCCGATGAGACTTGGAACGCCTAAGCTGTCACAACTGTCTCGGAGTTATCTATTGTAGCGGATAGAACACCGCTAACTGATTTGTTATCAGCGGGTTCTTAGCTAAACTTAAGTATTGGTATCTTCTACTTTCCATCCTTATTAGAACCACCACTAATTAAAAGTAGGAAACATTTCTACTAGTTTTAACAATGGTGATCCACTGTTTACTTTGTTTATAGGCAGTCAAGGAAACTGAAGCACGTATCAGACGGTAATGCATTTGCTTATAATGATGTAATGTTAACATGAAATTAAAACCATGCATCTCGCCCTTCCGCAGATGCTGAGTTTGTGGCCACGGAATCGAGATTGCGATGAGCTGGTGGCTTCGTCCCAGACTTGACTTTCAACTCACGACCAATACACCAGATAGACAACGGACTCCAATCTCAAACTGGACAGCGACTGTGGCTCTCTTGGGAGATGGTGGTCGTTTTGAAGATGGTTTGCTGGTTACCAGAAATGTGATAGCCGATCTCATGTTCTCGAGTCATGTCGTCGACCTGCATGATCGGCGAATCGTCATTGCGCTCACAGCAGTATACGTGAGCCGGGCGATTGATTTGTTGGTGTGACTGGAAGCCGGCGCTAGACGACCACTCCTTGGCATGATAAGTGAACCTTCGAGTTCTGTTCTTGCCACTGCTCAAAGCACCGTGAATCTTCGAGCGCAATGATTTAAAGAAGGCCGAGCCTGAATTATGCAACCTTATGAAGGCGGCAAGTGCAGGCATGCATCCTACCACAAGCGCTATATTGTTCTCGAGCATTCTGTATCGTATTTCCGTCAGCTGTGAATCCATGTAATCGTAACGGTAAGGCAAATCCATACATCCAGATGAATAGCTGGGCCTCTTGCCACAGCTGGTCACCTGCGTAATCTAAGAGCAGTTTGAAGCGCTAGTAGGCACTTAGGAGGCTTGCAATGATCCCCCTGTTAACGGTATTAGTTTATTGGGGTTCATCGGAAATATTGCGGTCTCCCTGACAGGGTCGACCACATAGTAGAAGATGTCTTACATGATTCCGGTGAGAAATACGGCGCTGAGTTGAATTTTCTTGCGCCGAGTGATCTGAAGGCTGCGAATCACTAGCAGAGGGATTATAAGCATCCAGATGTTAAGAATGACCTCACAAACACCATGAATAGGTGCATAGTACGTCAACTTCTGGGTTCTTCCATTTGCTCCAGGGTCATACCAACTCTCACCAGCACGAGGAGCTTGGAAGACAATGACCAAGATCAGATGGGGGATATAGACAAGGCCACTAAAGGCTATTGCCAATTTGATGAATAGCTTCATTTTATGCTCAACAGAAGATATTTGGAGGTAGAGCACCATTATTGGAAGCTTCGTCGTAAACTGGGTGATTCCGAGCATAATGTTCGAGGCAAACAGCAAATAAGAGGTCATTAGTATTTTTAACAAACCAATCTAGGCAAACGAAGTTTACCTTGGACAGCCTCTCTTGCAAAAACCAACATGCGGGTACATCCCAGATATGCCGGCTATATGAGTGCACTATTGCCACGTCAAACAAGGCCCCTCTAATTAGATCCTAGAAATTAGAGATCTTACTGTCTATGATAACACCCGAGTATCCAGCCGAGAAGACGAATCCTATGATTGCCAAGTCTTTGTGAGATAAAAGTATTAGTGTCGTTGCGGCTTGCATAATAGAAACGAGATCGACTATTCGCGCACCTAAAATCGGCTACCGCACACTTAAATCGTAGTTTTTTAATTTTTATAAATAATATAATATAGATATTAATTTTTTTAAAATCTAATATTATATATTATTTTTATTTATAGTTTATATAAAAATAAAAAAAATAGAAATATTTATTATATTTTAAATAATTATTAAAATATATAATTATTTATTTATTATTATTATTATAACTATTATTATAATAAATTTAAAGATATAAAAATAATATTATTAAATAGCTTGAAAATTCGTTTAAATATTAACATAGTTCTTTTAGGGTTAAATTAATTTTTATTAAAAGCTAGAATTTAAAAAAGAAAAAGTGAATATTTTAAATTAAATAAGTGTAATTTTTTAATAATTTTTAATTATATTTAATAAATATTAAAAAATAATATAATAAATTTTAATCGCGCTTTATTAATATAAATCTTAATTAAGAATTTATTAAAATAATTTTAAATTTAACTTATTTATATATTTTAATAATAAGTGTTGTTAGTGTTTGGGTGCGCGGCAGCCGATTTTAAGTGCGCGAATTGTCGATCTCATAGAAACAAGGTTAAAGTCCTGGCCTTTACGCTGTCTTTATCGTGCGGTGTGGGTTGCTGTTACATGGGTCTGCGTGTGAGTTTGTTACTTACAGTCTGCCATCGACAACCTCTTCCGGTTCACCAAGAGCCTCCCAACAAGAAAGATTATTGAGAGGGCTGCGAAAACAGAACCGACTGCCAGCGTCTCAATTGAGAGGTCTTCTGGGTCTGACAAATTGGAGCTTCGCCCCTCCGGCGGCGGCACCGCCGGAATAGCGCAGTAATCCACAGCAGACATTTGAGAAAGGATTGTCTTTCAATTAGGCTCTTTTTGCTGAAGGGGGAACAGCAAAGGAAAGTTATCTGGAGACCGGAAGGCAGGGGGCTGGGACGAGCTCCAAAGCACTTGACGTTGGCCACTCCTCTTGCGGTCTACGCGCCGAGGTGAGAACCCGGGGATGAAGTTTTCCCGTTCCAAATGGTACTCTGTGCCCCAACAGGCATTATAACCAAATGCAACACCATCCTTTATTTCACCCGTTAACTATTCCTCCCAAGATAGGACACGGGCGCTTGCACAGCGCAGGTAGGCGCTTCGAGATGCACAGTTGTGGAGACATAATCAGTTGTTACGTCCAAATTGTCAACCCCAGCGTGGAGTCAATTTGGACCAGCCAACCATAAATGTGGGGTAGATTGGATAGCTGCAATGATAAGTGGACATAGTATGCATGTTGGTACTGCTAAGGTGCAGGGTGGGACTTCTACTGTTAGACCCTATGCGGTTGAAGAATGTCATCCGCCCCCGTGGTAAATGTTCGTAGTCTTTCGGCCGCATGTCTGCTTCACGAAAATGCTTTTAATATCAAGAAATGACCTGGTATACATGCTCTATTACAGCCAGTCCGCATCCAGCTTACGTGGTTATATATCTGGCAAGAACGACATTTAAACCAGTTCCTAGTCCTATTATAAAGGTTTATATAGGGTAAAAAGGTAAAAATTAGTATATTAAGTTAATTATAGGAAAGAAAGTTAGTAATTAAAAAAGTTATTTATAAATTTTAAAATAAAATTAAAAAAATAATTTATATATTTATTAATTAATATTAATTAGCAGTTAATTAACTACCTTTTTATATTTTATTTAATTATTAATAACTTATATTTTTTTATATTTATTATAAATATTAAGCGGTAAGAAAAAAGTATAATATTCTTATTATTTTTTTTATTTAATTAAAAAACTTTATTTATTAATAAAGTTATTTTTAAAATAAATATTAGAATTTTTATTAAAAGTATATAATTATTAAAATAAAAAAAATAATTTAAATTTAAATTATTTATTATATAACTTTTATTAATTAATAAGTAGCTATTAATTATTTAATTTATAAAATTCATTATTTTTTAAATAATTAAAATTATAAACGTTATTATTTTATTTATTTAATTAATTATTTAATTAATTATTTATTTAATTAATTTAATAATAATTAATTTAATAATTTAATTAATAATTTAATTAATAATTTAAATAATAATTTAATTAATTATTTAATTTATTCCTTTTATAATTAATTTAATAAAAATTAATTTAATAATTTAATTAATTATTAAAAATATTTCTATATTTTAATTTTATATATTTTATTCTTTTAAATATATAAAAAATATATTTTAAAAATTTATTATAAATATATAAAATTAATAGTTTTATTATTTAATTAAAATTAAATTTAAAATTTATTATTTATTTAAAATTTAATTCTTTATAAATATTAAATATATTAATAATTATAATAAGTTTAAAAAATTTAATAAATTTAAAAAAATATTAATAAATATATAAAAAAAAGTTTTTATTAATTTAATTTTAATAAATTAAATAAATAATAAAGGTAAAAATATTAATAAATATTATTAAATATTAATAAATATTAATAATTATAAATATTTAAATATATATAATTAAATAAATTTATTTATAATAAAAAATTATATTATATTTTTTATAAATCTAAAAAATTATTTAATAAAAGTTTTATAAATAAAAATTTAATTTAAAAAAATTATAATAATATATAAAATAATTTTAATTAAAATATATTTATTAATTTATTTTTAAAACATATTATAATTATTTTTAAAAATTTAATTATATTATTTAAAAATTCTTTTTAATATAAAATTAAAAGATTTATAATTATGAATTTTTTATTAATTTTATTTTATTATTTTATATTATTATAATTTAATTTTTATAAACTTTTATAAAAAAATATTTTATAAACTTAATTATCTTTCTTTTTCTTTTTAATTTATTATTAATCTTTATTTTCAAAATAATAAATTTCTTTATTCTTTTAAAATAATTCTTATATTTTTTTAAAATAAAAATAAATATATTAATTTTTTTAAATAAAAAGAATATTTTATTTTTATATTTTTTTATTTTAATAAATAAAATCTTTATTTAATAAAAATTTATTTATTATAATAATTAAAATTTATTTTTTTAATTATTTATAAATTATTAAAATTATAAATTTAAATAATAAAATATAATTAATTTATTTAAAAATTATATTTTAATTTTAATAAATTAATTTTAATTATTTTTAAATAATTTTAATTTATTAAATAAATATTTATTTATAAAATAAAATTAAACTTTTAATTAAAATAATAACTACTTTTATAATTATTTATTTTAATAAATTTATTTAAATTATATAGTAATTTAATATTTTTATATAATATTTATTAATATTAAATTAACTTATAATTTATATATTAGGACTATAAACTAATTATTAATAGAATTAATTAGTAAGTTTATATATACTACTTATTTTATTAATCTAAATAGCCTCTATAACTTTCTTAATAAGGAATTGTAGCTCTGCTATTTTCCTCTCTTCTTTTCCTTAAGTAACTATAGTTTTAAATTAATAATTCTTTATAAATAATTTAAGCGTTCTTTATTATTAATTATAAGGACTATCTTATTGTAATAATTTTATTTTTTAATAAATTAAATATAATTTAATATTATAATAATTAATATAAAAAATTATTTTTTAATTATATTTAAATTATAAAAATAAATTATAAAATTATTATAAAAAATTTTATATAATAAATTTAATTAAATTTATTTTTAAAAAATATATTATATTTTATTTTTTTTAAAAATTAATTATTATTTTTAATTTAATAAAAAAATTTTAATAAATAAAATAATTTATAATTTATATTATTTAAAATTATAAATTTATTATTAAAAAAAAATATAATTATTTTTAAATATTTAATTATTTATTTAAAATTATTAATTTATTATAAAAAAATTTAATTTAATTATTAAAAATTATTAATTAAAATAATTTAAATAAATAATTATTTTTTTAAATTCTTTTTTTATTTAATAATTAAATAATTTTATTTATAAAAATAATTTTAAAATATTATTCTTTTTATAAAATTATTTTTTTAAATAATAATTTAATAAAAAGAATAATTTATTTTATAAAAAAAATATAATACTTTTTATTATTATTTAAATAATAATAAAAATATTTAATATATAAAATTTTAAAAATATTATATTTAAAATATTTAAAATTTAATTAAAAATTATATTTAATAAAGTTTTTAATAATATTATAATAATTATTTAAATAAATAAATTTTTAATTATAAATAATAAAAATTATTAAATAAATTCTAAATATTATTATTATTAAAAAAAAGAAATTAAATTAATTAAAATATTTTTTTTAATTTAATTTAATAAATTAATAAATAATTATAAATAATTAGAATATTTATAATAAAAATATTTTAAAATTTATAATTATTAATTATAATAAATAAAAAAAATTAATATATTAAATTAATTATAAAAAAATTAATAACTAAAAAAGTTATTAATAAAATAATAATAAATATAAAAATATATAATATAAATATAAATATAAATATAAATATAAAAATATATAATATATAATATTTATATTTATATTTTATATATATATATAATATATAATTTAAGATATTATAATTTAAAATTTATATTAAATAAATATTTTTTTATAAAATATTTTTTATATTTATTAAAAATTAAATAAAAATTAAAAAAATTTAATTTCACTTTTTAAATATTTTTTAAAAAAGATTTTTTAATAAAAGAACTTTTAAATTATATTTAATAATTAATTTAACTTTTATTTAAATAATATTAAAAATATATAATTAAATAAAAAAAGTTTTTATTAATTTAATAAAATATTTTATATATATATATATATATATATATATATTAAATATAAAATATAAAATATAAAATATAAAATATAAAATATGAAATATAAAATATTATTATAATTTTAATTATTTATAAATTTTAAAATAAATTTAAAAAAATAATTTATATATTTATTAATTAATATTAATTAATAATTAATTAATTACCTTCTTATACTTTATTTAATTATTTATAATTTATATTTTTTTATATTTATTATATTTATTTTATTAATAATTAATATTTAAATAATATTTTTATATATTAAATTTCTATAAAATTATTTTAAAATTAATAAATTAAATATTAAAATATAATTATATATTCCTATTTACTACCCTTATTTAAATAAATATAATAAGTATTAATAATTTAAATTATATAATTAAAAATAAAAATTTATAAAATAAAAAATAAAAAATAAAAAATAATTCTTTTTATAATTTTAATTTTAATTGTTATTTAATTATAAAATATTTTATTATTTTAAATTTTTAAAAATTAATAATTATATATTTAAATAAAAATTAAAAAATTAAAATTATATAAATTTATTAAATTATAAATTTATTTAATTATAAATTTATTATAATATAATATATATAAAATTAAATTATTTTAATTAAAATTATTTTATTATAAATTTTAAATAATAAATATTTTAAAATATTTAAATTTATATAATATTATTTTATAATAATTAATTTATATATAATTTATATTTAAAATTTTAATTAATATTAATAATATAATAATTAATTTATATATTATTTATATATTATAAAATTATTATTATATAAAAATTATTATTTTTAAATTTAAAAATATTAATTTTTATTTTAATTAATATTTAATTATTTTTAAAATAATTTTAAATTTACATATTAATTATACATATATTATTAATATTAAATATAATTATATAGTAAAAAACTTTTAAAATAATATTTATAAATATATATAATATTTTTTTAATTTAATTATTTATTTATTTTTATAAAAATTTATAATTAATAAAAATTTATTTTAAATAAAAATTTATTTTAAATAATAAATAACTTTATATTTTAATAATATTATATTTAATTAAATAAGATATATAATATTAAAAATAAATTATTATAATTTATAAATATAATTATATATTATATATTAAATTATTTAAAATAATAAATAATATTATTATAAATTTATAAAATATTATTTTATTTTTTATTATAATTATAATTTTATTTTTAATATATATTATATATATTTTATATTTTATATATTTAATAATAAAAATTTATATATTTAATATTAAAAGGTACGTATTTAATTATAATTAAATAGTTTTTAATTAATTAAAACATTTAATTTAATTTAATTATACTATTATAATAATATTTTTTATGTTTTTTAAAAATGTTTAATGTGCCGCTTATTAATTAATATATTTTTAATTAATATTTTTAAATAGCTTTTAATTAATAATAATAAAAATATATAATTAAAAATTAAAATATATAGTAGGTAATAATTTTATATATAATTTATTTTAAAATTTAATATATATTATTTATATAGTTTTCCTTTTTAATTTAATTAATTAACAAGTAAATATTGTTAAATACTAGTTGTGTATAACGACTTTAGGGTTACTATAGCGGGCCCTAGTTAAAAGAAGTTTGAGTACATGTGTGGGTTCCGCCTAGTTACACTAGGTCCGCGCCTTCCGATTTTAGGTGCGCGAAATTCCATTCTCATTAATTAACCAGGGCGTTTCTCTAAACTCTACATTAGTTTAACTTGTAATGTTGTGTAAATTCGCTTTATTAACGCACCGGCAGCCGTTTATCAGATATGTCTTATCAATCACTGCAGCATGCATATTCCATCGTGCATAGGGACGTGTCGCGGCAGTGGACAGGGTAGAAGATTTCTAAATTCCAATATCCCGGAGTGTTACACAGAGGCAAATGGTCCGAGGTCCATGTAGGCTTGACACAGTTGGCCAAGTTGGCTCGAGGTCGAATTAGAGGCGGGTTTGCTATCGGTTTTGCCATGGTCAGGGTGGCACAAAAGAGTGCAGAAATGATGGCGGCGGTCTTCATGGCTACTCTGGTGGTTAAGTTTTGTTGCGGAGGGTAGCAGATGTGGAGATAGATACAGAGGAGGGAGCGATTGTGCTAAATGTTGCGCCCGCCGGTGCAGGACATGAGAATTTATATACACAGTGGACGATAACAAAGTTCATCTATCAAATTTTATGACTCCACGACCCTACCAACTATGCTAGATGCCGAGCGCGCCGGTGCAGGACATGAGAATTTATATACACAGTGGACGATAACAAAGTTCATCTATCAAATTCTATGACTCCACGACCCTACCTGTAGTCTACCAGGTGAGTATGAAGGGGCGGGGTACTGCTGAGTCCCCCACACCCACCAGGGCTACCACAACCTCGGTAGGCCCCTGGGCAAGTGCTAGGTAGGCCTACCCAGGTACTCCGCGTTAGTAATCCAAAACCAGCCCCAATTTTAGCCTCAACCTCGACACCAACTCCACCCTCTGTTGCTGGACCTTTTCGGGATTGGGCCGAGTCGGGGGGCCCTTCGCAGCGAGATGGTCATGGCAGCTTCGCCCACGGCGCCACTGCGGCGCATCACGAGGGCATCACTGGCACGCTTTACCTACACCGAGAGCGACAAGGGCAGCAGCACCAACGCCACGGCCGCAACGACGGCAACGACGATGATGACGACCACGACCGCGACGACGACGAACAGAAAGACCAAGAGTGCGACCACAAATACCACAGCCCCAGACATCGAAGATATCATCCCCTCAAGCTCTCGGAAGCGCAAACGAGCCACCCGCAAGCCCGCACGCAAGACCCAGGACCCCTCGACGGGGGCCGAGACGGTGGTGGCGCCCTCGGGCTGGCAAGAGCTCTACGACACGGCCAAGGAGATGCGGCTGTCGGGGGCGGCGGCCAACGCAGCTGTCGACACGATGGGCTGCGAGCGCCTGGCGCAGCCCACGGCCAGCCTGCGCGACCAGCGCTTCCACACCCTCGTCGCCCTCATGCTGTCCAGCCAGACCAAGGACACGACCAACGCCGTGGCCATGCGCCGCCTGCAGGCCGAGCTGCCGCCGCACCGCCCCGGCGCCCCGCCCGGCCTCAACCTCGACAACATGCTCGCCGTCGAGCCCGACACCCTCAACACCCTCATCTGGGCCGTCGGCTTCCACAACAACAAGACTCGGTACCTAAAGCAGGCCGCCCTGCTCCTGCGCGACCGCTGGGGCGGCGACATCCCCGACTCCATCGACGGCCTGGTCTCGCTCCCCGGCGTCGGGCCCAAGATGGCCCACCTCTGCCTCTCGGCCGCCTGGGGCCGCACCGAGGGCATCGGCGTCGACGTCCACGTCCACCGCATCACCAACCTGTGGGGCTGGCACAAGACAAGGTCCCCCGAGGAGACAAGGCTGGCCCTGCAGGCCTGGCTGCCCCGTGACAGGTGGCGCGAGATCAACTGGCTCCTGGTCGGCCTCGGCCAGACCGTGTGCGCCCCCGTCGGGCCCAAGTGTGGCGACTGTAACCTGGGGCTCGATGGCCTCTGCAAGGCCGCCGACCGCGCAAAGGTCAACCAGGGCCGCAGGCTGCGGGAGGCACAGACCCAGGCCGAGGTTGACACGGCCGATATGGAGCATGCCCAAGCTGTCAAGATCGAGACAGCCCAAGATGCTGTAGCCGACCTCGCTGGACCCGCAGAGCTGGGCGTGCCACGGCAGGACACCGAGCAAGAGTCGAAACCCCCGACAAAACGCAGAGCAAAGCGAGCATGATCCCCCGAGGGTCAGCTTCAAGTCAGCAGTAGACGATGGCCATCCGGGCGTCATGGCTCCACGTCACTGCGCTCCGGTCCGCGTCTTATACGATTAAGAAGATGGCCAGCTATTGTCTTGATTGTCAACTATCCATGACCAAGTGCAGACCGCGTCAACTTCCTGGCCTTAGCCGTCGTCTTGCTGCAACCGCCGCCGCCCCCTCCCCCCAAGCGAACCATCATTGTTGATTAGATATTACACTATTATTAGTACATCAGTGGTCGGCTATCCCCGTGCGCCTCTGCCAATGAGGTTGGTATCGCCGTGTGGTTCCCAGCATGGCCACTCTTCTCCTCTTCAGGACTGTCTGCCATCAAGCACCCTTGACCATCTGGGTCTTCTCGCTCTCCAGCCGGGCGGCATTGCGCTCGTGCGACTGTTTCTTGCACTGCCAGCCACGTCAGCCCGTTGCGTTCCCCCTCGTCCTAAACTTCCAGGGCCACGGCAGCCATGGGGAGCCCGCAGTAGGCACTCACATCGTCTAGCCCGGTGCAGCTGTGGTCCTCAAGCAGCCGGTGCTTGCCGCAGAACCGTCCCCCGCAGAAGCCGCAGTCCCCCGCGATGCGCTGAGCCTGACCCCTGCAGTCGGGGAAGCTGCATCGCATCTTCTTGGGCGCCATTTTTGGGGCCTTGTGATCGATCAATGGCTCGTAGGCTGCCGCTTGAATGGGAGGGTCTCCAAGATAGCCGAGACTGGACCGGCGAGACAAGTTTCAAATGGCCCAGGTAGTTTTGTGATTGTTGAAGACCAAGGCGTTGGAGCAATGGCCAACTGCCAGTGGTGCTAAGATGGAGGCGCCACGTGGTTTTGGGCATAGCTGCTTTTGCCCGTTGGGCTACTTACCTACAATGTTGTCAATGCACAGACGGCTCGGGGCAAGCATCAAATCACCTTGTTCAACGGACCGCGTTGCGTTGCCTGAGGACCGTGTCACCTTGCTGGGTTCGTGACTAGGACGTGGGGAACCCAACAACTGTGGTTCATTCAATTTCCAGGATGGTTTCACGGTTTTCTTTTTCCACGGGGGCTCACCAAGGAGCAGACTCAGCTATGTGCCAGGCTGTGTAGACCATGTTAGGTAGTTTCGCTTCTTTCCCGCATACATCCGAGGACATACATGGCGCCTTCATACGGTAGTCCTGGATCAAGGCCTGTCCCTTTGAGCTGCCGCCGGGGCACTTTCTAGTCCGATTTTCACTGCAACATTTGCCGCTCGTGGTGGCCTCGGTGTTGCGAATATCTCAGACATGATCAATAATGATCCTCCGCGGCGTGCTGTCAGCACTTGAGTGAGCTACACCCTTTGTCTAATCATTAAGGAGTGTCAAGCTCTGGGGTCCAGGGATTGCTTAATTGACCACCTGATCACTGCCATCTGCTTACTGTGCAATGCTTGACGGATACTGAGGTGCGACAGAGCCACCTCTAGTTGTGCCGGCAGCAAGCCCGAATGCCTTCCCAAGGGTTTGCCTTGCACCTGGGCAGTCGCCGTGCCGGCGATGGCAAGGAAGGGAGAAAAGATTGAGGCCTTCATGATACTCTACCGAGAAAAGGACGGATGAATTTAAGGTTCAGATCCCCACTCCCAGCTTGACAGATACATATATACACAGTAGGATGGACAAAACTGGTAGACTGTGACTATCCGGACCAACATTAAAGGATAAGTGGGCCTACTCCGTCGCGATTGACGATCTTGGCCCACTACATACCTACCTCAAATGAGGTATATACACTATTTCAGATGAGCTTACCTCGTGACAGCCTCTTCTCGGGTTGATCCATGTTCAACCCCCGAGGCCACGATGCATGTGGGGCCGTATGAGGAGGTATTACGGAGGTGAGATCGCAAGTCCCTTTTCAGCACATACTGTGGTATCATTTCATCTCGCAACGGCGAACACTCCATGTAAATGAAGTGTGCCAAGGAGCGCTACATTCCTGGGCCGGCACCCTGTCATCATCCGAATTGGCCTCCCCGATCTGGACCCAGTATATTCCCACGGAACAAATTGCGGGAGTTGCATGCACGTACGGCAGCCATGTGGCATCTGCCGATGCAAGGGTTCTTCAACCATGGGCTCTTCCAGTGTGTAGATCATTGATGGGATTTCGGATCGCAAACTCCACCCCGGCCCCACAGAATTCTCACATACCGGCGGAGTATACCTTCGCCTATCGAGTCCATTGGTCTATTTGTACGACAGTTGCATTAGTTTCTTCCGCAGTACTCCACAACAAGTGCGATCCCATGCAAGGATTATTACTGAAATGACTCAGCAGCCACCATCAGCACTGTCGCTGTCCATCTCGACTCCCTTCCAAGGTTCTTTTGCAACATGACGACTTACTTAATCGAGTGGGATCCTCAAGTGCTTATAATGGCACGATGGTACAAACTGGACTGTTGGACTGACTCCATTCTTAGAGGTGAATCACCATGTCGACCCTACAATTCGAAGCACGGCCGCAGTCAAAACCAAAACGCGTTTTCCATGCAAAAGTCCGGACAGGCTGTCTCACTTGTAAGAGGTACTAACGTTATGCCATTCTGGATACAATTGCAAGGAAGGATTGGGTCGACTGACACTGCAAAGACGTCGTGTACGATGTGACGAACGCAGGCCTTACTGCAAGGGGTGCACGAGACTGGGCCACACTTGCGAATATGCGCCACCTCGGGTCCAAATACTACCTAATGAGCGCAAGCAGCTGCAGCCGGAGCTTCTACCCGCCGCCCCTGTCATCAATACCATCTGGACCGAGGTCGACATCCTGCGGTCCGCCTATTACCACACTTTCCAACGCTACGATCCGGTTGGCCTCTCCACTTCCGATGCAATCGCTCAAGTGGTACCGACCGAAGGCCTCAGCGATGATGTCTTTCATCATATATGCATGAGCTTGGGTGCACTCTCGCTCTCACCAGTGGCTCGGTTGCGGGCGTCTTGTGACGATCAATCTGTGACCGCCCTGGCATCGTCCCCTCCGTACGACGCACACCACGCCAAGGCTATTCGGTATTACACTGCTGCCTTGGCACTCCTCCGAATGCGTCTGGGGGCCGAGACCGCGACCTTGTCACCCCGGACTTTGCTCCTCAGTATGTCTGCCATGGCATACTTCGAGATAATGCAGGGCAACGTTATAGCTGGCTGCAACCTACAACTTACCTGTTTTGCGGTCCTCGGTGATGCCATCATCCCCCAAGCGCACAACAGGGACCCCCACAAATTCGGCCTCCGAGCCCATTACGAGGGAGATTTGGCAATCGAAGAAATGGAAGCTCTGCATCTCCGGCTAGCAGCCATGTGTCTGCTGGGATCACCTGATCAGTTCGTACGAACAGACCGGAGAACGTTAAGAATACCGCGGCCCTCACTTGGGGGTTTGCCCCGGCTTGATGATTCCACCGAAATGTTCCGGGCATCCTGGAATACCTTCGCCCAAGGGGTTGAGTCCTGGAGGCTAGCCTGCTACTGGGCCATTTGCCTTAACGGGACATCTGCCAATTTGGCACATTTTCATGATGACCAGCGCATCCTCGTGAAGTGCCTCCGAGCATGGGAGAAAATCATCGAGTCCCGGATAAGACCCAATCGCTGTCTTCCATATGATAATAGCCATCTCCGAGCACTGAAGTTGCTCCTCATCTACGTCAAATCGATGCAGCTAATCTTAGCCCCGGAAGACGAAGACACCCAAAAATTCGAATCCCTCCATGCAACAGACATGGCAGAACTCGCCGAGCTACCTGTCAGAACAGGGTCACGGTTTGTTGGGGGCTTCTTCTTTGGTTCTTGGAACGACTTCAGCATCGACTCTCTACTGCTACCGATGATCAAATTCATGGCACTTAAAGGGCGACGTGGTGCTATCAATTTCAGGCTGGCTCAACTACAACTGGGCCTTGGTGATGCAATATGGTCCATAATCAAACGATACTACGACGGAAGCAAGTCTCGTTACAATTCCGGGTATCCTACAGTGGATATCAAACTCTCATGGACTTTTACATGGTGGAAACACAACCGGGATATCTTTGAGTCCACCATCAATGGCTTAGCTTTTGAAAAGCATCCTTTGCACTCGTTTTCGCACTCCTACGACACACCAAGCAGTGACAACAGCGGAGACGGTCAAGATTGCGAAGAACTGTCGCTTATGTCGAGGATACCAATAACGAACAACACACCCTAGTCGGACACTTAGGTTGTGGGAAGAGACGGTTTAGAGGCAATCACCGCTAAGAGGGGCTACTTCACGTGACCAGGCCGTCTTGATGACCCATTCTCCCGCTTCCCTATGCGGGTCTGCGGAATTGTACACCGTTCCCGACGGATAGTATATTACCCTGGGGTCTGAATCCTAAGGAGCGCATATTGTAGGTTAATCATAACCATAGCATTGTAGATACCACCCATTAAAGATAATAACACCCACAGCAATAAATTACGAGCCTACCACGAGCTAGGTTAGTGGGGCACTGCACATTTAGAAGCACCGTTTTTAATAAAAAATATAATATTAAAATATTAATAAAATAATTATAATTATAATATATTAATTTTTTTTATATAATATAATTATTAGGCTTCGGCTATATTATATTTTTTATTTAATTATTTATTTATTTATTATTTTTTTAGCTTTTAAACTACCCTTCTCGTACTTTAAATATAAAGTTAACAACTACTTGATATATACCCTTAAACCTATCCGCGCAAAGAGTTACTAATTTCCCTTATAGGGTTCCCTATTCTACTATATTCTTTATATATTATATAAAAACAAATAAATCCTTAATAATAAAGTAGTATACTTAAAGGAGGAAAATTTAGTTTTTTAGTGCCTAGATTTCTACTTTATTTATATAATGTTTATTTAATATGCAGTACATAAACTCTATTTAGCTTTTTAAGAGGTTTTTAATCTTTTTATAAAATTTATATAAAAAAACTTTTTTAAATAAATTTATTATTATGGTATTATTATTTTATTAGTTATATACTTGTAATAGGGCCCATAGTAGCTAATTTATTTAGTAAGGGTAGATTTAGGTAATTATATAATAAATATATTAATAAGAAAGAATTAAATTTTTTAGTTAGGTCTTACTTTATAAAATTCTTTTTCTTTTTATAAAGATTATTTTTAAGACTATTATAGTTTTATTATATAATTGCTTCGCCGGCTATTAGCTTTTAGGTTATTTATATCGACGATTCTAGTTAACGGCACCGTCGGAGGCTATACCTCTTAACCTTATTTATATAGCATAAGGTTAAGGCCACGTGCCTATAGACTTACTATATTATTTTTTTATTATCTTTGACCTTATATTCTTTTAAATGCTAAGTTTAGAGTATTTATTACTATATAAAAGTACTATATATATTTTATATATATGCGGTATTAAAAAATAAAACTATAATATAATTATTATAATTAATTTTATTTTTAAATATTTTTTATTTTAATATATTTTAAAAATTTAAGTTTTTATTATATAATTTTATATTATTAAAATAATTATAATTTTTTAATATTTATTTTAAATATATTAAAAAAGTTTTATTATTATAATATATAAAAATATTAATATTTATTTTATATTTTATTATAAAAATAATATTTTTAAAAGTAATTTAAAAAATAATTTATTTTTATTTTTTATTTTTAATTTAAAATTAAAAAATACTCGTTTAAAAATAATTTAAATAAATTTAATAAATATAAAATAAAAATATTAAATAAATATATTTATTTAACTATAGTAATATTAAAAAAAATAATAAAATTTATCTTTTAAATTTTAATAAAAATTAAACTTACGTTTTTATATTATTATAAAAATTAATTAAATATTTAATAAAATTTATTATAAAGTTTAATTTAATATATATTTATATAATTACTTATAATAAAAATTTAATATAAAGTTTTTAACTTATATTTTATAATATTCTTTTTATTTTAATATTTTTATTTTAATATTTTTATTTTAATATTTTTATAAAATATAAAAATATAAATTATAATATTAATAAATATTTAATAAAAAAGTTTTTATTAAATTTTTTATTTTTATTTTATATATATATAATATATTTAATTTATTAATTTTATATTTTAATTAAAAATATAATTATAAAATAATAATAATAAAATATTTTAATATTTTATATAAAATATATTTTATAATTATTTAAAAATATAATTTTAATTAAATATAAAGATTTATTTTTTATTTTTATTTTAATTATATTATATATTTTTATTTATCTAATTATTTATTTATTATTTTTTAATTTTTAAACTATATTTTTTATATTTTAAATATAAAATTAATAATTATTTAATATATATTTTTAAACTTATCCGTATAAAATAAAATTATTAACTTTTTTTATAAAAATTTTTAATTTATTATATTTTTTATATATTATATAAAAATAAATAAATTTTTAATAATAAAATAATATATTTTTAAAAAATTTAATTTAATTTTTTAATATTTAAATTTCTATTTTATTTATATAATATTTATTTAATATATATATAAAAATTAAAACTATATATAAATAAATAATTAATTTAGGTCACGTGTAGTCACGTAAATTACGCAGTTAAACTATAGAAAAAAGTAACGTAGTTAAGTTTTTAATTAAATTTTTTTCCTTTTATATAATAATAAATAATTAATTAACTATTTATTATATATATATATATAATACCTATATTAATAATATAATAAATAAACTTTATTTAAATTTTTAAAATATTTTTAATTTTTTTATAAAATTTATTTTAATAAGTTTTTTAAAATAAATTTATTATTATAATATTATTATTTTATTAATTATATATTTAAAATAAAACATATAATATTTCTTATTTATTTAATAAAAATTAATTTTAATAATTATATAATAAATATATTAATAAAAGAATATTAAATTTTTAATTAAAATTTATTTTATAAATTATTATAATTTTATTATATAATTATTTTATTAATTTTTTTAAATTATTTATATTAATAATTTTATTCATATAATATAAAATTAAAATTATATATTTATTTATTATATTATTATTTTTAATTATTTTTAATTTTATATTTTTTAAAATATTAAATTTAAAATTTATTATTATATAAAAATAATATATATATCTTAATAATATTTTTTTATATTTATTTATATAATATATTTTATAATAAAAATCTTTTTATTAAATAATATTTATTAAAATTATTAATTATTTATTATTATAAATATTTAATTAAAAATTAAATTTTTATTATATTTATTAAAATATTATAATTAATAAATAATAATTAATAAATATTAATTATATATAATAATTTTATTAATTATAATATATAATTAAAAAACTTATAACTATAAAATTTTAATTAATTCTATTTAATTATTATATAATATTATAACTTTATTTACTTTTTAATTTAATTTTAATCTTTATTTAAATCTTTTTAATATTTTTTATTTAATAATTTAAACGTAAATAAAACTTTTTAAATTTAAATTTAAAATCCTTATAAATTTCAATTTATTTTAAATTAAATTTATAAGTTTTTAATCTTTTTAAAAATATTTTAATTATTTTTAATATTAATTAATTTATTTTAAAATAAAGATTTATTATTATATAATTATAAATTTAATTATTTATAATTACTTTTCTATTATTAATAATAAAGTTATAAAAATTATAAATTTAAATAATAAAATATAATTAATTTATTTAAAAATTATATTTTAATTTTATACAATAATTTAACCTTAACTACTTTTAAATAATTTTAATTTATTAAATAAATATTTATTTAATTAAAATAAAACCTTTAATTAAAGTAGAAAACGAGAATTCGTAGAGTAAAAAACGGAAAATATAAAATAATTTTTTAATAAAATTAAAAAATTATACTTTTTATAACTTATTTAATATATTAATTAAATTATTATTAAACTATTCTAAAATAATCCTCATTCCTTATTATATTTAAATAATATTACTTTATATTAATAATTTATTAATATAATATATATATAATAATAAATATGAAAAATAATATTTTTATTATTTAAATATTTATTCTTTATTTATTATTATAACTTTTAAAAAGATTTAATTTTAAATTATAAAAAATATTATATAATATAATAGAAAATATTAGGTATTTAATAGTATTATTTTTAAAATTTAAACTTTAATATTCATTTAGTTATAAAATATTATACAAAAATATTTCTTTTATTTTAAAATAAATTAAGAAATATAAGAATAATTTTTAAAACCCTTACTTTTAAAATAAATTATTTATTAAATAGTATTAAATAATATAATATTTTAAGAAAATTAATATTTATACGTATTACTTATAAAATATATATATATTAAAAAGTTACTTTATATTTTTCATTATTTACTCTTCAAATCCTTATTTTTTTTAAAATAATAATTATTTTTATAATTATTTATTTTAATAAACTTATTTAAATTACACGGTAATTTAATATTTTTATATAATACTTACTAATATTAAATTAAATTATTTATAACTTATAACAGTTTTATTTTTTAATAAATATAATTTAATATTATAAATATTAATATAAAAAATTATTTTTTAATTATATTTAAATTATAAAAATAATAAATTATAAACTTATTATATAAAATTTTATATAATAAATTTAATTAAATTTATTTTTAAAAATATATTATATTATATTTTCTTTAAATATTAATTATAATTTTTAATTTAAAAAATAAAATAATTTATAATAATAAATTTTAATTAATATATATATATATATTTATATATATATATATATATTAATTATATTAAATTTTTTATTTTTTTATTTTCTTTTAAATAAAACTTTTTTAATAAAAAATTTAATAAAATTAAAATTAATTAAAATTAAAATTTAATTATTAATTTTAATTAAATCAAAATTTTTAATTAAAAAAAGTTATTAAATTAATAAAATTAATTAAAAGTATTAAATAAAATTAAAAAAATTAAGATTAAAAATAATTTAAATAAGGATTAAACCTACGAATTTTTTTATTTTAATAATATAAGTAAAATTATTATATTATAAACTTACTTTTTTTAAATTTTTAATTTAATTATAACTTATTCTTTAATTAATAAGTTTTAATTAATTTTTTTAATTAAAATAAAAAAATTAAATTAAATTAAAAACTAATTAATTAAATTAAAAAACTAAGGAATAATTTTATAACTTTAAAACCTAGCTTAAATAGAAAAGTTAGTATAGTATACGACTTAGTTATAGAATTTACCTAGGTACTGTTAAAGCCGCTCTTTAGAAATCGAAGCGGGTTACTGGTGATACCTATGAGTCACTCGTCATCGCACGAGAGGAAGCGCGAGCTACATAATTTACGTTTAATTATATGCTTAGCTCTTACTATAAAGCGGCCAAGGGCTAATAATGCGCAGCAAGATGACGGCAACGGCGGCAACTAGCAGACTGTCGAGTATTATAATAGGGCAAAAAAAGTCTTAGGATAGTCACGTCCCCACCCTATATAACACAATTTCGTGTCATACCTACCTATAATTAAAAGTTTTTCTTCTATAATAATTATAGCCACTTTAAACCACTTATTTTTAAAAAAAATATTTTTAAACTATAGATATTTTTATAAATTTAATCTAATTTAAATTAATATAATTTTAAATATATTAATTAAAAAAAAATCTTTTATTTAAATTTATTATAAAATTAAAATTATAAAATTAATAATCTATTATAAAAAAAATAAATAGTAATATAAAAAAAATCTTTTTTTTAAATTATATAATAGTTATCCTAGATATTTTAATAAATACTCTATTGATTAATTAAAATTATTTATAGTTAAAAATAGTTATACTTTTTATATTAAAATTTAAAAATAATTAAATATTAATATATTAAATATTATTATTTATAAAGCCTTAAAATTAATTTATATTAATTATTAATTAATTATAACCCAAATATTTTTATTAAAGAAAAATAAGAAACTTTATTATTATTAAATAAAATTATAAAATTATAATATAAAGTATTTATTATAAATTAATATTTAAAATTTACTTTTAAATATTAATTTATATAATTTTATAATTTATAATATACTTTAATTTAAATAATTTTTTTTAATAAATATAATATTTAAAATAATTTAATTAAATTTTTAAATTAAATTTAAGAATTTTTTAATTAATAATATAAAAAAAATTAATTGATTTTAAAATTAATATAAAGTTTATAATTTTTATAATAATATAAAATATTATTTAAATTAATAATTAAAATAATTTAATTATAATAAAAAAAAATTTAAAAATAAAATATAATAAATTTATTATAAAATTATATTTAAAAATCTTATAAAAGGGTTTTTTATTTTATTATAATAATATATATAATTTTTAATAAAATAATATTTAAATTTATATTATAAAAATAATATAAATTTTTATTTTAATATATAAGATTTTTTTAATAAATTAATCTTTATATTTATTTAATTTAAACTTAATTAAAAATATTTAAAAGTTATTTAAAATAGAGTTATATAAATAATATTTTAATTTATAGGAATTAATTTAAAATAAGGTTAATATAGCATATTTTAATTAGTATATAAAAAAAGTATGGTAAATAATATTATAGAATAAAATTAATAATATTATTTAATTATTTAAATAAAAATTAAATATAGTTAAGAAATATAAAGGAAGTTATATGGGATATTAAAGAAGAGATTTTAATGATTAATTTAATATAAATTAATTATTTTTAATTAATTTTCTCGTAAAGTTGTGCTTTATTGAAGTTGGGTGGTTGTCGTGGGGGTAGGTGGGATTTGCGGATGTGTCCTAAGACTTTTTTTGCCCTACTGTATATATGCCTAGCCTACCGTGTCCGATCCGGGAATTAGTGGTTGCATTTCGCTTGAAGTGGTGCAGTGCCAGTCCGCCTCTCAACTTGCCCCAGCATAGTTGGATAAGGACCAGTGCATTCTTCCCCACAGCGCGCTGAGCATTGCGACCAAGACTCTGGATCCGAAGCAACACCTCAGCATCTTCCGAACTCGATAGTTGCCAATGTAGCAAGCCCTCCCTGCTCCCAATCATTTGACGCACGCAATCACGGCCAATAACTGCATCGCCTAGCATCCGACAATATGTCTGCCGGGCGGCAGTGTCAGGCTACGTCACGCCAGCAGCGACGATCTCGCTGTGTGGGAAACAGCACGACACTTGCCGGGACTTCGCAAGTCAGCGCCTCTGGGCAGTTGAGCCACTCTAGCAGTCATCGCCGAGTCGCGTTCGGGTTGTAGAAACGTAGAAGCGGCCCGGTCTGACACCCGTGGACGCGGGGAAACGCTACAGCCTCTAAAGATGGATACTTGGCGGGTGCGGCTGACTTTAAAACTACTCCAATACCCCGGTCGATGTTGTAGCAGGTGAGCCCCCTTGCCCATCTCCCAATACTGTACTCCGTGCAGTACCTCGCCTTGACTGCTGGTGAGCGTCATTGCAGCACCCGCTTTGGCTCCAAGGTTGGATCTTTCGAGAATTTCCCGGCCAGAAAGGTGGACGACAGTCATCAATACGTGACTCCGAACAGTGGGATCCAAATGGAATAGTTCTGTATCTGGCTTGCGATCGACAAGAGACTCTGCTGGTCGGCGCCCCCGATGGCGCTGATCACCAAAGACAGTGAGGCTCTGCTCGGTCGTGCATCCGAAAATGGACGTCTGCAGGCCGTTTACAGCGGGTTGCCCCGCTATTGACGGCCCCAAGGATATTGTCGATCACTTGGCAATTTAAAAAACAATGGGTGGGACCAGACACATGCAGCCCGGAGTCCTGCTTGCCCCGTTTCCCCTTTGGTGCGTCTGCGCGCGTGTGCGGATGTGCGGACTGACGTGACCTGCACGAGTCGAAAGCGCCAGAACAAACCTTGACAAGAGCTCCATGACTTCATGCGGCAGGCAACAAGAAATTGCCAACGGCGCTACAGTGAAGGAATTCCAGATGTTTCATGTCGATTTGATGAGGCTGTCGGGCTGGCAGACCCACCTCTCGGCGGCCAGCCCCTGACTCCTAAGCGAGCAATGTGGAAATCCCCTGCGAGTCTGGCTTATTCGAAACAACTGCCCCCAGCAGGCGTTCCCACAAGTGGGCCGACATGGTGTAAGTTGATTCGTGGAAACGCTACAAACATAAACACGCGGATAGCCCCTTTTCTTGGCAGCGGCTCCCAATGGCCCCTTAATTCGGCATCTCACTGCGACCACGATGGGATCAAGACCCGTCCCTGTCGAACTCGGCCGGACAGCCTGGGCAGATTCAGACAATGGCAGAGATCCATCCTTGATGGATTAGTCCGTACTCCCGAGGCTGATGAACGGAGGGAACAAGAGCCACTCCGGCGCATAGGGGTTGCGGGCCAACGGAGCGGAGCATGACGAGCAGCAAAGGAATGCACAGCTTCGAATGGTATAAAGCATGCACCGTCTACACCTCCCCGGGTCTCCTGATGATTCTGGCAGTTCATCTCACATTCAGCTATTCGTCTTCTGATCTTCATCACCGCAGCTGTCGCTTGCGCCATTCTTTCGCCCATTTTCGGCTCATTCATTCTTTTAACCCTGGTGGTATATCAAAATCGATTCTCTCGTCTCAACGACATCAACAGTTTCATAACCAGACTCTTTTCGTCCCCACCAAACAATCCCTTACCAAGCCCAAGATGCGTTCCACATTCGCTGGTGTTGCGGCCTTCGTGGCCACCGCTGCTGCCCACTACAACTTTGAGGCTCTTATCCACAACGACCAGATCTCGGGGCCTTACGAGTTCGTCCGTCAGACCACCAACTCTAACTCCCCTATCACGGATGTGACCTCAGACGACTTCATCTGCAACCAGGGTGGCCTGGATGCCGACATTATGGCCAAGACTAAGACCCAGGAGGTCGCCCCTGGAGACTCGGTCGGCTTCAAGGTTCTATCCAACATGGGCCACCCGGGCCCTCTGTCCGTCTACATGTCCAAGGCTCCCGAGGGCACCACTGCCGCCGCCTACAAGGGTGATGGCGACTGGTTCAAGGTGTACGAGCTGACCACCTCCGCCATCACCGCCGATGGTCTGCAGTGGGCCACCGGTGTTGACGGCGGTATCACCAACTTCACCTTCACTCTGCCCGACGACCTGCCCGCCGGCGACTACCTGATGCGTGGTGAGCACATCGGCCTGCACGGTGCCCAGCAGAAGGGCGGCGCTCAGTTCTACATCGGCTGTGCCCAGCTGACCGTCACCGGCTCTGGGGCCGGTTCCCCCGCCCCCACCGTCAAGATCCCCGGCGTCTACGACGGCACTGAGCCCGGCATCGTCATCAACCTGTACTACCCCGCCCCTACCAGCTACGATGCCCCCGGCCCCGTCACCTGGCCCAACTCGTGCATCGACCACACCGCCAACTTCGCCGACCAGACCTCGGACGGTGACTGCACCAACGACGACGGTGCTGGCGCTTCCGGCTCTGGCTCAGCCCCTAGTGCCCCTGCGGCCACTGGCGCCCCCAAACCCACTGCTACCAGCGCCGCTGGTGGCGCTGGCAACGCCACTGTTGCCCAGCCTACTGAGGCCGCTGACGAGTCCAGCTGCGCCAAGAAGCGCTCCACCAGGAAGCGTGGCCTCAAGCTGATGGCTTAAGTCTCTTCTGACCCATGTTTGTGGTGGCTTTGTTCGTGCTGTGAATACTCGTGGCTGCCGCATTTGTGGTGGTCTCTTTGTTGTATATATATTCCGGTGTCCTCTTTGGGGCACTGGGCCTGCATAGCGATCGAGATGTGATAGATTCGGAGAGTCGAGGGTCTCGACCTGTGGCAGCTTGGAAACTTCCTGTCCGTGGTCCTGACTGTCTGTACAATAGCAGCAATGATCAACCAATTGCCAACTTCTGATCCCGTTGGAAATTACTTGCGCGTTCTGCATTATCTGCATGTCTTGATTGGGCTGTCAACCGAGTGGTTCTTAACCGAACATCTCTTGGGGATCGAGTAAATGAAAACCCACAAGCCGGAGTCAGGTATCGAGCTGTGGGGCACCAATTGGACCTACCCATTGCAATGCTCCATTGTTTATAAATAAGGACTTCTCCCGTTTATTATTTATAATTAAATAACCAGTTAATTTGCTCTATTTGATATACCCTATTCAAAATTATAATAATTATAAACCTAATTTTAACTTAATTTCCTTTATATATATATTTTTAAATAATTTTTTTTATTATTTAAATATTTTTTAATTTAAATTAAATAAATTATATTACTTAATATAATTTTTTTAATTTAAAAAATAATCCTTATTAATTTAATACTTTTTTATAAAAGAAAAAACTTTTGAGAATAATATATTTAGTTTTAATTTTATTATATATTTAAAAAAATATAAAAGATAATTAATTTAAACGTTCTTAAGCCGGGTTTTATATTCTTAAGCCTTTTATAATATATAATACTTAATTTATTCTTTATTAAAAAGTAAGTAGATACTTAAATTAAGTATTTTAAAATAATAATAATATAGAAAAGCTTGGGGGTATTTATTATTAAATAACTACTTATTTTAATTATTTTAATAAAATTAAATATAGAAAAAGTTTAATAAGAATTTCTTAAATATTATAAATAATAATTTAAATCTTTTATAATATTTATTATATTTAATAATTATTAATAATTAATTTAAAATTAAATAAATTAATTTTTTTAAATAATATATATATTAATTTTACATTTATAAATAGATTAAAGTATATAAGTTAATTAAAGTAAAAAATATACTTATTATAAAAAATTTCTTTAATTTTATAGGTATTTAATTTATTTTAATTTAAATTAATTAAGTATTTTAAAACTTAATTAATAAAAATAAAAATAAAAAAAATTAAATATACTCTTTAAATTAAAAAAGGTATTTAAAAATAATATATATTAAAAAATAAATAATATTAAAAAAATTATTTTATTTATTATATTTATTATTTTTAAATAACTTTAAATTAAAAAAAACTTAAGGAATTTATATAATTAAATAATATATAAGAATTCTTATTAATATTTTTATAAATTATTTAAATAATATAAATATAAATAACTTTTTAAAAAATATATTCTAATAAAATAAATTATTAAAAGTTTATTTATATAAATAATAAAATTTAAAAAAAATAATCTAACCTCTTTTAAAATAAAAAAATTTATAAGTATTTATAATTTAAAAAATAAATTAATTTATATATTAAATTTATAAAAAAAAATAAATTAAAAATAAATAAATAAATTTTATTAATAAAAATAAAAGGGAATAAATAAAGTTTACTTATTTAAATAGATTAAATAGTTATTTTTAACTTAATAGAATATTAAAAGTATTATAAATTTTCTTAATAATATAAAATATTCCCTATTAACTCTCCTAAAATACCTTATTTAATAATTATAAAATTTTATATTTTATTAATAACCTTATTTTATTAAAACCCGGCTTTTTTTAAATAATTAAGTTTAAAAAATTAATTAAAATAAAAATTACTTTTTTTTTATTATAAAAGAAATATTTAAATATTTTAAAATATTTTATTTATAAAAAATAAAATTTAAAAAAATATTTTATATTAAATAATATAGTTATAATTAAGGGATTTTATATAAATATTATTTTAAAAACTTTTTTATTTAAATTAGAAATATAATATTATAAATTTAATTATATATTTAAATTTAAAATTTTTAAAAAAAATATTATTTTTATATAATTAAAGTATTATTAAAATCTAATTTTTATTAAATATAAGTTATTTTTTACCTATTTAAACTTTTAAAATATTTTATTTAATAAAATTAAAATTATAATTCTTCTGATATAAATATTAGTATAATATTTTTCTATATAATTATTATTTATAAAAAAAACTTAGAATAATTCTAGTATTTAAAAGCTAAATACCTTAACCTAAAAGCTTTAAAAACAATAGTATAAGTTATATATAGAATTAAAATAAATAATATATTATATATTAAATATAAATATTATATTTTAATATATATTAAATAAATTATATTAAAATAAATTTTTAAAAATTAAATAAAACACTTTTTTTAATATATTTAATAAGATTTATTTAATTTTTTATTTAATTTTAAAAATATTTTATAATTAATAATAATTAAAAATAAGTTTTTAAGTATACTTTTTAATATATTATTATAAAATAAGAGTTTAAAGAATATATTTCCTATATTTTAAAATTTTATAAATATTATAAGAATATAATATAAATTTATTATATATAAAATTTAATAAAATAATAATATTTTTATATTTTTAATTTATAAAATAATTATATATAAAATATAATATAAGGAAATAAAAATTTAAATTTAGTATATATTAATATATATTTATAAATTTAATAATAAAATAAAATATATAAAATAAAAAGTTATTATTTAATTTATTAAAATATATATTATACTAAATTTATTAAAAAAATTATAGTTATATATAAGTATAATAATTATTTATTTATATAATTAATCCCTATATAAAATAAATATATAATATTTTTTAATATAAAAAATAAAAACTTAATTTTAATAATATTTTTATTAATATATTTTATTATATATAAATAAATTTATAATATACTTTTATTTTTATTAAAAATATATATATATATATATAATTATAAAATATATTTTTTATAAAAAAATTAAAAAATTAAGTATTATAAATATAATTTTAAAATTTAATTATATATTTATATTAAATATTTTATTAATTATAAAATATTAAATATTTTTTTAATATAAATTTTAAAATTTAATATTATAATATATATATAAAATATAATTTTTAATAAAATAATATTCTATATTTTAAATAAAAAAATAATAATATTAAATATAAAATAATATTTAAAAATTTTAAAAATTATTTAATAAATTATTATATTTAAAAAAAAATAAAAATTCGATTTTAATAAATATTTAAAATTAAATATTATTAATTAAATAATATTTAATTAAATTTAAAAACTTAAAAATAAAAAATTATTATTTAAAAAATCTATTAAACTTAAAATAAATACTTAATTTAATTATAAAAATATTAAAAAATATAAATACTTTTAATTTAAAATAATAAGCTTTAAAAAAAGGTATTAAATTTAAAAAAGAAATTATTAATAAATAGCTAAGAATTTCTTTATTTAAAAAGAATATATTAAAAATATTATTATTATATAAATTAATTTTTTATTATAAAAAAAATTAATTAAATTATATAATTTTAAATAATTAAAATAATAATTAATAATAAAAATAAGTTAATACTTATAAAAAATACTTTTGAAAAATAAAGGAATTTTTATTATAATATTATTTAAAAATAAATATATTAATATTTTAAATATTTATAAATAATTCTTTTTTTAATATTTATATATTTAATTAATAAATAATTTTAAATAAGGAAAATTAAATATATAAAATATTATATTTAGTATTATTTATTATAATATAATAATATTTTATAATTTAAAAAAATTTAGAATTATTTTATATAAAAAAATTATATTAAAATAAATTTTAAAAATTATTATTAAATAAATAAAAAAAATTTTAAAATTATTTAATAATAAACTTTTTTAAATTAATTATTTAAATTAAATTAAATATTTAAATTAATAAAAAAATATAAAAAATTATTAATAAAAACTTAATTAAAAGAAAATTATTTTTATTTAAATAGATATTTATATATAAATAAAATTAAAATAAATATTTAAAATATAATAAAGTTTAATTATATATATATAATAATATATAATTATATAATATATTTTAAAATATATATATAATAATATTTATTATAAGATTATTTTAAATAATAATAGTTTTTATTATTTAATATAATTTAAAAATTAAAAAATTTAATATAATAAGTATATTTTTTAATATTTATTTTAATAGGAAATTTATATATTATAAATTTTTAAATAAATTTAAATAATTAAAATTATATATAAAATTTTATAATATAATATATAAATTAAAAAATATATTATTCTTATAATATAAAAAGTTTATATTAATATTTTAAAAGTTTAAATTATAAATTAATTTAAAAAAAGTATATTTTTTTAAAATAAATAAAAAATTATTATAATAATATTTTTTATTAATAATTATTTAATTTTTTATTATTATAATTATAAATTAAAAACTTTTAAAATAATAAATAAATTAAAAAAAATATATAAAGTTAAAAATTAAAAAAAAAATTAAATAACTAATATATTTTATTTAATATATAATATATATATTAAAAAAATTAATAAATATTTTAATATTTTTTTATTTAATACTTTAAATATTTTAATATTTAAATATATATTTTTAAAATATAAAAAATAAATAATTAAAAAAAATTAAAGTATTTTAAAAATATATAAATTTAATTTTATATATAATTATAATAATTTAAATAAATATAATTTTTATAATAATATAATTTTTATTTTATTTATTTAATTTAAAACTAAAATACTTAAAAATTATAAATTAATATATTATATATTTATTTTTTATATATTTTTTAATTATTTAATATAAAAATAAATTTTTAAAAATATTTATTATTTATATAAATATTTTTTTTATAAATAATAAAAAAGTATAATATTTATTTTATAAGTATATTATTATATTTTATAATAATTTAATTTATTAAAAAATTATTTATTAAAATATTATAATAATTTTAATTATAAAAATAAAATTTTTAAATATTATATATATTAAAAAAGAACTTATAATTTTAAAATGATTATTTTAAGATGTAATAATTAATATAAAAAAAATATAAAAACTTTATAATAATAATAATTAAATAATTTAATTAATTATTATAAAAAATAGAAAAATAATTATAAAATTTTATTATATTAATATATATAATATATAATTAAAATAAAAGCATATTAAAGGTTTATTTTAAATAAAATATTTATTTATTAAATTTATATTAATTAATAAATTTATTAAAATATTTTTAATAATATAATTTAAATATTTTAAATATATTTTAAATTTATAAAATATAAATAAATTATTTATATTAAATGAAATTTTTAAAAATTAAGTATATTAAATTATTTTAAGTTATTTAAATATTAAATTAATAAGGGTATAAATACTTTATTTAAATACTTTAATATACTTAATATATTAAATAATATTATTCTTATTATCCTTTTTTTTTATTTTTTTTACCCTTTTTATTTTTATTTTATTTATTTAATTTAAAAAAGCTATAAGTAGATTATTTAAATTTAAATTTAAGTTTTTTAAATAATAAATATAGAGCTTTATAGGTATAAAATAAAATTTAATATATAAAATTAATATATTAAGTATATAAAAAGAATAAAATAAACTTATTTTTTTATTAATATTAGCTTTAAATAATTAAATAAATTTAATAATAATAATAATAATATAAATAAATATAATTTAATAATTATATTTATAAATATAAGTAATATAATAAGATAAATAATTAATATTTATTTATTTAAAATAAATATTTAAATTATATTTAATAAAAATAAAATATATATAGTTTATATAAGGAACAGTATAATAAATATTAAGTTTTTTTATTTTATTATTCTTTTTCTTTTTTTAATAATAAAAATAATAATAATAATAAGGGGGGATACTAGGGGAGTACTAGGACTATTAAATTTATTAAATTAGGCTTATTTAATCTATTTAGTTTTATTATATAAATATTAAGAACCTTAATTAATTTTTTTAATAGCCTTATTTTATATAAAATATTAATATATAATATTTTAATAATATATTTATTATTTTAAAAGAATATAAAATTACTTTATTAATAATTTAAGTAGTATACTAGGTACTTTTTTTAATTTAAATTAAATAAAAAAAGTATTTTATATATATATATATATATAGAAATATATATATTTATATATATATATATATATATAAATATAAAAATTTTTTATTTTAATTTAAAAAAATATATAAAAAATAAATTAAGTTATATTTTAAAATTTTTTAATTAAATATAATAAATTAAAAATTTAAAATATTTATATATTAAAATACTTAAAAGTATATAGTAAATATTAATTATTTTATTTATAATTATTTAAAAACTTTATTATTTTTATTTAAAATAGGTAATTAATTTATTATTTTAAAATATTATAATAGGTACTTATAATATTTTATTTAAATAATTAGTAGATTATTTAAGGAGTATATTAAACTATAAAGTATTAATTAAACTTACTTATTATAATATTTTATTATTTATAAATAAGGACTTTTCCTACTTATTATTTATAGTTAAATAACTAATCAATTTGCTTTATTTGATATACCCTGCTTAAAATCGTGATATTAGGCTTGAATATATTTACTAACTAATTTGATTAGATAATATACCACGTACGCTCAGTGGCGCCTATGGAATTCCTACCACTATCCTCTACTATTCAAGCTTCATGGGGCACATGACAACATGCCCTATTGATATGTGTTACCTAGGTAGGCGTGTATATTTGCATTTGCTTGGGACCATATACCCAGTAAAATGCAAATGGATTGCCAACAACAACCGATGCGGGCAAGCCGCTGCTTTAGCTTTCCCCTAGACACATTGTGCAGTACACATCCATCTTAAAGCTGTCTTACATGGACCTTCAGTTCCCTTTCTAACTGCAAGATCATTACCCACTCTATGTATAATATGCTAGCTTTGTTAGCCACTAGGTATTTTCTCTGGCTGAACCACCGTTCAAAGTGTTGCTGCAGTGGTTTAATCACGTGGCCCCTACCTGGGTACTAAAGCGCACATGATGACCATCGATCTCACTCGCCTCATCGTGCAGCTAGTCCATGTCAGTGCATGTTGACATCTTCAAGACTCTCCCTGCTGTATATTGATATGCGGACCGCGCCTCCGCGACGTCGCTGTTCTACCTACTAAGTAGGTACTCTTGGCAATGACGATGCCACCTTGCAGAGAGGTCGCTCATGAGAGGCACTATTCTTCGAACTTCGTATTTCGTTGTCGCTCGTCACACCCTTGGTGTAGTGCTTCCATCGTGGCAACAGCTCGTATTCCCTATGTACGCAGTAGGTCGGAGTGGAGCGACCGTATCGAAGAAAATAATGCGTAGATGGTACCCCCACAGCATTCGCAATGACCACGGTCCAGAGCATGCAGGCTGCAGGTAACCTTGGAACCGATTTCACCTTCACCTGGAGTACAACTAACTTAAACTCTGAAATGGGTTGCTTAACTTGATTTCAGCGGTTCGATGTTTCAAAGGCATAGCGCTCAGGGTGTCCCCGGCAAGCGGAGGGTAGGATGGCTTGTCGAAAAGAGTGGGCTCTGTAACAAACCTCCAGACACAACGGATTTCTGCGGTCATGCACATGAGAACACTGTCAAGCTTAGTGAATTGGCCGTGTTGTTTCGCGTCCGCAAACAAAACCCCAATTCAAGTGCTCGAACCTCAGGGTAAGCATTGTAAGATGTGCACTGCTATGCTGGATGCTGTTCACGGACCATGGGGGTCCCCAGGTCTACTTCGGTAGATCTATGAACGGTAGGCACATCCGTGTCTGGGAGAGCTTAAACACAGAAAAAGCGGGTCCACATCGAATCCGATTCAATACATAGAGGTTGCGAAGTATGAGGCGATTGTGGCCGCCGGCCGCAGAGGCAGACGGTTTTGTTTATCATCGTTCTTTTATGTTCGTAGCCGATTGGCAAATCCTACAGTGCACTGGCCCAAACCTGCTCATCCGCGGGACACAGTTCGATAGCGATCTCTGGACTAAGCTCGGAATGGGAAAACTTTTCACGTGGTATCACTCGTTGTAGTAGAGCACTTGCAGATTGCTAGTATGGTGAAAAAGAACAAGATATAGGAGCAGTTTCTATAGGGATATGGATTCAACAGATAGTACGGTGTGCTACGGCTATAGTGAAAAGGCTATCACAAGAAAGTCACGTTAAAATGAGCCCTGATTTTTGCAGTAGACTGGAGAGTTAGTGCTTTCCACGTGACCCCCCTAAAGCCTCTACACTGTAACATACCTTGATTCTTTTTTCTAAAATCTCTTAATTATAATAATTTAGAGACGTAGGCGCTATAGTCGTCTGTTAGTACCAATCTTAGTGGAGCTAACTCCTCTATTTCTTTTTTAAAAGAAGTGATTTCCAGAAGCTAAAGCTGCACTTGCACCGCACTATTTACTTAAGCTCAGGTAAGTAACCTGACACTACCTAGGTAAAGAATTAATTGCCTAAAATTCTGAGCATCAAGTAGAAATATCCTAGGCTCCCTTGCGAAACCTAATTTTTCTCCCTTTCCACTTTTCCTTCACCCACTGTCCTTCACCACTACCTCATATACAAAGTTTAAACATTAACAACATTGCTCCACCAACACAACAAACACAATAGAACATACTATAAAACAACACAAGACAAGACACAAAAAAACAACAACAAGATGCCGGCATCCCTTTCACCGCTCGGACGTGTGCCACTAAGAGATATCACCGCGGAGGTTGTCAACGGGGCAACCAGGGTGCGCCGGGACCGAGAAGAGGAACGAAATCTCGCAGCTCCCCAGCCTTTTTCGATGGAGGACATGGCCAGTCAGTCACAACAGCTGGAACGATGGATGGCACAGCACCGGGAGGACCAAGCAAGGAGACGGCAGTGAGCTACAGACCGGGTCTGGTGGGCTCTCATTGACTCGATCGATCTGGGAGATATTTCGACCACAATTTACGACCCAGGTCTCTTTCCGCTCCTTACCAACAATAATTCGCTATCTATATCCGTCCTACTCGTCACGAAAGTTAGGAAAAGAGACAAGACAACTGCCCTCAATACGTTACTTCCAGTCAAGTTGGTGCTACCTTCTATATTAGGGAGAAGTTTGAGGTGATTGTGAAAGGGAGGGTGAGGCCTTGAAGTGTATGGGCGAATGGGCTATACTGGATGGCGAAGCAGGAAGCTAGTAGTGTCCCTACCTTAGGGTAGTCACTCACGCTGCTGCGGCGCGCTATAAGTGCTGTGCACTTCTATGTGCGCACTCGAGGGTTGTGGGCCGGCAGCTGGCACCTAAGGAGACCAGTTAGCAGGGTGCCCCATACAAGTAGTCTCCACAGAAACCGACTAATAAGAAGAAATATTGTCCATCTTCACACATATGCGTATAGACTGTTCCTAATAATAGCACACACGCACACACTTATTTTTTTTAAAAATTTAAAAATTATTAAAGTTTTATTTAAAATTAATAATTTTTAATTAAGAATTAAAATTATAAAATATAAGTAATATTATTTTATTAAATTAATTTATAAATAAAAATAATAATTTGTAATAAATTAATTATTATAAATTAATTATACGTGTAGGTACGTGTAGTTTAATTAATAAAATCGTTTCCGCGCTTATCGTATAAATTATTTAAATAATTAACTTTTATTTAATATTTTAATTTATAATTTAAATATATAAAAAATAATTTAATTAATATTTTATATATTACGAAATATTTTTTTAATTCAAATTAAGAAAAATAAATTAATTAAAATAATATATTAAAAATTAAAATTATAATTATTTATAATATATAATAATTAATAATTATATATTAAAAAATTATTTTAAATTATATTTATTTAAATAAATTATTTTATTATAAATTATAAATTATAATTTTATTTATTTAAAAAAATTAAAAATTTACGTATTTAAAAATAATAATCGTATATTTAACTCGTTTTAATATATATACGAATTTATTTTAATTAAAATTAATAATACTTTTTAATTAATTATATAATTAATATTTTATTTTTTTAATTTCTTATATTAAATTAAAAATAATAATTAATATTTAATAGAAGTAAATATAATATATTTTTAAAAGTTTACTTTAATTAAATTTATTATATAAAACTTTTTATAATACTTTTATAATTCTTTATAATTTCTTTATAATTAAAAAACGACTTTTTATATTAATAATTATAGTATTAAACTATATTTATTTAAGCCGGCACTATCAATTTATTAAAAAATAAAGCCGTTACAAAGTACGAGTAACTTAGTTTAACGTTCGTAAATATTATATAAAAATATTACACTACCGTATAATTTAAACTTTTCGAATATAAAGTTATTAAAATAAATAATTATAAAAGCGGTTATTATTTTAATTTAAAGTTTAGTTTTATTTAAATTAAAATTATTTAATAAATTAAAATTATTATAATTTATAATTTTAATAATATTATAATTAAAAATTATAATTATAATTATTATAATAAATATATTATTATTTAAATAAATTATTTTTTAAAATATATTATTATTTAAATAAATTATTTTTTAAAACATATTAATAAATTTATTATTATTTTAAAAAAATTAAAAAAGTTTATTATTTTTAAAATTAAATTTAATAATAAATTTTAAAAAAATATTCTTATTTTAAATTTTTAAATTTTATAAAAAAAAATAATTATATATATAATAAATGTAGGACGGGAGGGAGTTATTATATTAAAATTTAAAATAATAATATTGAAATAAAACTTATATTTAATTATATAATTAATTTTTATATAATATTTTATTTAAATTTAATAATAAATAAAGAATTTATTATATTATAAAATATAATATAATGAAATAAAATAAAGTTTTTAATTAATTAAAATATTATTTAATTATAATTAAATACGTAACTTTCGATTTCAAATACGCGAATTTCCGGTTTATTATTTAATAATACTAATATTAAAATTAAAATTATTCAAAATTATTTCTTTTTTGAATTAAATATATAACCCTATTAATATAAGATCTTCTATGCAGGCGCACTTTTAATTCTAGAGCCGCTTTAGTATTAGGTTAAAAACCCGTCTATATAAGCAATGATGCCTAGGTATTTGTCATCGAGGACAACGTTACAACCCTGCCAGCTTGTTCGAAGTCACCCACCTTCTACTAGTAGTCGACATCTATCTCATCAAACCATTAGTGGCCTTTACTTCCACCTTCAATCGCTACCCATTACAAACAATGGTACAAGTTTAGAGTGAGTTGAAACCATTGCTTTTCCATGCCTGCCCGTTGGCGGGGATTTGGACAACTTTGTCCGCATGGAAAACGCAAGTCAAGGATACATACTTGCAAGTTTCACGCAATTACATGGACGGACTCACTTGCATGGTGTTCGACTTCTTGTCCGTCGTTGAATATGGCAATACATGGGGAAGTAGGCTCACAGTGCCCGGGAGAGGGGACGCGCTGTCTCTCATCAGCCTGCTCAAGTATTAGGTACATGGTTGCGCTTGACACTCGACATGCTGCTAGAGAAGGCTGAGGCTGGTTGTGCAGCCGAGGGGAGAAGATTTCCTGAGCCCATCTCAAAAACTCCGAGCAATCGCTAGGGCACATCCTCAGCGTTATGATCTTGATAGAGGCCAATCCGAACGGCAAAGCCAACAAGTACGAACAAACAAAGTACTCGGAGACGCAAACGAGAAACTCCCCCTGCATAGGGGTCAAGTGGTAGTTTGGCCTGCGCTGACGCAGCTCTCCGTTGTTGGGCCCCTCTGCCGCGTGGCGGCTGCTATCGAAGTCGACTTATATCCGACGGCACTAGGCTGACTACGAAAATGACTTGGTTGATTTCCAAGTGATTCTCAAAAATCGCCTGAACCGCCTGGCAGGCCTGAGATTTCTGGTCTTCGAGGTCCGCCAAGATCTCAGTTGCGGTGCGCCGGAATGAAGCGCAATAAGCGAGAGTCTATTTTATGAAGATACTGACTCTGCGGTGCTGTTTCATTTTGAAAAGAATGAACGACGGCCCACTATCTCTTTGTCCCTAGGGTATTAGTCGGACTTGGCGTCCGTGAGGCAGATGTTCGGCGTGGCATCAGGGCTCTAGAGTTGGAATTGCCCAGAACCTCGAGTCAAAACCCTGGCCCGAGCTGCCAGACCGACAGCCGATCGTGAGTGTGGTCGATTTACCCCTGAACTCAGCGAGCCAGCCCGGGGTGGCAGGAATCTGGAGGTGGCGTCTGGGGAACTGTGCCTCGTGGCTGCGCCGAACACATCTGTCAATGCACAACTTCGACTCGGGAGTCTCGGACGTAGTATGACGGTCGGGCGGGTGACAGCAACTTGGCCGGGCAAACAAACACGATGTCCAGGCGCTTGCTATTTCTAGGTTTGGGGCAGTGGCAATGCATGTGAGGCATCAACGGGCAAACATCTCGGAGATAGAGGCAAACGATAAACCAATAGGGCCACCGGTTGCACACATGCGCGCCGAAAAAACGCGAACTCTCTTCGAGTGAAGCATTGAATCTTGGATTCGTGAACTGGGACTGGGTCGAGCTTAGACGGAGGATCAACCTTGTCAGTTGGGGGCGGCCTTTTCCGGTAAACCAGGGGCTCGGGCTGCATTGTATTCCCGCCCGCGCTACAGTACTAGTAGTGTACAAGCCCGACAATAAGGTTTAGGTGCAGTGTGGCTCCGCCAGAGGCTAATCCACATTGCCCCAACGCAAATGGGGGCGGGCCCCAATCTGCCCAGGGTTTCCCTTTTCCCTTTTCCCTTTTCCATTTCCATTTCCATTTCCACAGCGGTAACATGGGCAGTATGGTAGTGACATCCAGGGTAGACCATGTCACGCGCCCACAAAGAGACGACATAAGCTGCTGGGGATTTGCCCTCCCAGCAGATTCGCAGTGGCATGGTGGGCTGCCCCATAATACTGTAATTGTAAATCCCAAATCCTATCAGTGCGTCTGCGGGTCAGCAAGCAACTACTCCGTACAGTACACCAGACAGCCAGAGTGAACAAACACAGTCGGGCGGGCGGCAAGGATTCGGTACTTAAGTACCTAGGTAGACAGGCAGACCCCTGAGGTAGGATCTAAGATCATCGGTCCTTCCCACTCCCAAGCTACGTGTACTACGGAGTACTTGGTCAGGGCCCGTAGATGACATGCAGGCGTTGGCATACTCACTGTCAGTGAGTCAGCCGGGCCGTTGACCAAGGCTTCGTCGCTTCTCATTTAATAGACCTCCGAGCCCACACCTCCTTCCCCAGAGGCTCCCCCATCTTATCGCAGGCTCTCCGCCAACACAGTCTTTTCCTCCTCTTCAGTGCCCTTAATAAATCGCAATAGACCAGTTGAGCGAGCACTCTTGCTGTCCGCTGAGTCGTCCATCCTTTCTTCACTTCTCTCATCTTTCTTTTCACCCCCAGTACAGCTTCGCAATGGTTTGCCCTTCTGCTATCGCCTCCGGGCTGGGCGCCGTCGGTGCCGCTGCTGGCTCCGTCAGTGCTCCTCGATACTCCCTGTACTTCGACCAGTAAGTTTGGGACAGTCGGCAGAGACCGGGCAGGGAAGTCTTGAAGCTGACCTGCACACATAGGTACCACACTGCGGTACTGCCCAACAAGACCATGACCGCCGGTATCACACACGTCATCATGTCTTTCGCCAACTCGTCCATCTTCGCCTCCGACCCTGTGGGCACTTACACCCCGTTCATGCCCATCCCCGATGTCCGCGCCATGTTCGACAACGGAACCCAGGTGTGCCTGGCTATTGGAGGCTGGGGTGACACCCTGGGCTTCCGCCAGGGCCTCGCCACCGAGGAGTCCCGCTCGCTCTATGGCAGCAACATCGCGTCCATCATGGACACCCACGGCTTCGACTGCATCGACATCGACTATGAGTACCCCGCTGGAAACGGCTACGACTACAAGCAAGTTCCCAACTCGGACCTCGTCGGCGAGATCGAGACGCTGCCCAAGCTGCTCACCTCCATCAAGCAGGCCATTGGCAAGAGGGAGCTCTCCATTGCCGTGCCTGGCATGGAGCGCGACATGATCGCCTTCACCCCCGAAACCGGTCCCCTGATCGACAGTGCCGTCGATGTGGTCCACGTCATGACCTACGATCTCATCAACCGCCGTGACAGCTACGCCAAGCACCACACCGACGTCCAGGGCTCTCTCAACGCCATCCAGGCCTACCTCGACCGTGGCTTCACCGCCTCTAAGTTGAACCTCGGGATTTCCTTCTACGCCAAGTACTTCACCCTCGCCGCCAACACCACCTGCACAAAGCCCATCGGCTGCCCTCTCGAGCCCGCTGAGGATGCTCAAGGCCAGGACACGGGCAAGTCGGGCGCTGTGACCTTTGAGGCCTCTTCCTTCCCCCTCGTGATCGACCCCAACACGCTCACCACCTCCACTGACGGATCCTGTGGCACCGGCACCCAGTTCATGTGCTCTGGCCCCGCTACCGGCGGCGCCTGTTGCTCCCAGTACGGCTTCTGCGGTGCCACCGCCGGTCACTGCGGCACAGGCTGCCAGGACCAGTACGGAACCTGCTCTCCGGGCGCCAAGACCACCGCGCAGTCTTTCGCTGACGCCCTCGCCAACGGCCAGCTCGACGCCGAGAACGGCGGCCAGTGGTACGTCGACTCCGAGGCCGGCCTGTACTGGACATACGACACACCAGAGCTGGTCGCCCAGAAGTTCACCGACATCGTCGCCGCCAAGGGCCTGGGTGGTGTTATGGCTTGGTCTCTTGCTGAGGACAGCTACGACTGGGCCCTTCTCAAGGCTATGCAGGATGGCGTCAAGGGTCTGGTCGCTGATGCTACTGCCGCTACCCCCAAGACCAAGATGGTCCGTCGCAGACGAAACTAGAGGAGGACCGGCGACGCTAGGGCAGAGTAGACGCTTCTGCTTCAGAAGACCAGCATATGACGTGGGATGGGCGAATGGAGCCTCGTATGATGAGCCTCGATGAGAACATTGCGGTTAATTGAACCAAAAGACTTTTCTTGATACCTGCCACTTCTCTGTTGTGTAGTACTATGAAGCTGCGACTGTGGACTGCCCCTGGCAATAATTCAGACGAAGAAGTCTCGCATCTCCGCAACGACCACGTCTGGTGCCTGCTCAGGTATATAGTGGCCCGAGTCGACAGAATGCCCATCGACGCCCACTCCCGTCTCCGTAACCTTGCGCCACTCTGCAAGAGCGTCGAATGCCTTCTCTACGATGCCAACGTTGCCCCAGAGCACCCTGAGAGGAGACTTGATATGCCTTCCTTCTGCTAAATCTCGCTTCTGCTCCTCCATATCCAGCGTTGCACTTGCTCGATAGTCCTGACACATTCCATGTACGGTATCAGGATCACTCAGCCCATTGACATAAACCTCGAAGCATTCAGATGCAAAGATGGCGGGCCCATCTCGCTGCCGGCCGCCCATGAACATCTCAGCAAGCTCCCGCGGGCTCCCAAGAATCAGCGTCTCGGGCAGCGGGCTCTTTTGGATAAGAAAGAACCAGTGGAAGTACGCCTTCGCAAATTCCATGTCGGTAGCCTCGTACATGGCGAGTGTGGGGCAGATGTCGAGGAATATGGCCTTGCGCACGCGGTCCGGGTGGTCCACGCACAGCTTGTGGGCGACCCGGGCACCGCGGTCGTGCGCGCAGACGTAGAAAGGGGCTCCACCGAAGCCCAGCCCGTCCATGACCGCTATGCAGTCCAGGGCCATGGCCGACTTGGCATAGCTAGAGACGTCGTCCTTGGGCTTCGACGATGCGCCGTAGCCGCGCAGGTCCATCAGCACGACGTTGTACGAGCCCGTCAGCTGTGGGGCTACGCGGTGCCACATGTGGTGGGTCTGCGGGAAACCATGGAGGAGCAGAAGGGCTGGGAGGTCCTTGCCGCCGGTGCTGCGGATGCCTGCGATCGTCACCTCCGGCTCGGCCGAGGTTCTGATGCGGAAGGGTTCGAAACCGTCAAACATGGTGCTTTTGGCTTTTGGCTTTTGGCTTTTGAAAAGCAGACCCGGGGATGTATCACGACGCCGTCTTGGTAGAGGTGCACCGGGCGGGATGTTGGCTTTTGATACAATGTCCTAGGTATCCTAGGGTAAAAAACGTCCACGTACGTCACTTGTCGAACTGTCGCCGCTCCGGGCTGTCAAGGTGCGCTCCGGTACGCAGTACTGGTAGCTTAGGTTAATGCCGGTCAATCCTTTATCCTGGCGATGGGCCGTGGACCGATAACCGGTTCACCACCGCACCTAATAATAACACGGTTTGTGTCGAGGGCGTCGAAGGTTTTCAGTGTTGATGAGTGAACTGTTATGCACGATTTGAATTCTGGCTATACTGGTTGTATCCGTATCCCAAATTATTCTATATTGAAACCTTATCACAAGGCGTGAAGGTCTCGCAAGTCGAATCATTGTGCGATGGCCGCTCTTCTAAGGTTGTCCCCGCAGTTGGAGCACAGCATCAATGTAGGTAATAAGTGTTTTGGACGATTCTGGGCTCACTGTGGAGTGCGTCGAAACAAGCAAACTTTCTTCGCGGTCACTCACACTTCAAGTACGCTCCAATTGGCATGTCCCTTCGAGGCGTCTTTGCAGCCTGAGGTGGAGCCAGAAGCCGCCCGTCACCCGGTGTATCTCAAGTCCGGTCCCTACGACCCCACCTTATTGTCCCACGGGGTGTGATTATTAGCACGAAAGCTCTAATCGAGATCCCGGTCAATGGTACACATATAGCCGACCAAGGTCAACTACTTCACCTACCGCACTCAACACGTATTCGACATTCAGTGGAAACATCATCACCGCCGGTACTATCTGAACAACCGCGTCGACATGGCATCCACCCTCAGCAACAAGCCTCTCCGCATCGCCGTCGTGCCCGGGGACGGCATCGGCACTGAGGTCATGCCCTACGGCGTGCGTTGTGTCCAAGCTGCAGCATCACTCTTCAACATTCCCATGGAGTTCACATCCTTCGACTTCGCAAGCTGTGCATACTACGCCAAACACGGAGACATGCTGCCACCCAACTGGAAGGAGACTTTGAGCGGCTACGACGCAATCTATTTTGGCGCCGTGGGACTGCCCGACCAGGTCCCAGACGACGTGTCGCTCTGGGGCAGCCTGCTCAAGTTCCGTCGCGAGTTCGACCAGTACATCAACCTCCGACCGAGCCGTCTCATGCCGGGTGTCAAGTGCCCGCTGGCAGGTCGCAAACCGGGCGACATCGACTTCTGGATCGTAAGGGAGAACACCGAAGGGGAATACAGCAGCATCGGCGGCAAGATGTTCGAGGGTACAGACCGGGAGACTGTCATTCAGGAGACCGTCATGACGCGCATCGGCGTTGACCGCGTGCTCAAGTATGCGTTCGATCTGGCGCAGAGCAGGCCGCGGAGGAAGCTCACCAGTGCGACCAAGAGCAACGGGATATCCATCACGATGCCGTACTGGGACAGCAGGGTGAAAGAGATGGCTACCAAGTATCCTGATGTGCATGTTGACAAGTACCACATCGACATTCTGACTGCTCATTTTGTGCAGCGGCCCCAGATCTTCGATGTTGTGGTGGGAAGTAATTTGTTTGGAGATATTCTGTCCGATCTTGGCCCTGCCTGCACCGGCACGATCGGCATAGCTCCCTCGGGAAACATTAACCCAGAGAAGAAATTCCCCAGCCTCTTCGAACCTGTTCACGGAAGCGCTCCTGATATAATGGGCAAGGGCATCGCGAATCCCGTCGGTATGATCTGGGCAGGCTCCATGATGCTGCAGCACCTAGGCCACCAGAATGCAGCCGACGTCATATTGAGGGCCATTGAAGCTGTCCTCGCACGGTCAGAACCGGATGTTATGACGGCTGATATGGGGGGCAAGGGAACCACGAAGAGCCTCGGGGAGGCTGTGGAACAGGAAATCCTCGCGACCAAAACGCAGTGATGGGTCATGACGAAGGGATATCTGTTCAGCTCGAGAACAGTATATAGTCACATAAAATCGAATCGATGATATTGATACAAATGGAGTGTGAGAAGTATTCCCGCATATGAAATCAAAGTGAACTTTCAGATATCAAATTTCTGGCCGACGATCTCCTCGCTGTAAGCCCATAGCTTCCTAGCATTTTCCAAGTCGGTCGCGTAGTCCAAAGCCTTCGACACCGCGCAGTCTTCAAGATATGCGCCGCTGTGGGCCTCTAGACTCGGGTCCAACGCAGCCGTCAGCCCAGTTGCGCATCCTTGCGAGTCGTCCTTGGCGTGGCCTTCCGCGCTCCATTCCAGACCGGGGTTGTTCTTCTCGGCTGCAGCCTGCAGTGCCGGAAGCTGGGCCATAAAGTCCATGTGCACACCCAGGCCGGTCGACATGATCAGGCCAGGGTGTACGGCAAAGGACTGAATGTTGTGGGGTTTGAGGCGGCTGGCCAGCTCGGTGGAAAAGAGAATATTTGCGGTCTTGGACTGGCCATAGGCGGACCAAGGATCGTCTACCAACGCCCGTTAATACCAGTGCTCATGAGAACAGGTTACACTAATCAAAGTGGGAGGCTGGGCTGTTTCTACACTTACATTCTTTGCCGCCACTGAAGGTAGGGTCGTTGAATCGGAAGGGACCGATACGATGACCGAGAGAGGTGAGGTTGATGATTCTCGCGCCAGCACCGGCGGCCAGGATCTTTGGCATGATGAGGTTGGTGAGAAGGAAGTGACCGATGTGATTCGCGCTCAACTGCATCTCGTTTCCTTTCTTGTCGGTCTGATATTCTAGAACGGCCATCAGGCCTGCGTTGTTGACCACGACATCAATCTCGCCGATTTCGGAATCAGACAGGATTGTCTCGGCCGCGCTACGGACACTGTCTTGGTCGGAGAGCTCGCATGGCACGAACTTTACCGAGACGTTGCTGTTCGCAGACTTGATCTCCTCAACGACAGGGTCGACTTTGGACTTGGATCGGGAGACGAGGATGATTTGGGCTGGGGAATATTTGGCCAGTGTTATTGCGAGCCTAGCACCGAGGCCATTGGCACTGGTGCCAGTGATGAGGAATGTTCTCCCCTTAATCTGGGAGGGGAATGCTTCGCAGACCTCTTCTGCTGTTGTCTGAGAGTTGAATTGGGACATTTCGGTTGTTGTTAAACGAAGAGGACGGATTGAGGCTTGCTTGGGTCCAGGGTTCAAGTTATCTTGGCAACTGTGTTTCTGAAGGGTGGTGAATGAGTTGATGTGTTGTTGGACCCTGAACTGGAGAAAACAGAAAATGAAGTTGACATATTTATACGTTCAGAGGATTGGTGTGTGCAATATGGACTTGAGCTCGCAGCAGCATCAGCGTCGAGGTCTTTCGGCGCTTTGATGGCACCGCCAATATTGATGACGCTCGTCGCAGGATAAGCCGAGTCCGTGCTGTGATGTGCTGGCGTCAGCAACTGGTACCGGTAGTGCGTCTTTAAGTCCGAGCCTTTTTTTTGGCGTTAACCACAAATGGTCATGAATCCTTCTACATGCAACTTTGAACACGGGTAGGAAAATGAGTCCAATTCTGTGGTATCCCACATTTGGTGTGGCATTCTGATTCTATCCATTGCACTTTGCCGTTGGCTTTGCTGTCAAAGTACCTAGGTAACTATCCAGGACACATACCGAAGGTGGAAATCTTGCATAGAACTAAATCTTGTGGAAAGTTTCTAAGCATCTACTGGCCAAGTGAATTATGGAAAGGTACCAATTGAGGGCAAATAAAAGGTCCAGAGCTGAATCCAGGATCCCACGCTGTTAATTAATTGATTGATGGGAAGGAAGACGATTCTAATATTCATAGTTCAAGTTACCTTGGACGTCTGATGCATCTAACAACCGGTAAGCCGGGGCTTAGAAACAAACCGGTGAGACAGACATGGCGCTTGTTGAATCTCAAATCTTACTCAGTCACTCAATGAACCGTGTGCACAATTTTTAATCTGATTACTCGGCCGTCGACTTGTATCACCTGAAGACCAACCACCGTTGGCCAGTAACATGCGTCTGGGGGGCGCTCTTAAGATGCCCTCAAGGCGAAGCGCACTTAGTTGATTGATTGAAAATCGGGTTAGGGTCGATTGAACAGGTTGTCAAACATGCTCACCAGGCAGCAGTTCTGACCCCAGGGCTGTTGGTCGCAGCGTGGCACTGCTGCGCGGCAGGGACGAGGCTTTTGTCCCCACCCGTGCTGATGCGTCGACTCAAGTGCTCGCTTCTGCTTCTCCTCTCTTCCACCTTCCCATGTCCCTCAGAGTCAGTTGTGAAACAACATACACACAAGATGATGCTTCCTGAAGAGCCCCCGCGCCTCATCAGCCCCCTGAGTCCAATATTCGCATACTTTCTGGGCACCGGCATGCTATTGACAGCCCTGAATTGCTTCCTCCGTCCGCGCCAGGAGTACCGGAGATTTGGCCTCGCCCTCGAAGATGCCCGCACACCCGCCAAGACGAGAAGCCACTCGCCACTAATATACCTGAAAGGCTCCCGCGAGCTCACCTACGGCCTAGCACTCATCGTTCTACAGTACCAGGGCAATGTGGCCGGGGTCACGGCCATCGCTGGCATCATATCACTCGCAGGACTGGCAGACGGACTGGTGGTGTGGTCCAATGGTGGTGGGCAGGAGACGAAACGCAAGACACTTGGACACTTTTTCGCCTTCGTCGTGCTTGCGAGCTGGGCGGTCTGGAGAACACACCAGGTTCGGGGGGACTCGAAGGGTAGGTGGCCGGACGACCAGGTACATATTTTGGGAAGGTGACATGTCGGCATTGCAATGCAGACGGGGGCATCGGATCCCATGGTGTGCACCGGGTGGCGGATGTAGACATGGGGTCAGGGGCAGAACACAGTGCACGGGCGAGACTAGAGAAGGTCTATGTCAACAAATCGATATGTTTGGAGAATGTTCGAGGATTTGAAAACGAGATGTGTGATGCCGTCCATGCTACTGGCTCTTTTCACTTGTTTGTGTCTTTGCCAACTCTTTGAGACAATTCTTTTAGACCCTGACCTTGGCTCATAAGGAAGTCCTGTCGATATTTCTGGTTAGCTCTTCGGTTTCGCTTTTGCTCTCACAGTATCGTGTACCATCGCTGGCACACGCTGCCATCGTTCACATGTGCTTACCCCGAGCGTAGTTGGCACCCAGGTTGCCAGGAACTTCATCGTGCCAGCCCAAGGTCCCTTGTACACCCTTGACCGCGTACGCTCCCCCCTCCTCCCTCCAAGCACATCGTCAACTATAGACTGAGCAAACTCCTTTGATGAGCACCCTTTGGGCTTGGCCTCCCCACTTGCCCATGAGGCTATGGTATCTTTTATTGGAGTATAGCGTGAGTTTGGCAGCAATCCGAAGTCAGAATCGTTGGCGTGAAACTGGCTGTCAACGGTTCCGGCCATAACCGTGATCACACTGACTCCAAAGGGTGAGAGCTCAAGCCGCAGTGTTTCAGAGACTGCGTTCAGTGCGGCTTTGGATGCGGCGTAGGTAGCTGAAAATTCCCAATTATGGGACAAGTCAGACTTGAAGTGATGGATGTCAGAGGCCGGGCAACACCAGCTTTCCTAGCAACTCACCTATCCAAGGCGTATTGAGTATGGCGCCAACGGTGCTCACATTGACTATTCTGCCCTGACTTGTAATTAGGAGGTCTGAGAAGGCTTGTATCATTCGAATCGGGCCCCACAGATTGGTGTCGAAAAGCTGTTGTGCCCTAGCTATATCTATGTCAAGTATAGGCTGTGCATAACCACAACCTGCATTGTTCACGAGGACATCGAGTCCTTGGCCGCTCTCAGAGACAGCCTTGACAGCATCAGCCACCGAAGCTAGGCTCAAGACGTCAAGCCTCAGAACTGTGACATTACTGAGGCTTGAAAGTGACTCCGGGACCTTCGCAGGATTCCGAGCTGTTGCAAATACACGATGTCCTCGTACGGCAAGGGCAACGGCTAAAGCTTCCCCTATGCCCCCAGCAGAGCAACCTGTTACTAGGATCGACTTGATAGACATTTGCAAGGTTTTTTGTGAAGGTGATGTTCTGTAGATGGATGTAGGTGGAAAACCTAATCGTGGTGTTGGTTGTTTGGCAGAGAGACGACGACAGAAGCCGCGCAGAAAGCGGGCGCGAATCTGAGTTCGTTACTTGCTAGGATAGGGTAGCTTCGGAATCTTTATACGCTGGACTAATACAACAGCCCTGCCTGGGGACGCCATCGATGCCCAGAGTGCATATCCCATCACAACACTGTAGTTCTATGTCCACACAGGAATTTTGCGTCAATGTTGGAGCTGTCCCTTTACCTTCGGTACGGAAGGGGCTCTCTGGGGCGTTGGCACATTTGCCAACTTCAGAATCAGTCGCATAGACTTCGGAGAAATGCCTTAGAATAGACTCCACTGGCTCCCGTCGAGATTGGTGCAACACACGAAGTACTTGTTGGTGCATGCAGCGGAAGTCGGTCCCAAAAGTGGGTAACACATGGACGATATGGAAAATAAATGACAGATATCAATCACAGCACAAAGCTTGACCACGGCGCGAAAATGCTCATTAAGCACTTTGTCGAGCGGGTGTCATCTGCATGGTAGGGTCGTCAATATGACACTAGACGGGATATCTTCCGTTGATCCATCAAAGAATAACCCATGATGACGCCGACACCCCTGGTCCTTGTAGCCCACCCCCGGGCAGTTTGGTGTTCATCCAAAGTCCGTCGCTGGCGTCAGCACTACTCTCCGTTCCTCGGCCCCCAACAACTTGCCCCGCTTTCTCGGCCGGCCTAACTCCGTTCGAAGTTGGCAACGCTGGACATGGGATTGATGGAGGCTTGGGAGGAGGACAAGACAACAAGGACGGATGACCCCGCACTAATACCAAGAAGCCCAAGACGCCTGGCCAAGCAGCACGTGCCCGACGCCATAACTTTCGACAGCGACAACAATGGTGATGAGTGTGCCGTTGCCTTTTCTCTCTTGTCCAACTCATGCCCCATGCTATGCAGTGAGTGTATCAAGACTCAGTCCAAGAATATCACATGCCTAACGAGGTCCAGACAAGCACTCCTGTCATCTCAGCCCAGTCAGCCTCGCAAAAAGAAACACCGGGAATACCAGAGGATACGTGCCCAGGCCTTGAACAGCCAAGATGGCCACTGCATCAGCGATAGCGATAGCAGCGGCCTACCACACCACGGTCGATCCGCGGTTGCATCCGTACCCTTATGCCCACCCGGCGATACACGGCCTGGGTCTGCCCACGGGAACTGCCTACACCCACTTCTCCGCGCCGGACCAGTACGAGGCTCTCCTGGGCAGGAAGCTGACGCCGACGCCATCACATTTGACCTCGCGTATCCTGTACGTGCCGAGCCACAACGACAAGGCTGCGCACCTCCCGATATACGAATTCACCAAGGACTACAAGCAGACGGTCCAAGATGAGCCCGTTGGCAGCTCACGCTTCAAGACCCGCTTCGGCCTGATGCCCAAGCCCAACGGGGACGGCCGCGGCTCGAGCGAAGTGAGCTACCTGGTCGACTTTGAGCCGCTCGAGCGGCGCAAGTCACTATCTGGGCCCGTTGTCCCCGGCGGCGTGGGCGCGGGTGGCACCCGCAGGAAGAGCAGCCTCGGGGCTGGGCCAGCACTTGTGACTCGCGGCACAGTCAGTCGTCGAATGCTGTACGGCGGTGCGGACGTTGGCTTGACCATACCGCCGCCGCAGGCATCACTCGCCGACGGGGACATGGCCTATACCGTGACGCCCGCCTCGACCGACGTGGACATCCAGGTCGTGGTGAGCTTCCCCCTGAAGCCGACCCTGAGCAGGTTCGGCAGCAGCCGCAACCCATGGTTCACGTTCACCGTGCCGAGCTTGCTGGACGAGGAGAGGACGCTGCAGTGGCAGGTCCATCCGGTCGAGCACGGCCTGCTGAGGTACACGCTTGTTGAGTTAGGGGACGGTATCAGTGATGGTACAGTAGGGAACAGCGCCGCCAAGGGTGAGGAAAACTGGTGGGAGGAAAAGAAGGAAGAAGACAAGGCCAAGGAGGATGGCGGAGACGAGGGGAAAGTCCCCTACTCCGCGACGCTTGAGAAGAATGAGCACCGAATCCGCGCAATCTACCACAATGTTGGCCTGGGCTTCTCCCTCTCGCAGCCCTTCAGCGAGGGCGCCCTGCTGTTGCAAGCCAATCTTGACCCAGAGCTGGAGGCTATCATCGTCGCCAGCCTGCTGGGCCTATTGTGGAGAGCTCGAGGCGAGGAGAGCAAGGGGAGGAAAGGCTCCAAGAGCGATATCACGCCAAGGGCTAGATCCAAGTCCGAGGCCAACGCATCGGTCAGGAAGAACAGCGTCGGCGCGGCGAGTGGGGAAGAGAGTGTGGCCTTACCGGCCCGACCCGGCCGTCGCCAGAGCTTGATTGGGAAGATACTGGGAAAGAAATAACGAGGCCCAGCCTGCACAGTGCTGTGGCAGAGGCAAAGACAGTATTGATTACGCAGAATTGTATTTAGTGTCATCGATTGCTCCGGCGGCGTCTGGGCAACTTGGTCTGGTGTTCTGGATGATGAGATACCCATGGAAAGATTGTCACTGTTCATTTTCCTTGGTTTGTACAGGCAGGCAATCTTGGAAATTATTAATTGGATTAATTGGCTGACTTAACTCATATGGGTATCGTGTATTCGTCGGCTTCATTGCAAGTGGCGACAACACAAGATGTTCGGATTCGAAATTTGCGAGCATGAAGTCACTCCCACCAGTTGCCTCCAAGGCGTGCCTCCGTTCGTGCACTGGCAACACTCTTGATCAAGACCATGCACCCTTCTCGCACAGCGAAACCCATACCTGACTGGTTCTCCTCCTCTTTCAGGCTGTCCTTCTCGCTCATTCATTAGACCATGGCCTCAGGACCTCTGCCGGAGCCAACTGGCTTCCTGGAAACGCCACTGTTGCCGATGGACGAGTTGCGGTCGTGCCCATAGCCGTGCTGTCCGCTGAGACCACCGCCGGTAGATGTACCCCAGCCGACTTTCCTCGTAAAAGTAGCATGCGTGAGCTCAGAGTTGGCGAACTCAAACGCCGCACCCCTGTTGAGGGGAATGTGGTTAATGCGCCAGTCCCAGATTGCTGCATATGTCATCCTGTAGGACGAGAACGCCATAACCGTTCCGATAACTGCGCCAGCTAAAATATCGTACCTGAATTCATGGTTAGCTATCATGTTGGTTGGCACGCCTACACAGCCCTCCCGTTCAGCTTACCAGTTGTGAAACTCGTCAATTGTCAGAGCACCACCGATGAGGCATGCGCCGAGGATCGGGGCGTAGATTGCGATCAGCTTCCACATGGCGGGGTGGTAGTTCGAAAAGACCTTGAGCTTGGCGTTCAGGTACAGGTATAGATAGACGAAGCCCGCAAAGGCGGCCGTCGTGTGGCCCGACGGCATCGATTCGAGGCTGTCGTCGATTTGGTTCCGGTCCCCGGTGCAGATCTCGGATGTGTAGTAGATCTGCTTGAACCCGGCGGCATTGTAGCCACCATCGGCGCTCTTTGTGGCAAGGGAAACATCAGGCTGGCATACAGTCAGGAAGTGCGGGCGCAGGCCTCCGATCAGCCACTTGATGAAGACCTGGAAGACGGCGGCAGTGATCAGGGAGTAGAGCAGGCCAATGACGGCGTTGTTGACGTCCCAAAAGGAGCGAACGCGGATCTGCATCACCAGGAAGACGAAGATGGGAACAAGAGCGGCCAGCAATGCAGCGGCCCAGATGGGGACGATCTCTTTCCGAAGGGGGTAGGCGAACTCGGGGTAGACGATTTCGCCATCGGAGAAGAGGACGGGAAACGAGCGCGATGGTGCTGGATGGGCCTCGTAGACCTAGTTCCGTGGATTAGCAATTGCCCCAGTTGTTCATGCAATTGATGACCGTGAAGCCAAAAAAGTGTGTGATATCAGTATGACTTACACCGAGACCTATCGCGCCCATTATAATCATTGTGACAATGTCGAGCAATGTGTGCTTCAGCCACTGGCCAAATGACGGCCGCGAGCTCATGGAGTAGTATGGCGTGCCTTTGTCATTGTGGTGTTTGGAATGAGTACTGGTTGCATGTGCTGCCGGGTCGTCACGGGGTTTACGACTGAAGATCCCCATTGTGGATGATGATAGGTACGGGTCGGGGGGCGAGGAGGCCTGACACTGGCTGAAGCTTCAGAAATGGGCCAGGTGGAGGTGGTGAACGAGACGCGGGAGCTCAGTACGGAGCCAGGGGTGTCGATGCCTCGGGCTGAGGCTGTTATGCTTGCAGCTGTTCTGGATCTGACTGAGGAGAAACACGATCACAAGAGGCGAACTAAGGAAAGGGCACCATGAAGCATCTATAACAGTCACGAACAAGACGGCAGACACGTTGACGTCACATGAAATCAAAGGGGGTTGAATTGTGATACATGCACATGGTTTGCGTCGCGTCAGCCAATGGAACAAGCCTTTGGGCTACTGTATGTACTGTACTGTACCCATTGATGGCAAGCACGGCAACACATTGCCGGACTACTACTAGTATTGACCGGTCGGTTGGCGGCACGTGCGGTCAAGGGAGCTGCTCATCACCACGGATACTGTATACGTATCTAATGTGCTGCAGTGAAGGTGATCCATCAAAGAATCGAGACCACCGGCGAGCGAACTATGACCTCAGGCCGGCCCAGCAAGGAAATCCCCACATCTCGAGCCCCCCGCGCGCCCAGACGGGCCAGACGGCAGGACAGACGGGACCAGCCTCAAGTGACGGGTGATGACTGTGAAACATGGGCAAGCTCCGGCCCGAGAGGGGCAAGGGAGCCATTAGACAGGCCCTGACAGGCCCTGACAGGGGAGGGAAGACGGTCAGAGTGATCCAGACGTGCTCATCAGCTCCTTCTGGCTGTCTGTCTACGTCTGGCTGACGGCAAAAGATGGGAGGTTGGGTCTTGGCACACATCACCCGCTCTCAAAACTTGGCATCCCTGCCCACCGGCCGTCCCATTCTTGGCAGAAGCTTAGCTGACGACGAGCAAATCAGAGCAAGCAGCCGGAGCTTCTCGCCCGCTCGGGGTAGATGATACCCTGGTCCTGGACACGGCGCCAGCTCCCGCCACAGTGGCTGAGTGGCGCAGAAGGAGTCTGTGATGACGAGGTGACGGCGTCTGCAGGTTCTCTACCACTGCCGGCACTCTCCTTCCTTGGCTCGATCATTTGATCATGAGATACAAAGACGGGCTCTTACCGTTCAGCATCTAACCACAAATGTGCACCGTTGACTCCTGTAGGTCGAGGTCTCTGCCTACGGGTTGGAGCATTGATTTTAATTTTCCCTTTCGCTGGGTGGAACTTGGCTGGTACATTGCACCTGTTTAAGTTAGATCACTATTGACCTCAGATAATTGAGTGTTTTCTGCGAGTGTGTCAAAGTTTTCTTGGCGCTTGGCTCTGATACCAGGAATGACGCTCTTCGGACAATATTGACAGGGCCCGGGTTGCATCTCAATCGTTCAATGCGAAGGCCAGCTAGAACTTCCTCCAATGAGCAGGGAAATCCCAAGGTAGAGGTTTAAATATAGGGCGCGCTCAAATATCTTGCATATTTCACTGGTCTCGTGCTTATTCCATGTACGTCCGAGCTCATATTTGATGCCTACATAGAGTGGGACTCCTTATTCTACAGACAGAAACTTCAGTTGGCCATGACAAGAAACGAACATAACTGGCCAAGCTGTTAATGCGGCATTTCAGTCAGGGGTGACATGGACACCGCGTTCATACCGAGGTATTCTAAGAGCTTATGGAGACCAGAGACACATTTTTTCAAGCACGGTTCGGCCCAGGGCAGCCGTTGACTCGTGATATCGAAAATGGACAGAGCGGCCAAGTGTATTGATACGCGACAGTGATTCTATGAAAAAGGTAATTACTAGTGGGTTCCATACGTTCGACTGCAGGAGCACCGCGACTGAAGGAAAAGAGACGGGAACTCAGGCTAAAAAAAAAAAAAAAAAGTCACACAGAACAGCTACGTACGGATGGAGCCCTTGTCCGAGTTGCTTCGTCCAATCGCTATCCCATAATGCGCCCCAGATGTCGTGGCAAATAATGATGTGAAGATTACGATATCACCGTGCTGCTGCAACGGTGCAAAATGCATGTTCGAGGGCCTTTCGTGCACACGAGGTCAGAATATGCAGTTGGTCATGAGGACAAACAGTCCGATACACTCTTCGGGCTCCCGATACATAGCTAGGGTGCGGAGATCTCGTGATTCCCTGAATTGATGAACCTGCTTGCCTCCGGGTCTCTTTCCTTCTGGGCCCTTGACGATATCACAGGAACGGATGGGGAACTAACATTGAAGGTCTTGCGATTGCAGTCTCCGGCGACACTTCGTATTAGAGTACCAGACGCTCTTAGGGGAAGCTCCGCATAAATTGATGGCGCCGTGTGAAATCTGTGATCTATTGCGAGCTCGATTCAGTGAACAGAACTGGGACAATTATGTAGACGCCCTCGCTCTTGTCACCCCCCCCCCCCCACACCTGACCCGGGAAAAAAACCTTGGAAGCCACCTAGCACACATTGATTATTTGACAGCTAGCCAAGACTTATATCCGGCATTTGTATTTCTAACTTCTCTGTGTTACAGTATGCGACATTCTCCACCTATAGACTACACTACAATATGTTGAGCAATTGACTAGATGAGATACGACCTCAAAGATTTTAAATCTACCAGTAACTTTAGTGATCTAGGCCACCTGAAACCGAGCGGATAAGCTGCACCTGGTTGTGATCCATTATTAGCCGTTGCTTGTCAATCGCCGACATGCATTACTTCTCGGCAGATGACCCACCGGCACATGTTGCTAAAATACGGAGTATTAGCAGGGCGTCCTTCGGGTGGTTACATATATGGGAAAATCACGACCCGAGTACTGACGCCAGCAATGCGAACAAGTGCAGCTGTCCACGGTTAGATGCTGTATCATTAACATCGGTTCGCACAAATTTTATTAACATGGAACTGCTAAGCAGAATCGCGTCGTTGAATACCCGGTTGACTCAGGTCATGTGGCGCTATTCCGATATCTTGAATTTGATTCGAGAGGTGAGCTGTACCCTGATTTTAAAAGCGAATCATTCTGATGACGATGAAACCCTAAATGCCGATAGTTTCGTTACTACACCGGCGAAAAAGCAATATGCTTTCCTGGGGGGTCAGGCATGTCAACTGCGGACCACCAGCCATATTACCCAGTCAGCAGCCTTTTGCAAGCACTCTGCCAGTCCAGCTACATATGGTCTGTTTATTGAGCTGAAATCATTGTGCACAATGATTGTGCACAATGGGTTATCTTTGTCTGTGAACCCGGCTCCCGGAAACTTCTTCCCGGGCTGAGCTTTGGCGCCGTGCCAACGCAAGGGACGCAGCGATCGTTGCAGGGTTCATCGCATGCCCAACCAATGCTTCGTGCAGGATGATCTGCCCAGCCTTTTTTTAGCCATGCCCACTCTGGCAAGCACCCACACCATCATCAGATTCCACTGTGGCGTTGGCCGAGACGCTCGAGCAACCACGAGCAGCAGGCTGATTTGCCAATCCATACCTAGGTATGCAGCTTGTGGAGACGCGTCCTTCGTTGTCAACTGGTTGGGAGTGATGCAATAACAGCAGCTGCAGGCCCGGCCTACCCCATACCCTGTTTCATAGTCGCTTGATCACTTGGGTGATGCGTGGCCGACTGTGCTTTTCGGATCTTCGACTATCAACAGCCAAATACCATTTCGAGCAACAACGGACGAAGAGATCGGCTCAATGACCCCTCCACCGGCGGTAAAATAGTCGTCTTTTTCTCCTCCCACCAATCCTCCGACTGAGCACCAGTCGCTCCCCAGCTCATCCATCCTCACCTCGAGATCGTCAGCAAGAAAGCATGTCGTCATCTGACAAGGGAGGCCCACTTTCCAGATGGACGTCCAACTCCTCGACAGCGTGCGGCAGCACGAGTCAACACAGCCAGATCGCTGCGCGGCGACAAACATGGGCGTCAGCAACCTGGGCCACCGGTCAGAATATTCTCACCGGTATGCTCTACCACCGCAAGGATTCCAACGCGAGTGCCCAGCAGTTTGGCAAGTACCAGGGGCTCCACCAGTATGAGCAATTCATGACGGCGAGCACACTGCCCTTGCCGCCCGCCCCGGCGACCTCGGATGACTTTAGTCAAGAGAGTCCCAGCAATACACGGCAGCGCGTGCCGCCACTTGACCTCCCTCCCCTTCCGCGGCTCTTGGGGCACGAGAACCTCGACGAATGGGACGACATCCTGGTCAGGACCCTGCGACTTCACGGTCTCGCCGACTATGTCACGCTGCCCCGGGGCGTGCCGGAGCCGCCGACCTCGTCATCCCCGTGGGCAGCCACCAAGTACCTCGGCTCCGGCGGGAATTCGACCGGTCTGACCCACGAACAGTGGGAGCGCGACCGCGCTCTCGTGTGCTTGCTGATCACCGGTTCCTTCAGTCTCGACGTCCGCGATACCCTCCTCGCATGCGGCTACGACCCTTCCGAGACAAACCCGAAGGCCATCTACGATCTCGTCCAAGAAGCCCTCCCCAAGGCTGTCGGCGAGGACGTGGCATCATGGCTACGTGAGCTCAACTCCATATCACCCGCGGAGCCGCGCTTTGGTGGTAGCCTGAGGGAGTACTGCCTGCGACTGAGCTACCTGCGAAGGAGGCTATACGTCGCGGAGCCCCAGCCCAACGATAACCTGGTGCTGGTCATGGCGATACTGGGTCTTGGTCGTGACAGCAAATACGAAGACCTGAGTATGGCTCTCGGCCAGCAGCTTGAGAGGGGCGGTATGAGCTGGGCACGGTTTATGGGCGACCTTGCAGGCGTACACGGTCGGCAAGTAGCTGAGCGGAGGAAGAATAGGAGAAAGAACCCTGACGAGCCGGCCTGAAAGCTCTGCGCGCAGAGACGTGTGAATAACGAAGTACGACAGTTGGGAACACTTCGTGCCAGCAAGAAAGGTGCGTTGATTATGGAAGCGCCATGGAGGAACCCCGCTACTTCCCTCGCTCTCTAGACGGAGATGGAGAGTGGAGCTCAGTTCGTGCAGGAAGACGGGGTATATAATGGACGTGTATTCAATGTCCACGAGGTGATGTGGAGGCAGGCGGTCTGGAGCTGCGCTGACGTCCAGTTGGCTTGGTTTTGCTTAGCCTTCTTCGTCTTTCTTTCAAAGTCAGTCCATCCTATCTCCCTTTCTCGATGTTCTATTCTTCGGTCTGAGGTATACAACGACATATCATGGGTACTTGAAAGCAAGGTATATCGCACATATACGCATGGTCTTGGAGTTTTGACACAAACACACGAGCCCTGGAGTTTTGTTTCGTTTCTCGACGTTTTTCTCGACGTTATGAACGGGGCGTCGTGGACCAGTTTCTGAATCGAACAGGGTGTCTGGGCTTGCTATTGGGCATATTGAAACGCACTCATGGGTTCAAATTACGAAACGTGTAAGATATAGTAAAAAATCATGGTCAAATCATCCCCGAAAATTGCATTCGCCGGTCGAGTCTTTGCCGAGTTGAGTAGCTGCTGTGCGGTATTCGATAACAGGGTTCCAAGGCTACTATACATCCAAACTCCAGACACAACCACCTGAAAACCCATTTCTCCATATCGAATTTGGGCGAGGACAACTGGAAAGGATGGACTCTGAGCAGGGGTAGACACCAGTTGACTGCCGTCACCTAGGAATAATCGCAGATCATCCATAATTCCGATACAGCACGAAAGGAAAAACTGGAAAATAAATACTCATACATCTATATCAGCTGGAATTAAAACTCCTTCCTTGCCCATTCACTGATCTTCTTTGTGAACCTCACAGATCTCGTGTCCACGGCCCTTTTGAACAGGTCGCTGACCCAAAATAGTACCAATGTGTTTACAAACATGCCGAGTGCCCACCTTGTCAAAAATCTCGTATTCGCAACATCCATTAATATCGTTACAGCTTCATCCTGGTTCTGACGCACAAGGGACGCAGCGTCTCTGTCCTCCTCCATCCATGCGAACCAGGCGGGTCGCATATGCCGCATGCCAACAATCTCGTTCACACTGCTGTGGCGGAGATACATAGAGTAGCTAATGTCGCCCAGGTATGCCGCAAAGCGGTTCGTGAACAGGCGCTGAAGCAGACGCTCGTCGACACTGCTTAGCCGGAGAGGTGGCGAGTACACTACCGCCATCATGACGAGGACGCCGCCCCAGGACAGCCAGAACAGCTGTGTCATTGTCTCATCGCCGTGGTATTGGGTCGGTGTGTACCTTGCGGCCAGCGTGCGGTACCCTGGGGTTTGCGCACCTAGGCTTTCCGGCCACGAGCACAGGTGGCATCCGAGCAGGAACCACGAGATGGTGGTGAAGTGGCCGAGCAGGTGAATCATCCTGCTCTTTTTGACTTGGCCCCGGCCGTCCCGGTCGCCACCTCCTGCAGTGCCATGTTCGACATTGGTGTCGTACATGAAATACGGCGGCCATGTGAGTGACGCCTTGAGTGCTCGACGAGCAGCGGGCCTGCCAAGAACATCGCCTGGTCACAGAATCCAAGCCGGAATGCCCAGGTGATGCTTGCCAACAGAACGGAGTTTCTGACCCAAGTTTTGGAGCGCGAGAGGGCAGTTAGATACAGAAATATCATCATCGACCCATTCCAGTCAACTGGAATGGTCCATAGGTGGCCGTCGTATGGGTTTGGGAATTGCGTCATGCGACCAGGCACAAATTGGAACGGATTTAATTGGCCTGACAAGATCGACAGCCAGTGCCAGAACTGTTCAGACGCACTGTCCAGCGTCGGCGGGATGGTGGACGAGTTGTTGTCAAGGATCGGCTGGTGCAAGCCTGGCCAGCGAGCCAGCATCGCTATGGTGGCTTTATGTGCTATGATTGAAAGATAGAGGCGGAATGGTCGGCGGAAGATAGACCCCGAGATTGAATCCAGAACCTTTTCACTGTCAAGCTTGGAGCGGCTCGCCTTGATGACAGAGATCGTCTTGGCCGACAACACGAAGCCGGAGATCAAGAAGAATATAGACACGCTTGCTCTTCCAGAGTGGATGACCCTGATTATGGGCAACTGCCAGAAAAGTTGTTTGTCTCGGTCGATCCATAGCCGTTGCGTAGGGCGGGAAACCACAAGTAGGAGTAGCGAAATATGTACACGATGAGCGCGGCGACTCCCTGGAGACCATCCAAATAAGCCGGTGGTCGAAGAATTGTTGATTTCTTTGCTCTTGATCTATCACAAAGCTTTTCGGTCACAAATGATGGCAGGAGGAGTCGTGACAACAGAACAAAGGACTGCCACCAGCTGATGTGCCGCGCTTGACCAGTTTGACCTCCGCCAGTTGACACGGAGCCAAGGAAGATAAGAAATTGGGCAGTCAGTTGGGGAGCAACTGAATTAAATGCCACCAGATCCATGCGTCCGTCTTGACCTGCCCGGATTCTAAAATATGCGGTTACAGTCTAACCGATTCAGACATCGATGTCTAAGGTAAATATCCGCAATCAACCAATGCCAGCTGCGTTTGGCAGTTCCATGTCTCTCAACCATCACCAACACAGTTTTGTAGGTACGACTTGGCTCGTTCTACGTTTCACTGTCTGTCATTTTTTGGTGTGGATGGCCGAGTGGATGAAAACCACAGGTAGCAACGGCTGGACCAGCTTGAACAGATCAGGGGGCACATATTGATGAAAAGAGATTGGCCTGCCTATTTGGAACATGAGTAGGTACAGCGTCCCAGAGCTGGCACTGCAAGTCTCAGTCGAATAGAATGACTCAGATGGGTCAAAAAATACCAGTCTCAACTGGGTCTCAATGGTAGAAAGCTTCGTTGCGTGTCTACTGATCATTGCTATCCTCGCCCCCTTGGAAAACTACCTAAATATCCAGTTCGATATGCACAGCAAGCAAGAGTCGATTTCTGGTTTCCCTGAATATTTGCATATCATCGGAGCATTGCCTGTCGTGGAAAGAGAGCGAGATGAGACTGTTTTCAATGTTGGGAGAGGTTGGCAAGAAGTTTCGGACCATTTCTGATTCATTGCGCGATTTCGTTATCAAGCTGAAGTTTGTGTCAGCATGTGAGAAGCGAGGATTCATTGATTAGGGTATCACTGATGGTTTCCAATGTTATTAGGTTGTGGAAGATACGGCCTTTGGCAGCTGTTCCACTGCAGATTAGGGTAGTCTTGGGGTGGATGTTAGAAAGGAGAGCCCTTGCAAATGGTAAGACCAACGTACCCGGGTGGAACAGAATTGGCTAGGGACCCTTTCTTTCTAGACCTGACACGCATCACATTTTGTGGAGCCCTGGGAGATCACCTTGGTCTGCTTTGTGTATCTTCCCTGTCAGCCGATAATACTCAATATTGAACGATGGCCGCCTTCCCCTAATACTTGGGTAGTAAGTGTTGTCGAGACTTTTGCTTTTTCGTAAGCGTGATTAAGGCCTCATGAACATTAGAAATATCCCGGACGGTCACAATGCCAAGGACGTTGCCCGCATTGCTCCTGCGTCGAGAGAAATTCTGTAATGGACCTGAAAGCAACCGCGATTTCCGTACTAACTGGTATACTCGCTGCTGTTAGTTTGAAGCAGACCTGGCTGGGGTATCCCCGTAGGTGATAAACTATATCGCTCAGAAAATGAGGCGTTGTAGGTAGACGATTTGTTAACTGGTGTTTGTGCTTATTATTAACTTTAAAAGCGATTTGACTCTGCTATATAACTGATTAAGTTCCAATGTAGATAAAATCTAGCCACCCCACCGAGAATGGTGGGATGCACACTTATTACGTCTAATCGTCGTCCTCCGCAGCGGCCTTCTCCACAAGGTAGTACCGGTCCGAGCCTGTCTCGGGGCTCTTATCATGCTCAATGGCAACCTTGTTCAGCTGCAAGAGGGCGTTCTCGAGCGCGGTGTCCTTGTGGCGCCTGTTCTTGCGGCCCAGGTCGTTGAGCCACGGGATCTTGTTGAGCAGGTAGTAGATAATGGCGATGAAGATGGTCACGCCGATCGAGTACGCCCAGACCAGGACCACAGTAACGATGTCCGTCCAGCCATTATCGGAGTTCTCGAAGATGGTCACGGGAGAAGTCCGCATGACACCGCCGCCCGAACCGGACAGCCATCCGAACAGGGCAAAGATGGTTGCGAGGACATCCACGACGAAGATAGCACCGACGAGCTGCCACGAAGGCCACGTCTTGCCGCCGCGAGTCACGAAGATGAGCCAGTTCTCAGTAAGAGAAACCTCAAGGAACAGCACTTCTTGGATCGAACCAAATCTCTGGATGATACCGCCGTTCTCAAGGAACATCGTGGCACGAATAATCCAAGTGGCAACGGCCAGCAGCGAGCCCAAGATGAGACTGACGACCCAAATCTTGGGCAGTTGCCACTCGACGGGCCGAGGCTCGACATGGGCATTGTCATAAGCAACGGCGACAGTAGCCAAATCAGCGAACAGCGCAATAAAGACGACGAGATCCGGGCGAATAGTCTCGTTGAGGATGATCATGGAGAGGGTGAGGTAGATCTCAAGGTGGATGCAAAGAGCAATACGGTACTCCACGTAAGCCTTCATCCGCTGGAATATCTTTCGAGCCGTCTTGATGGAGAGAACAATCGTGCTGAGACCGGGAGAGAGGAAGACAATATCTGCCGCGGCTTGCGCTGCTTCGGAAGAGCCCTCGACGGCGATGCCACAGTCGGCCTTTTTGAGCGAAGGGGCGTCGTTGACACCTGTGGTAAAGTCCTTAGCACCAGCAATTTTCAAAAAGCTGAATGCAAGAGGCTTCGCGAGGCCGTAAAAGGGGCAATGCTTACCGTCACCAGTCATGGCAGTGAGGGATCCCCTCTGCTGAAGCATCTCGACGACTTGATATTTGTGCTCGGGGAAGACCTCGGCAAAACCATCCGCGCGATTGATGAGGTCATGTTGCAGGCTGCCAGACAGGCCGCTGTTGAAAAGCTTCTCTGCGTTGTAGACCTTGGTGCCGAGACTCAACATCTTGCAAGTTTCCTTGGCGATAGCAATAGCGTCACCAGTAAGCATCTTGACGGGAACACCTACAAGATAGAATTAGCATCAGATTCTTTTCTTTGGGCGGCAAAGGATTGTGCTTGTTACTTACCGAGAGCCTGCGCCTCCATGATTGTCTGGCCAGTGTCCTCACGGGGTGGGTCAAACATGGAGATCATGCCGAGCAGCTGCCAGTCCTCATCGTTCTTCTTGACCGCGACACCGAGAGACCGGAATCCACGGCTAGCAAACTCCTTGGCCTTCAGGTTGTACAGGCTCTTGGTCTCGGCCGAGCAGTTGGCGAGGTCCACAACGGCTCGGGGCGCACCCTTGGCACAGATGAAACGATCCTTTCCAAGTCGGCATTCGCAAGTGATACGCTTGGAAACAGGGTCGAAGGGGGTGAACTTGTCCGTGATCCATCCTTGGCGCAGAATCTCGCGTGCCCTGGGGTAGCGCTTGAGGGTCAGGATAGTAATCTTGTCGATGGGGTCCAGAGATTGGATGTTGTGAGAACTGGCCAGGGCGGCAACAGCCATCATCCAGTTGACATCTTGACCCTCGGCCACGTATGGCTCGCGAATGCTAAGCTTGTTGGCGGTGAGTGTGCCAGTCTTGTCGGAGCAGAGAACATCGACGCCCTGGGGGATAAATCGCGTTAGTACAAAGCTGCCAAGACCACAATACTACGCGCTGTAGACGAGTCATGAGACTTACAGCAAGGGACTCGATGGCAGTGAGCTTCTGGACGATCGCCTTCTGCTTGGCCAGGTATGCGGCTCCGACGGCGAGGGTAGTTGTGGTGACCACCGGCAGACCGACGGGCACACCAATAATGAACAGGATGAGCGAGTAGTGCAGGAGAGTCTGCACACCGGGGGAGGCAATGGGGATGTGACGGAAGAAGCCACCGATCCACGCAGCCAATATCCAGAACATGACGAGAACGAGCAAGGATGTTCCGATACTGTCCATAACCTCCTTGAAGTGACCACGGTCCTGGGTGCCTTGAACAAGAGAGGCAGTCCTTCCCACAAACGAGTAGCGTGCCGAAGTCTTGACAATGGCGTAGGCCTTGCCTCGCTTGCAACCAGTCGTGTAGAAGACAACGTCTCCCATGTATCGGTCCACGGCGAGTGACTCGCCAGTGATGGCGGACTGATCACAGGCAACAAGAGGCAGGCCGTAGTGAATAGACCTTGCGTCGTCGTCGTCGTGATCGGCCTCCTTGCCGGCGCCTTTTTCGTTGCTTGTCTCCTCGCCGTCGTCGGTGTCGCCGCTGAACTTGTCCTCGTTCTTGAGCTTCTGGAACTCGTGGTAGTCCTCCGGGCGGCTAAAGTCGCAGATCAATTGACAGTCGGCGGGAATGCTTCGGCCCTCCTGAAGGATGACAATGTCTCCGGGGACGAGCTCTCGCGCAAGAATTTCCTCTTCCTTGCCGTTGCGGACGACGGTAGCCCTCATGGCAATGTCACCCTTCAAGCTGGCGACGACATCGGCAGCCTGCTTCTCCTGATACCATCCGACGCCGGCGTTGAGGAGCAGAATACCAACAATGACACCAAAGTCGATCCAGTCTTCCAGACCGACAGCGAGCAGCGCGGCTATTTCCATCACTGAGAAGGGCACGTTAGATGACACTCTAATGCCTTTTTGTGGTAAATCCATCGCAAGACCGCTGACCGTAGAGAATTGGACCCTGGAAGAAGCCCATGAACTTCCTCAGCTGGTTTTCCTTCTCGGCGGTAAGCTCGTTCCAACCGAAACGTTTGCGGCGTTCCTCGACGTCGTGATCGGAGATACCCTGTCGCATATCTGTCTCGAGCCACGCGTCGGGAGGGACGAGGTTCTGGTTCTGCTCGACTTCGAGGTCGCTGCTGAACATCAGCTTGAGAAGCGATGGGGGCTTCTTGTTCTTGCGGTCCTCTTCTTCCCCGAGACCCTTCTCCGCGCCGCTAGCATCGTATCTGGTGATGAACCGGTCCAGAGCCTCATACTCGGGCAGCTCGCTGTCGTCGACATCGTGGCTGAGACCTCCCCTGGTACGGTCCGAGGCTGAAGCCTCTATGTCGTCGGCATGTGCGGCGTGGTTGCCCTCTTCTTTGTGGCGTCCGAATGCCATCTCGACCGTTCCTATGGGAGGATTCAATGGAGCAGGAAATGGCACCAAGAACGGTCACCTGAGCACGCCTACTACTGGAGACACGACTGCCTGCTACCGGAAGTAGTGTGCGCGTATTGTAGGAGAACTAGGGACCGCAAAAGGGAACCGCTGAAAAACCACAAAACCGCTGGATCTATGAGCCGACCGGACGGGGCACCACGAGCTCTCTTGAATCAATTCTTCGTGAGACATTTTTTTTATTTACCTGAGGCACTTTTCCCTTACCAACCCAGCCCTGGAGCCCGTCTGATCTGTGCTCTCGCCTTTTCGGCCTCGCCCAGCTGCACGTCCATCAATCGCATCACGCTGTCACCACCTGCTCTCGCCCGGCCGGACGTGTAAGTCGCGCAGAAAGGGCCCACATGATGGAAAACGAGGGAATATGTGAGGTCATTAGCAAATGACACGGGCTTCTTAGACATCTGGCGTGAGGCATTTTGTTGTCTCGCGTGTCGGATGGCTTATGATTCGCTGGCCGAGTCCCTCCAGGGCTGTGCTGGTGGGCTTGCAATTCCTTTGCTTACTGTGGCGCTACCGAACGGAGTCGATGCGAGCAGTTGGGGTACAATACAGTGGCACGAACCTGGAGACGTTGAAACAACTCACAATGTCACTCATGGCTGCTCGGACTGTGGGATGGAACTTCTAGCAGAAGGGTAGACAAAGCCGGGACTTCCGGGTGCGATCGCCTCTGATCTTCGCGAATATGCGAGGACCGCACCAGCGTGGAGGCGAGCCGCCCCCAGCATGCCGTCATGAGGTGGGTTTTGGCCAGGTTCCGCGGAGCCTCGCAGGGTATATTATTCTGGGGCCACTTGCTGGGACTCGTCCGTGAAGACGGGCCAGACGAGCAAGAAAGGCTCGATATCCCTCACGATCCGACCCACGAGGGGCTTGTAAGCAAGCCTTTGTAGGCCAGCGTTTTGAGGCTCAAAAGGACCTGCAGATCCTCACAGATCTCCCCGGGATTCGGGCAAATCCCAGCGCGAGGATTTGTCCAAGACTCCGACTACTCCGAAAGCATATCGGCCATCGGTTCCGGGTTCCGGCAGACCACCCTCGGCGACGATCCTCTCAAGTGTTTGTACACAGTATTCCCCGGGCTGGGATATACACCGGACAATGTAACAATATTTCATCATGGCGAACCTATCATTTCTTCAACAACCTCTACCAGGCGCACATCTCTTCCGCAATGGCATACACAGTAGTGCATATGCAGAACTCCTCATGGTTGAGATGACGGGTCAGCCTTCTCTGCTTCTGTATGTAAATCCGACCATTTCTCTCGTAGTCTAGTCCTGCTAGTCCATCACGAAGTCGGTCCACACTGTGGGACAGCACAGTACGGAGTAAGGCCGCGCGGACCCACCAACACACCATCCTTGGCTAGGAAAGCTTCTTTCCACTGCACTACACGATACGCCGCCCCCAACTGAGAAGCGTGCATCCAAATGCAATACCTCCAGACGGCAGTACCCCAGACAGTCGCCACAAAAGAAGAAAAAAGTGCAGCCCGGAGATTATCAAAACGGCCACATTCCGTCCAAATATCGACTGCAACTGACCCGACTCGGATTGATTGGATACTTCCCACACACCCACAATCATCCTGCTGTTCGCTCAGCCGGCTGCCCGTCTTGACCTCGGCTAACCCGGTGCCATGTGTGTTGTGCACATGCCGGCTGTCTCGGGGAAGTCGTCGTCTCACCTCGTTCTCCTGTCTTCGTCTCCCGAGTTGTATCCGAATCGACGATCAAGCCAGTCTTCGAGTACGACGTATCCCTAAAACAGATAATCTCTCATGTGAAGGGGTGGGCTCTATCGGTAACTCGGCGAGGCCCAGACTACTTACTTAAGTCGCCTAGGGTACGAGGCCAGTACAGCTTGTACACCATCCGACTGACACGCAAAGACGGTTCGACCAAGGCTTTAGTTATTTCGAAGTCACTGGCTCCTTTCGTTTCATAAGAAATATATGTGTCCCTCTTCAGAACATGGTCACCAGATTGAAAAAAATATTTGTCCGAGGCCAACTATAGCTTGAATTATAACAGGCATGGACTGCAGCTACAGACAGAAACGTGGTCAAGTGATTCTCAAATCGCAATTGAGAAACAGTGACAAATTTCAATTCAGCAGGTGTGAATCCTCACGCCCCCATTTGCCTGCCCACAATGTCAAAACAGAAGTAATCTGCGTCTCATGCATAAGTCCGGGCCATAGGTTTGTCATTATTATGTCTCGAAAAAGGTGACACGGGAAGTCGAATCATCCTGACAGCAGACTTTAATAACATTACGTAGGTACCTAGGTACTAGTAGTAATACCTGCAGCCACAGTCGGCGTATCTGGATCAAGGATTCACAGATGAGGATCCATGGATTCCCCCGAGTCCTGTCCCTGACACTAATGCACCTCCTCCCCAACACCGACCAAGGCCCCGTTCGGGGCACAGTGACCACGTTCCAACCCAGTACATATGTACCGTGCCAGCCCTTAGCCCAGGATGGCCGTGCTCGTGGCCGTCGCGACAGAGCTGGACTGGGCGACCGAGCTCGGCGCCCCCGCGTACTGCGTCGGCCCGGGGACGACATAGTTCTGCGTGGTGGGGCCGTAGAGGTCATACAGGATGCCCGGGTCGGTGGCACTGTACAACGAGGTGCCCAGGACGCCGCTGGGCTGCGCGGACCCGGTCCCCGTGACGGCGAGGTTGAGGCACTGCGGGTAGTTCTGGGCGCCGTCGGGGTTCCCCGCCGAGTGGAGGGCGATGATCTCGTGGCGCAGGACGTAGTTGCCGCTGGCGAGGTCGGCGGGGATCTTGACGAGCCAGGTCGAGTTTTGCTGGATGAGGACGTCGGCGGCCCAGGTGCCGATGCCGGACCCGCTGATGAAGCCGACGCCGTCGACCTTGAAGAACTTGAGCGTCGTCTTGTCCACCGTCGCGCACGAGGCGCCGCAGCTGGCGAGGTAGTCGAGGACGGGCCCGTGGTGGCTGTCGGGCCAGTTGGGCGTCCACTGGATCGAGATGGAGTCCCCCGCGTTGACGGGTATGTGGGCGGCGGCGTTGGTGGAGTTCTTGTGGCAGATGATGTCTGGCGTTTGGAACGCGTCCGGGGCGACGAAGCCGTTGTCGAGGTTGGAGGATGCCCACGCCGCCACTATGGGCGGATTGGGGATGTAGGGAAAGGTGCCTGCGTCGTATCCCTGCCAGTAAACCCCGTTGATGACTACATTGCTGACATGTCCATGAGCCACAACGGTGGCAGCTCCCGCGACGAGGCTGACGATGTGCTTGGAGGCCATCTTCTGATTATTCGTCGGATGTTTGTTCCCACTTGATGTGTGATACATCTGTGTGGTTCATGAGATACGAGATGTGCATGCTCTTGTATATATACTCATGACCCGGTTGGCAAACTGAAGTATTCCTATCACGTCCCAAATGTCCAACAAGATGCAGTCTGCAACCAAGAAACAGCATTCCGTCAATAGAAGGCGGGCCACGGATGCTGATACAAATACCACCGGACATAATTCCCTATCCTGGAAGGGGGCCATCAACGTTGACCTCCGTGATACTTTTCTTCTCGACTTGGAGGCTCCCACCGGCACCCATATTGCAACTGACCTCACGCCCAAACACGACCTACCTCGGAAGTCATCCATATTCACAAGCCGGATGCGCCCGCGGAGTGCATACATAAGTTCCAGGACATGGCCCAGTCCACCAATAAACGAACCCATCCAAGTGTTCACGCACCATCGAGTCGCTCCATCCTCCAACATCCAAGTTCGGAGCAACCACTGGTCCGAGCGGTGTGCCCGGGATCACCTGTGATCAGATCATTTGTCTGCATGTTGTCGAAAAGAAGCAGGCATCGTCAGCCTTATGTGGTATCCGCAATAGGCAATCTCGGCGCCCTTCTCCCGCGGCACATCGTGCTCCGCCAAGACCTGGGGTGCATCGGTATGCCAGCGTAGCATCGACTTGCAACTGATGTATGCGACTACATAGGTAATAGTCAAGGTAGATAGCAGGATGATGTTTCCACATGCGCTCCTAGTACCCACCGGCGGCAGACAGTTGACAGGTCAAGCCCCGGATTCCGACGAAGCCCATGCAGTCACCCCTCCACGAGTAAACAGAGAGAGTCCTTTGACTAAACATCCACGTGCGCAGGCAGAGTCTTCTTACACCGTTTTTGTCCCCTCTCTCAAACGCTGGGTCTCTCCCGCCGTGTGAAGGGACCGTACGCCTTCGGGATGTATGTATATGGATTGAGAAGGAACCCACTTACTAGATATGCACCCATGATCCAAGAGGCAACAAGACAGCTCCAGCGACTATTTAGCAGAAGTCGACAGTACTCCACTAGAAAAACCACGAACCCTAATTGTATCACGCCAATGAAGGAGGCTCTTTGCCCAAGCTTTGATACTAGAAGACACCGGAATATCGGGGCTCACTCAGAGACTTCTCCAAGACACCCTCTTCTATAGGACAACCTCCCATAGGATAAGTACCTAGGTAGCCTTCTAGACACCATGGGAACACCATCGTGTGAGATAAACTCATATGGAATACCCTACTAAAGGATACAGTAATACCCTCCCACTAGTACAGAACAATGGTTCATGTGATAAGACGCAGGCAGCCCCCGTGCCTCTGGACGTACTTACCCACCCATACCTCGGAATGGTCACCAGCTTCAAGTTACAATCGGATCAGTCTGGCACCAACAGGCAGGAGAAACTAGGTCTTTCCAAAGCATAGCATTTGCGCCGCATCATCATTTCCTGTATGAGACCACCGCACCCACTAGTTGGCATGAGTTCATGGCAAATATATATCAAGCTGAAGAGGATATCATTCGATGGTCATGAGTAGAGTGCACCCGCCCAGCCCCGCCCAACCCGATCCAAGTTCACCCGAAACTCCCGCTGCCTTTATGAATAGAACAAGATCTCGCCGTTTTTCTGTTGGGGTGAGGCTCTGTCTGTCTGTCTGCCTCTTCTAGATCTCAACGCCCTTTCGGGACAGGGAGAAGCCCCTAAGGCGGGCAGTCGCAGTGGCCATGTCTTCTGAGAAGAACCGCCACTGACGATGTCATCATGCCCCCCGATCAAAACTCACCATCGCCGCCGCCGCCGGCGACCGAGGCCATCCAGAGCCCGACCAGGCCCCAGGTGTTGACCTTCCACCCCCGCCACAGGCCGTCCAGCCCTTGGCCACGACGATAAACGGCCTCGGTGACTGATTTCCTGCCCTTCTTAGAGGCAGCTTTCCCCTTGGCGGTTGCCGGTGGTGGTGTTGCGTGGACGGGGCGGGATCCTTCCTCGTTCACGATGGTGTACATGGTGCCGACCACACCGTGGTATCTGCCGGGGTATACGATAGTTTCGAGGGGTGTGTTGGTGGTAGCAGCACTAGTCCTGGCCCCGCCCGTATGTCTTGTAGGTTTCGACGCGGCCGGGCCAGAGTCTCCGTCGGCTGCTTGGTTGTAGTTGGGCTGGCCGAGGACGGCGACCTGGCCGCGGCGCAGGACAGTCTCGAGGGGCAATTTGATGAGGAGGGCGGCGACGGAGGAGCAGAACTTGGCGAGCGAGAAGGTGGCGGGTGACAACTCGCTGTCGATCAGGAACTTTGTGCGCAAGACCAGGGGCGTGGAGAGGGCGAGGACGGGATGCACCAGTGAGTGCAGTACAGTAGGCACGACGAGGCCCGAGGGACACAGGTAGGAGGGGAGGGAGCGCAACAGGGCGATTGTTCGTCGCGGACCACGTGTTGTGGACGTGACTATCAGTCTGAACGGTACCAGTCAGCACGGCACAATCGGACGGCAGGTATAACGGGACTGACCTCGTGCGAACAAGATCCAGCGGGGAGAGGACAAGGCTTGTGATAACGGCAGCGGCGGCGGCGACGCCGAGGGAAGCCCATGGGTAAGGAGACGCTATGTCGACGAGCCTGTCCAGATCGGTCTTCAAGCCCAGGTCTGGCACGTCGAAAAGTGCACTCAGCAGACTGCGGGACCAGTTCTCGAGCAGCGACTGCAGGACGGTATATACAAATGTGGCGTTGGTGCCCTTCCACGTGCCCCAGGCGCCCTCTCTCTGCCATAGTTGCGACAAGACCTCGCTTATGGAATCAGGCCGGCTGATGTTGAGGATATGGGGTGGCAGGTCTGGCTTCTTGGCCGGCTGGGGGGAGTCTGGCGGTGGGGTGGTAGATCTCCTCCTCCTCGTGCGCGCTGGGGAAGGCGTGTTCGGGGCAGTGGATGTAAAGTAGGCCGGCTCGTCGCCTTCGGAGTCGGAATCGGGGAGCTACGTAGTGGTGTCAGCGACCCGGACAGGTGAGAAACACGCAGCTCGAGGCAAGACAAGAAGGCGAGGCGGGCTTACGTCTTCGTTCCATGGGCTCTTGAAGGCGGCCTTGGTGGAGACCTGGGCGGGTGGTGCCAGAGGCGACGAGTGCGCGAGGCCGAGGCCGCCGAGGTCATCCTGGGCGCGGACCTGCAGCAGCAGCTTTGCAGCCTCGAAGGGCTGGGCCAGGAAGACGGAGGAGTACTTCCAGATGAGCTCGTCGACGAGGTCCTTGACGGAGCGGACGACGGAGGGCGAGGGGTCTGAGATGTAGTCCTTGTAGTCGAGGTCGGAGAAGATGTCGCGTGCCTTTGAGGCATACTGGCCGTGAGGGCTGGCATGTGACGGGCGCGAGTGCAAGGGCGAGGGCGAGGGCGACGGTGTGGATGTCGAGGGGCCGTTGCGGGAGAAGGCGGTTGGGCCGGGGATGTTTGAAGTCTGGGGGGCCTGATCGCCAATGGTAGGAGGGATGTAGTATGGTCGGAGGGGGTTGACTCCTGGCCGGCTGCTGGAGCCGTTGCCGTTGATGGACATTTTCTGGGGGGGGGCGAGTTGGGCGATTTGCAGCCGGATGGACGAGGACGAGGACGAGGACGAGGTCAGGTGCGCACGTGTGGGCTGTCAAAGAAAAGAGATGGCGTTTTTTTATTACGGTTGGAGGGTGTGGATCATGGTCGCATGGAATCGTTGTTGAATTGGTGGTCGTGAATGTGCCCGCATGCGTCGTCGAGTCGAGGTCAAGTGTGAAAGTGGTGGAGGTGGTGTTGATGTTTGGTGATGGGTTTTCGGTGGTATTGGATGATGCGATTCGATGATGCGACGCGATGCGATGGAGCCCTCGGCGGGGAAAGCAGCGAAGAGCTTTCAGATTGGGGGGTGTGTCGCCCACTTTTGGCAGCTAGAGGGTGTGAGCTCGTTTGGGTGCTAATGATCGATAAGAGAGAGTGCCTTGGTTGGTAATAAACAAACCTTGGAACCTTGGGAGCTATGGCATGTTGGGGGTCGCGTCATGCACCTGCTGTTGCTCAGAGTTGGAAGTGCATAAACTTCCATCATGCCGTGCTATCGGTTCCTTCCCATTATCTGCCCGTCTTATTGATGAGCCAGGCGAGAGATGGCACGGGAGTACCCGGGGAGCAGGCCTTCCCTGCCCCCCTACACCGCAGGCGTAGGGGGCGCCACAATTCCGCAACGGCCAAAACCTTGCAACACCTATTTTAACCATTTTCTATATAAAAAATTAATTTTTACTTTTATATAATTTTTTTAAAATAAATAATATAAATATAAAAATAATACTATTAAAATCCTTATTTTATAAAGAATTTATATATAATATTTATTAAATTCTAAGGTTAGGGTTTTAAAATTTAATTTTTTAATAAAAAGTTTTTTAAAATTAATATATTTATTTAAAATAAAAATTAATAATTTAAATAAAAATACCTTTATATATAATAAAAAATCTATAAAATTCTATTATTTCTATTTTTAAAAAATATTTATTATTTAAATAAATATATTAATTTTAAAAAACTCTTTATTAAAAAAACTAAATCTTAAAACCCTAACCTTAGAATTTAATAAATATTATATATAAATTCTTTATAAAATAAGGATTTTAATAATATTATTTTTATATTTATATTATTTATTTTAAAAAAATTATATAGAGGTAAAAGTCGATTTTTTGTATGGAAAATGGCTAAAATAGGTGTTGCGAGGTTTTAGCCGTTACGGAATTGTGGCACCCACTACGCCAGTGGTGGGTGAGTAGAAGCCGAGGCCCACGGGTACCTAGGTACTCCGCACTCCGCATGTATAGAAACACAGTAATTACATAATAAGACCTTGTTATCGATAACGATAATAACGACATCAGATCCCTGTCTCGAATTTTGCTGACGATCCCGAGCTCTTGCATTGGCGTTGCACAGGACGGGCGGGACTGGAGGGACTCAAGAGACAGAGACTGGATGCACGTCAGGACTGACCCGGCCTAACACATCTGCGCAATATTCGACTCATTCACACACACACACACACACACATCCTTCAAGCGAGTCGAGCTGCAGCCAACCTGCATTTACAACCAGAGCATCAAGCAGCATTCGCATCTTCAACCCTCGGCGCATTGGCTGGTCGTCGTGTTGGCGAGGCAGAAGCAAATCACCACCACCTCGACCTCGACACCCATATCTATAGACGCCACCCTCCTCCTTCTCCCCTGCGTCTGCCTCCCATCTGTGACCGTCCATCTATCGCTCTCCACAGCAACCACTTCCCCCCTCCCACCCAGCCTCAGCCATGGCAACTCCGCGAACGTCTGCGCGGGCTTTGATGCGCCTGCGGCCCTCCACGCCAACAACGCACTCCCCACAACTGGCTCGCCAGTTCGGGACCACCAGAACCGCCCCCGCAACAGCAGCTGCGCCCAGGACCCTCGCCGCCGCCCCGTCGACATCCCGCCCCGTCTCCCCCCGGGTCATCCGGCCCGCCCCCTCGATACCAGCGCCGCGATCCTTCTCCGCCACATCTTCCACACGGCACGGCCACGTCGAGCCCCCCAAGCCCGGCGAGGAGCTGTGGGTCACCTTCATCGACAAGGATGGCCTCGAGCACAAGCTGGCCGTGTCCAAGGGCGACAACCTCCTCGACATAGCCCAGGCCCATGACCTCGAGATGGAAGGTGCGCATTCTTGTTCTCGTCAACATGCTTTCCCGAACTCGCTGAGCCTTGCCTTGCCTTGCCTTGCCTTGTCTTGTTGCTGACACTCCCGTTTCTTGCTCCAGGCGCATGCGGCGGGTCCTGCGCCTGCTCTACATGCCATGTTATAGTCCAGAACGAGGACCTCTACGACAAGATGCCAGAGCCCGACGATGACGAGAACGACATGCTGGATCTTGCCTTCGGCCTGACCGAGACCAGCCGCCTGGGCTGCCAGGTCGTCATGGCCCCGGAGCTGGACGGCCTGGTGGTCAAGCTGCCCTCCATGACCAGGAACCTTCAGGCTAGCGATTTCAAGTAGGCAACAAGAAGGATTAGATATGCCATGAACAAGACGGTCTGGTCACACTGGTCACTGCGAGCGATCCTGTCGAGAGGGTTAGGATGAACCCCAGACACGCCTGGGCATCTGTCGTGGGACATTGAATGGCCAGGCGCTTGTTGGCCGTAATCATCTAATGAGTCCCCATTCTGACATGGGGGCCAACCTTGTATATGTATCTATGTACACACGTACTGCCACGACGCCGCTGTGCTTTTTGCGCTGGCAGAGGAGCGGCAATGCTGCGTGGGCAGCAAATGGCGCCCACCACGCCTCGAATTGGAGAACCCTACTCTCGAGACAATTAACATGGCTTGGTCTGCGTGCGATCAACCCCCTGTCCCCCCGTTTTGTTGGTCGAGACGGCTGGCTTGGCTTCAGACCCAATTCATTCCCAATCCCAATCCAATCCCAATCCCACGCAACGACACGACAGACACATCAAGCCTCCTCCATGGGCCCCTTCTTGAGCCCGCCGCCCCCGGACGCAATCAGGTCCAGGAACCCCTTCTTGCTCATCTCGGTGACCTTGTCCTTCTTGTTGTCCATGCCGATGACCCCCTGCTTGCGCGCAGCCCGCTCCGCCTCCGCAGCCTTGACCTGCGCCGTGCGGAACGCGTTGAACAGCTGCACCACACCCTTCTGCGCGGTCTTGCGCAGCCGCCTCTCCGTCGCCAGGATCTCGGCCGTCGTCATCTCCCCAGCGCCCGCCTCACCGGTGACCACCTCGCCCGTGACGGGGTTGACGTTGGAGAAGGTCGCGTTGGTCGCCACCAGCACGTCGCGCACGCGGCCCTTCTCCATCGCCCGCTGCTTCTGCTCCCGCAGCCGCCGCCGCGCCTTGCGCTCCAGCTCCTCGTCCTGCACCAGCCGCACCCGCTCGCGCGCGTCCGCGCTGCGCGCCAGCACCGGGTCCGCCCGGTTCTTGCCCGAGATCTTGGTCCCCAGGATCTTGGAGATGGACGTCGCGAAGGCCTCGGGGTCGTTGCGCTTCGATCTGGATGATGTGCTGCGCTGCTTGAGGCGTGAGCCATCCTCCCCGCGTGCGCCGCCGTCGCCCGAGCCGGCCTCGTCGTCGTCGTCATCGTCGTCGGAGCTGACCTCGTCGTCTAGGTCCGAGTACTCGTCGTTGCCGCCCTCGTCCTCGTCCTCGTCCCCGCTCTGGTCTTCCTTGTCATCGCCCCAGCCCGATTTTGATCTTGATGATTTCCCCGGTGCGTCCCTGGCGAGCTTGTTCGCGGGCACGTCCCTTGCGATCGGCTGCGGCCGCGTGGGTTTTGTCCTCGCCGCCGCCCTCCTCGGCCTCTCGTCCTCCGAGCTCGACAATGAGCCGACCGAGTCGGCGTCTGACACCGAGTCCCCGCCGTCGTCTACCTGGGCGTCGTGGATATCATCGTCGTCCAAGTCCAGCAGGTTGACCGCCTGGAACTCTTCCGCATCATCGGCCTCGTCGCGGCGGCTGGGGACCTGCTGCTGCTTCTTCTTTTGTTTCTTGAGAGGGGGTGCTGCTTTCGACCGTGACGCATCGTCTCGCGATCGTTTCTTGTGTGTTGTGCCGGCCATGATGTGGGCTATTCGGGGGGCAGTTGCTGTGGTGTTGGTTGGCTTGTAGCGATGGAAAGTTGGTGGTGGGCTAAAGGCGGGAGGGTACAAGCTGGTAGTTGGCGTTATTCTGCCGCGGAAATTTTTGGCGGTGTCAGGGGAGCAGGCCAATAATGCGCTGCAGGGCCCCTGACCGATTGGTGTTATCTTCTTATCGGTGTACCTATGTACCTCGACATTCCGTACACACCTGCATTCTATGCTACTCCGACCTGTGTTTACACCTTGTATCCCTTCCCTTCCCTTCCCGTAGCCGGCTGTAACCTCTATATAAGTGATAGTTCATGACTCTGCTTCTATGACAAGATTGAGGGGGATCGGATGCCTTTTGATACGTGTTTGATCTCAATTTGAACGGCCTCGTGCTCCTGCACCTTCAATGCCAACCCGAGTCTTGAAGCAGGCTGGCCCAAGGTTTGCTGAAAGCATTTGTACTGTTTAAATTCGCGAAGCACCACGCTCGTGTAGCCCAAAGCTTGATTCGGAATCGACAAACTCCAGCTCTCGATGCTAAATTTGTTGGTGAAAAATCAATATCCATACGGGGGAGCAACCTAAGACAAGCACTGTGTAGCATGCGCCAGGGCCAGCCATCATTGATCCTCTGAAGCTCAACTCAACCACCCACGCAGCCGACTACATCATGATATCCACCAATCTCAGCAAGAAACGGCTCATGGTACAGCCAATATGCATCTCTTCTAATCGGCACCTTCTGTATCCCGACTTCGACATTCAACCATCTCAGCAGCTAGACATCGACATCGTCGGTAAGGACGCGGGCTCCGCCCGCAAAGCTGGACTGGAGTCCTGGTCCTCCTCTGGGTCAAAACAGCCGGAGGCCTGCATACCAAGCTCGTTGCACGGTGGTGTCCCATTACCCGCCCCATCGCCTGGAACATGACACCCGGGGAAAATCCGTAGGTCTTCAAAGCGACATCCATTCCTTTCAAGGTTGCAACCGTAAAACCTGGTCTCGTTGGCGTACTGAATGGTTCCACCTTCGCCAATGGAAAAGTTCCCGTCTCCTGCAGAGCGGGTGACGTTGGGGAGACAAACCAGGTATGCTGTTTATCGTGTATCAATCAGCCTGGAATGTTAAAATGCTCGGCCACTTTTCATCCCCGGGATGTACTACTGACGTCTGAATTCGCACAGGAACCGATTCTTGGTCATGAGACTCCCTCCCTCAGAAATATAGTAGCTGCCCTCCTCCAACTTGGTGCTGCAATCCCCAGGCACCTGTGTCCCATTCGGCGGGGAATAGAGTGTGCCTGAAGTCGTGGTAATTGAGAATGGGCCACACAAATTGAATATCATCTCGACTGGTGTGTCGGAAATGGCCACCCTCGCAAGCAGTGCTACAACAATGGAGAGGAGAGCTGCCGTAGACATAGTGGTAATGGACTTGTCGTGAAGAGGATCAGACAGTAGTACTTAAGTATCCTGAGCAACTGCAGTCCACTCTCGAGCGCATTGTATGGAGAGTGAGTGCCCGGCTTTTGTAGTCCAGCTCGCTCATCTATAGCGGCTGCGCAAGGCAGGCTCAAGATTACCGATCGTGTGCCTGCAGGCTAATAACTATATCATTGTCTGAAAATTACGACCGTAATGTGGCCTGGAAGATGTGAGCAGACTTGTACGCTCATAATTTGTGCTTGGCAAACAAAACTCAGGTGTGACCCTTCCGAGTCGATTGTGACAGTACCAGAATGGGGTACAACATCGCTCTCATAACTCGTTCAACATTGAGGACTGTCAGTGACGGTCGCTAGAGTGAAATTACCTAGGTATACTTGGGGGTCCATCAACTCAGGTGTTCCAACTATCTCAACGGTCTTGATGCCTTCATGTAAGACGATCCTGGCTACCTGGGTCATATATGATGAGTGCATGTAATCCGGGGGACGGAACACTCCTTGCTCCCTTGACCTTCATGAATTCAGACCTACAACCTACTCAACCTAGCGGGAAAGGCGAGACAAACAACATTTGAAACATCCCGCGCATCGACCCACATTGTAATGCACCAAGTTTGGCAATAGGGCAAACTCCTTCCGTACGACCCTGGCGCAAGATGCAACTTAGACGCTAATTCCCTTCATCCTCTCATCAGTTGAAAGGGCCGCACTCTGCTCCACCCACTTTCATCTGGATACGTAATAGAAGTCAGGAAGGAGGATGGATCTCCTGAGGATGCATGAGCATCAAGAAGTGGAAAAGGAGCGTGAACACAATGCCAATTCTCAACTGGTGACAAGTGATCTGATATGTTGCTGCCTGCGGCCCGCCCACTTTTCCTCTGGCTCTCGGAAGCACAGCCGAAAAATGGATCCATACCAGGGCTAGCGCTTGTGATGCTGGAGAGAAGAGGAAAATGAAGGCCAACCTTGGAAGAGTACCGAGTAGGTACTTTCGCAGGCTGCACTTGAAGGCCGCGTGTAATACAAACACGTGAATACCTCACGTCGTGGCTCCATCTCCGAGTGCATGCACTGCTGTCTTGTTTATCTGGACACGGATCCAGGAGGAGAACTGACTATTAAGTAGATATCCGAAGTGCTCTCGTTCCAAGGGAGTGGAGTCGGCAAAGGCTGTGCCAACGCACCTGGGCAGTCAAGACGAACTAAGCCTGAGCTAGCACTTGAGCCAAGCAGGATCACGGGCTACAGGCAGCTACGCGACTACAATCTCGTGTCCCTGGCCCGCTTGTCCTGTTGCAGTGGTCGGATCCTTCACAGATCCTTGGCGGCGGAATGCGATCAAAATATCTCCTGCTTGGGAAAGGATCAGGGGTTCGTGGCATGGTATATTATGTATCGACGTAACTAAGTAGACGGGAATTCCTAGCATCTTGGTTCAGCTTACGGGCCTACTACACTCACTACCTACTGTCTCCTGCCCACGCATCTTTTGCACCCACAGAAGCCAATCACTCACAGCCAGCCAGCCAGCCAGCCACGGGCATCTCACCCTCTCTCTACAATGAAGACTCACGTCAGCTTTCTGCTAGCTCTCAGCCAACTCGCAGCAGTCGGCCACACCCTCAGCGCTAGGGCCGATTCCGAGTTCGACTGCTACGCCATCGACGCCGGCCAGAGCGATGAGCACACGGCGGCTTTCAACAGCTATGCCGCGTGTAATGAACACTGCAAGGCGGTGAATCGCTCTGTCTTCGCGGTCCGGCAGTCAAACTGCATTTGCCTCGACAGCCTGCCGTCTGACGACAAGAAAGTGGATGCGTCCAAGTGCGACGCGCCATGCCCCGGTTTTATGCGCGATGCCTGTGAGTTGCTTTGATCCCAAATCGACGCTGGTCTACTACATGGGCAACTCCAATAATCAGGGGCTGATACGAGTTGATATTACTTAGGCGGCGGAGGCCTTGAGTACTACACCGTAGGCAGTTTTGCAGCTGCAAACTACTCCGGCCCAAACTACTCCGGCCCAACCGGTCAGAACGACACGTCACCCGCTGATGCCGATTCCTTTACATATTCGGGGGCTATAACTACTGCGACTCAGACAACTCTTCCCAGCGCTTCTGGTGTGTCTTCGAACAGCACGAGCTCCGGATCGAGCTCTGTTGCGACCCCGTCGGGCTCAGCTTCGGGTAGTTCTGCTTCACCATCCTCTACTGTCGACAGCACCAATGCGGCGGCACCCATCTTCGACGCCAGTCTCGCCGTGGTCTCGTCACTTGTCGGTGCTGTGGCTCTGCTTGCTACTTTGATCTAGACAGGCACGCGCTGCGGTCTGCTCTCCAACAGCACGGCTCAGATCAATAACTGCTTGTTCGCGGGCGAGTTCCGACTTTCGCTGGATGTTCAACATCAGGTTCCTAGAATATCTCAGCTACTAGTATGACCGCATAGATACATGGGTACCCATGGAATGCTACCATTTGGCAAATCTCCATGGGTCGCTGGTTGGTTCTATGTAAGCACGTGAATGATAGGAGCAATTGCTCCAGGGAATAATCAGTCGGGGGCCGTCCAGCCATCGACCGCCGGGGTGAGAGCCATATGAGTGACCAATCTCAAGTCAGACAGAAATTGCAGTCTAGCTCGTCACATGTAAGAGCTAGCACGGGGGAGTCTCTAGAGGGCGGATGCAAAGGATAGAACCATTATCGCATCAATCTCTATAATACTTGTCGCAGTGAATCAAGTCTAACTTTGTACATCCTACGGATGGGTGAGTAGTCTTAATTGGTGGATTTTCAACCGCTTGGTCTTACATTTTTAAAGGTGTAAGAACTCCCTTTAGGTGAAGCGCCATTACGACCCCGGTGCTTCCCTCTTTCGTGTCTACGTCGTATTACGATCAAGATGTTTCGCTCCCACCCGGGCACATATGTTCTGACTAACCCGGGTCAGTCTCGGGTCTCCTGCCCGCTCCCATAGACATTCAACGCCATCTTGAACACGGCAGGAAATCGCGTATCTGCGGTTGCACAACGGAATCAAGTGTTGTCCTACTGCCCCAAAGGGGCATGGGTTCCTGGGTTCATGCATTAGGTCTCACACCGGGATAGCCTCACACGATAATTGTTAAGCCACCTGGGCACCCCAGTGCTCGACTTTCCGGCGGTGTGACGGAGGTCTACCTCGAATTGGAAAGTACACCTCTCTCGCAAAGCTCAGAATTCCTTGTTGGGCGCGCATCGGAGCACTTCATGGCGCTGTGTAAGCGTACAGACGTAACTACCGTGCAAGCAAAGCGGAAAATTCCAAGTGATTTCCCTTAGACAAAGCAGGCGCCGGAGATATTGCCGTCTAAATAGCAGGTCGTATGACCTTCTCAGCTGGACTTGGGCGATCTATGTGACCCAAGGTACACCCTGGGGCGAGAATTATGAAAATAACCAGCCGCACAACGCCTCGAACAGACCAAACAGTGATTGCTGTATGGGGCATCATGATCTACGATACGGCCATCTTTGCAAAGCCGTATACAAATCAACTTCAAGGTGGCAGTCCAAACTTTGGTGGCGTATTAATGTTATAGTAGAATTGGAAGGAATATCATGTTGCGCCCGATAGTCTGGGCGTCTGTAATCTCGTGAGGCTCGGCCGTGACCTTTTCATTGGAGTTATAATAGCAATACTACCCCAGGGTAGCAGCAGGTCACCGAAGGCCAATCGGTATCACCTGAGACACGCTTCATACCGCGCAATGCAACTTGGCCATGCGCGAGCCTCGCGGGAAAGCTTGCGCGCGATGACGAGTAGCCTCACTATACTATCCTTGGTAAGGTCTCCCGATGACAACCTCCCCAGGTAGACGAGAACTAAGCCTCCAGACCAGTAAGCATCACTGCGAGTGTGGCACACATATTCTACTTCTGAGCATGCCGCCGGGCAGATGATTCAGCCTTCGGATGGTGTTGCCAGGCAGGAAAGCAGTACTGCTCGCGGATCTCAGCAGGTGCTGGGATACTTCCCACCAACAGGTTTGCCTAAGCAGAGCCGATATACCTATATTAAGCTATATAGCAAGCATATTGGTCCATGTGATTGAGTAATAAAAGGCACTAAAACGTGGCCGGCGCGGCCTTAGACAGCAATTCGACCATCCATCAGCCCTGAAATGCTTGGCATCTGGGGCGGGCCCCCAGCCGCACAACAGCCTTCGCCTCACCGGATTCCTCGGGCTCACCTCAGACGACTGGCGTCAAGCCTTCAGCTCCACAATAGATCCATATTGTGCCGGGCACCACGCTTCTGTTTGACCTTCTCTCAGCCCGCCATCACGATGGAGCACCGCCGCGGAAGCGCTCGATTGGCGCCCTCCGACGTGTCTAGCGCTCTTCGGGGCATGAGAAGCGTGACTACTTGGTCATCGTCGACGAATAACAAGAGGCTTCTGGACAAAGGATCCTGGAAATCGGGAATTCTAGCGGAAGGAGGCTTATAACCACTTCCTCTGATTATTCTTTGGCTTCATTCCAGGGTTGTCAGGCCGAGGATGATTCCGTGGTTCACACCAACAAGTCAGTTGTTGCCTCCCTGCCTGGGGCTATCACGAGCTATGGGAGGATGCTCCGTGACCAACTTGGTGAGATCAGCCACAGCGGATCATCTGTGAGCGAGACAAAGAGAAAGAGGGAGTCTGGTAGCTGGAATATCCTGATTCCCTAGGGAGTTTGTTGCTGCTCTACCATTTAAAAGAAATGCGTCCCGGGATTCCCCCTTCTCGTGTCGAAGAAGGCTGCTTCTGTTTTATAATCCGCTCAGTTCTGTCTCAAGTCTCATAACCATACTCCAGGGCCCAAATTGTGTCAACATCATGCGTCTCACGGATCGGGTTTGGGCGGCCCTCGCCGAGGTGCTCACTTGGATCACACCCAACACCTTCGATCCCTACAATGAATTCGGGGGTCTCCAGAGACCCCTTCTTGACTCACTTGAATGGCCTGTCGGTCCCAGTATCCTCGAAACTGGAGCAACCACATCCACAAAGCCTCATATAGGCGATGGAAACCCTGGCGACCCAATCTTCAAGCCCCCCACAGGTCGCCCCGAAGACACACAATTTCGATGCGACTATAGAGCCATGAAGGGATGGCGTCCCTGCTCCACACCCTCCAATCGCGAATGCTGGCTTCGGCACCCGGACGGACGGGAGTTCAATATCATGACCGACTATGAGAACATAGCACCTACTGGGATACACAGGAACTACACATTGGTCGTCAATGATGGTTGGATCAACGCGGATGGCCGCAACTTCACGGAGGCTAAGATCTTCAACAACACATACCCCGGGCCGTGGATCCAAGCATGCTGGGGAGATACAGTCAACGTCAAGGTTATCAATAAGATGGCGCACAACGGGACCTCGATCCACTGGCACGGCATAAGACAGAACCGGACGGCACATGCAGATGGTGTCAATGGTGTAACACAGTGTCCAATTGCCCCTGGTAGGTTTCAAAGACCTTATATTTCAAGAATCTTAGCCTGCTAACTGGTGGTCTCTAGGTGATTCATATACCTACAGTTTCAAGGCGGTCCAGTACGGCAGTTCCTGGTACCACTCCCATTACTCGGTCCAGTGTAAGTCTCTCGTGGATTCTTCTTTGCCTCGTATTGGCAAGCAAATTTATTATATAATCATGGGTTTCAGTGTCACATCTAAGCATTGTGTCGGGCCGGCGCATCTGACGCCACAATGTCTCACTCCACCCAGCCACCACCTGAGATTCATTACTGTGGGCCGTCATGAAAGCTAACACTGTGTGTTCTAGACGCCGATGGACTTCAGGGCCCTCTGGTACGTACCATCATGACTATTTCTGGTGATTACATCACTAATTTGGGGGTCATAGACAATCCATGGACCGGACACGGCCGACTTCGATGAGCCAAAGCAACCAATCCTGATGACGGACTGGGGCCACGACAGTGCTTTTGAATCAATCTACACTCAAAATCCCAATCTAAAGAATCCTAGCATCCTCTTGAATGGCCATGGAAACGTCACCAGATTCAGCGCATCAAACCCTCCGCCTGATTCACCTATCCCGGAGGAGTTTGTATTGAAGTTCGAAAAGCGGCAGATCCCCAGCAATGGGCGAGCCAAAAGGTACATGTTGCGGTTGATCAACACTTCGTTCAGGACAACCTTCATTTTCAGCATTGACAACCACGTACTCCAAGTCATCGACTCGGACTTCGTTCCCATCGAGCCGTACTTTACCACGTCCGTCCTCATCGGCATTGGGCAGCGGTATCGAGTCATCGTTGAGGCCAGGCCGGATGCCGACGATGGCGGTGCCAATCCAGTGCCTCAGGATGGCAATTTCTGGATTAGGACTTGGGGAGCCGACACTTGTAGCCAGGCCAACGTAGCACAGGAAGGATATGAGCGTACAGGCATCGTTCGGTACAACCCTGCAAGCACCTCTGACCCGACCTCCCTACCGTGGCCCAACATCTCCAAGAATTGCTCTGACGAGCCCTACACGTCTCTGAAACCGAAGATTCCCTGGTTCGTCGGACCCGCGGCCAACACCGAGGATGGGGAGCAGTTCACTGTCGAGTCCAACGTCACCGGCGTTCAGCCGGGCAACAAGCCATTCCCTCTTGCACAATTCGCCCTCGACCCAGAGACTTCTTCTACGTTCACACCATTGCAGATCAACTACAGCCACCCTATCATCCAGGAACTGGACAACTTCAGCGGCAACTGGCCCCGGCAGTGGGTCGTCATCCCTGAGAACTTCAACAGCTCCAGCTGGGTATGTGCCGATGATTCCTGGGGATCTCGCTCGCATCGTCACGAGAGAGAAACTGAATGCTAACACGCATCATGATTTAGGTATACCTCGTGCTCACCGGAAACCGCCTCGCCGGTACCACAATTGGCGCTCATCCTGTAGGTCGCCGTTTATGACAAATATTTTATCTCGTTTACATCTGGAGGATTCGTGGCTGACACACGCTCCCAGATACACCTTCATGGGCATGATTTCGCAATCCTTCAGCAATCCAACCAAACATACTCGCCAGACCGGCTCAATCTGACGCTGAACAATCCTCCTCGTCGAGACGTTGTGCTGCTGCCGTCGAACGGCTTCGTAGTCATCGCCTTCAAGTCAGACAACCCTGGAACCTGGTTGATGCACTGCCACATTGGTAAGATCATGTTGACATCTTCCAAATAGCTGAAGCATTTCACTGACACCATATTTTGCAGCATTCCACGCAAGTGAGGGACTTGCGCTGCAGATCCTTGAGCGACAGGCTGAGGCAAACACGCTCTTCAGTACACCCGGTTCGCCCATCACTACGGAGACAGAGCGTGTCTGTGCAAACTGGGACAAGTGGTTTGGCGACTGTAACAACTGGTGGTCTGGTTGTGACGGTGCACATGTCTTGTAGGTCACGAATCTCCTCTACCTCCCCTCGATTCTGATTTAGCTGGACCCCGACCCTGCACCTTTTCAACACCAAGTATCATCAAAGTTACTGACATCCAACAGCCAAGATGACAGCGGTATCTAGTGGTGGTCACAGCCATATCCAGACCGAGATACCTGCAGGCTACTAAGGGACAGTGGCAACTACTGACATTGATTGAAACGCAACGGATCCGACATGTTCATGCATCATGTACCTAAGTAGCATTATAGAGTCGCGATGGGCTCCTGGTCGGTGTGAGTGCGTACCTAGGTAATACACTGCGAGAAGTGTGATGCTTTTTTTCTGTTTGGCAGAGTTCAGTACGGTCTGATGGTCGGAGCCGCTTTAACTGGCCGAAGAGAAGATTGAGTCATTCATTCCTTTACCATCAATTTGGAGCTCTAGGAGCATTATGTAGTGAGAATGACAACATTTTCCCTCTGGTAGTAGTCCTGCCTGCTCCAGGCACCATGAGTATGATAAATGATGCTTCATGGGCAGGTACGTCCTGCCCGTGGAAAGACCAGTTACAAGAGCGCGGCCCAACAGAACGGAGCAATTCGTGGTAGGTAAGCTGCCTACTTGCCATGTTGACCTTGTGTTTCTTGCTTTCCCCCTCTGAATGTTACCGTAATATGTATTCCATACCTGTCGAATCCAGGCCATCTTGCTTGGGTGTTGAAGAATATAACTAGACCAGGCCTGACAGCACACTGGTCTGAAGCGGAGGAAGCTGGATTTTAGCGGAGATAAGGCAACTGGGGCCGGCCACATATGCCGCTGGCTTTCCAAGGCGACTGGATCGAGACTAAATTTGCACAACGGGGCCAACAGACAGGCCTGCGTCGGCCGACCGTTAAAAAGGTTACTAAGCACCCTTATAATTTATTGTTTCCCTATGAAACATATCAGTTTCTTATCTTGCGCGCTCTATCCTTCACGCTTCATAACAGAATGCTCGGCGCGTGCGAGGCTTCAATGTTGTCAGGAGTGCACCCAGGGCTCTCTGGGCACCTCACCCAAATCCATGATGACTCATGCGGACTCGGATGGTGGTTTGGAAAATAGAACAGGGACCGGCGCACGGTCAAGCGTGTATTAGCTTCGGACATGGTAACCGTCAAAATCTGTCCGCGCTGTGGCTTTCTCACAGGCTGACTGTTGTCGCACTAGACGGTGCGCATGGGGCATTGAATGGGCTACAAGTGTGCCCTACTACACGAAAATTTCCCAAGGATTGGCAAACGTGACCAAGAGAGGAAAATCTTCTGCTGACATTGTGTTGCACGACATTCTTGGCCCTGAGAAGCCCCGTGGCTGAGGATGGCGGACAGCCTACACAGTACATGTGCACCTCTGAATCGACAGCCACTGCGTAAAATGGGACCTAACAAGGCCGGAGAGGTGCTAAGTTTCTACTAAAATGCCTTGGGGCCGGACACATTCGCTGGTGCCCCCTTGGTGTGCTATGACACTCGGCCAGTTATTTGGATTCTTACAAAGCAGGGTGTGCTGTCTGAGACGGTTATGTCCGGGCCGTAAATTCGGGAGGGAATGCCGTTATCTGCGTCAGCCAGTACCCTGCTCGTCGACATGTGATTGGGTTCCGTCTCTTTGGGCGCCTCTAGAGAGGTCCAAAAGCGGTTTGACTCCCATTAGGGCTGAGGGGAAGCATCCGGATTGCTAATCTTTAGGCCCCCAAATCTCTCCAATTGGATGGATCTACACGGTTTGACGGTCTGTCGTTTCTGAGATGGTGTGCTGTCGACGGCGGATCTCGCACATTCTAGCCCCGACTTGCTCAGCAGCCTGGCTGTTTGAGGTTGCTGAGCCTGCACGGGGTGACTCGCAGGCCGAGCCTCACATCCATGCGCACCATCGATTGTCAATACATCCGAGCATCATGTAAGCCACGTAGTGTCTGTCGCCTAAGTCTGCGGCTGGTGGCCAGGAGTCCGCACCGTCTGCCGTAATGTCCACGTATCGCCGGATGGTGTTGTCGATCATCTTTAATATTTAATCTTCTCTCCTCTCTAGCCTTGAAGTTCGTTATATTCCATAGAGCATGTAACAACAACAACAACAAAAACAAAACAACAACAACAACAATATTGTGCTCGTGTATGTTGAGCAACTCACCTGGGTCAATACCCCTGCACTCACCAGTCCCCGATATCTCCCCACAACTAGTCGTTGGTAGTAAGGGCATACAAACGCATCAAGCATCAAGCAGTGCTACCAGTTCCGAGGCGTGGCTGTCAGTGTCACAACTGTAGCAGAGCGATTAATATTTCACCTCTATCAGCACGATACTAGACTTTGGACCATGACGCCGACACGTACAATGGTTGGCGGCGCAGAGCCCAACCAGACTTCAACCACATCAGGATTTCTGGATCCCAAGGGCGAACAGAGTGACTTCGAGCAGGCTTCAACACGAGCTCCGTCAACGGCCCCGGATGTGGCTAGTGATTACGACGAGAAGAAGAATGGCGCCGGAAATGTCACCGATGAGGAAAAGGGGGAGACACGGCCTACAGTGTCCGGACCGGCTGCATCCAGCCCGGGCGAGTATCCGACTGGAGCAAGACTGATGTTCATCGTCATTGCCCTGGTCCTCAGCGTTTTCTTGGTCTCGCTTGATATGGTACGTTCCACTGCGATGCCAGCACAGCAGACAAAGTCCTCGTCCTATGCACTCATTGACTGACACAATACTCCTCAGACCATCGTTGCCACAGCCATCCCAAAAATTACCGACGAATTTCACGGCCTCGACGACGTATCATGGTACAGCTCCGCATTCTTCATGACCCTTGGAGGCTTCCAGTCGGCGTGGGGCAAGGCATACAAGTACTTCCCGCTCAAGACCAGCTTCCTGCTCTCCATCTTCATCTTCGAGCTCGGCTCCTTGATCTGCGGTGTCGCGCCCACCAGCGAGGCTCTCATTGTCGGCAGGGCCATTGCAGGAGTTGGGGCTGCTGGTATCGCCACCGGCGCCTACACAATCATCGCCTTCTCGGCCGAGCCCAGCAAGAGGCCGATGTTCACCGGCATCGTCGGCGCAAGCTACGGTATCGCGTCTGTCGTTGGGCCGCTTATTGGCGGTGCTTTCGCCGACAAGGTCACTTGGCGCTGGTGCTTCTACATCAACCTGCCCATCGGTGGCCTCTCCGGCCTGATCATCTTGCTCTTCTTCACCACCCCGAGCGCAGCCAAGCCTGCCATCGCGCCCCTTCGTGAGAAGCTTTTGCAGATGGACATCGTCGGTGTCGTGCTCATCATGGGCGCCGTCATCAGCTACATCCTCGCCCTTCAGTACGGTGGCATCTCGCACGCCTGGGACTCATCCGTTGTGGTTGGCCTCCTTGTTGGGTTCGTCGCCATCGCTGGCGTCTTTGCCGCGTGGGAATGGTTCCAGAACGACCGCGCCATGATGCCACGCCGCCTCATCGGCAACCGTGTGTACATCGTGTCATCTCTCTTCGCATTCTTCTTTGCAGGAGCTTACTTCTTGATCATCTACTACCTGCCAATCTACTTCCAGAGCATCGACAATGTCAGCCCTACAGACAGCGGTGTCCGCAATCTGCCCCTGATCCTGGCCGTCACAGTCTCTACCATCTTCAGCGGTGGCTTCATCTCGAAGACTGGATATGCAACCCCTGTGGCCGTCTTCGGCGCTGCCGTGGCGACAGTCGCAGCAGGGTTGATCTACACCTTTGACATCGGCACACCGTCAGGGAAATGGATAGGATATCAGATCCTGGGAGGTGTCGGCTGGGGGCTCGCCTTCCAGGTCCCAATCATCAGTGGACAAGCTTCAGCCCCGGCCGAGGACCTGGCCGAGGTGACTGCCATTATCCTCTTTTTCCAGACTGTCGGGGGTGCATTCCTCGTCTCAGCCTCTCAGTCTGCATTCGTGAACGTGCTGATCAAGACGATCCCATACTCGGCACCGGGTGTGGATCCCTTGACACTGATCGCAACCGGCGCGACTGAGCTGAGGAACGTGTTCACGCCAGAGGAGCTGCCCGGAATATTGGTGGCCTACATGCATGGGCTCAAGATTTCATTTGCCGTCGCTCTTGGCTCGACCGCAATGGCACTGGTTGTTGTGCTGTTCTCAAAGTGGAAGAGGCTGAACCCAGAAGCTATTACTGGAGCACCTGCTGCGTAATTAGAAGGCTTTCTTTTGGTTGATCTTTTAGAAGTGAACGGTACACTGGCGCGGAGTTTGGGAAGACCGGCGGTTGTTAACCTTTTGCATTGTTTGAAATTATTTCTTGTTGGGCCTGTAAACCATGATTCTGATAGACAAACTAATAGTAATCACATCCATACCAAAAACACTTCCAGCCATTTCTCCATCCGTTCATTTCTATCTTCCTCTGTTCCAAGCTGCCAACAACTCTTGAGCTTTTCCCCGACTAGCCAAAACATCGACGACTACACCCGAACAGCTCCACAGACCCAACAGACCTCAGGCCTTAGCATTCAAGATGCGATCCTTGATTACCTTTCTTGACTTGGTGGTTTTGGCGCTGGTCCTCGAGTTTTGTGCTGATTCACCTCTCAACTCGCCCTACCAGGACGTCTCCGTCGTCGCGGGCGACCGGACCCATACCACCTCCCTCCATATCCCTGGCATCCCTGGCAATATTTCCAGAGACGGCACGGCTCCCATCAAGACTTCGAACAAGTGCTACGGCTGGTACGCGAGTGAGAAGTGGAATGACGTCGGAGGGCAGCACTCCGAATTCGTCAACCAGTCCGTCTACGATCTCTGTCAGCAGATTGCTATTGACGCCTACAAGGGGTTCCCTGCCGGCAACACGGTAACCAATGCCACCCTCAGCATTATGTTATGGCTTCAATGTGACATATACCGATGCTGAATCGATGCTAATGGATGCCTGCACACAGATCATACACTGCAAGGAGGTGCGCAAGGGAACACAAGGGAAGAACTACGACCGCAGCATCGGCATCGCTCTTCGCTACAGAGGGCCCCAGCTCAAGTACGACAGGATTACTGCGGGATATTGCAACGAACGCATGGAGAAGCCGTTGGACTGCGGGGCTGGTGGAGAGTTCGACCTGCTGGTCCCCAACCCAAGCCTGCCCTTTCCTTGGGTTTCGGACTGGTGGGAGGCTCTGGCTGACCCGAATCGAGGCAACTGCCGAGCTAATGGATACAGGAGCGACTTGTAATGAGCGGAACAGACCAGACTGGTTTCGCTTCTACTCCGCATATACGTCCGAAGACACACAACCATAACCATGCGTGAGCTGCGCAGGGCAGAGCTGCTCCGCAAGAATTAAAAAGGGGTTTACCATGAATCCAAAATTCTGGCCTTTGTATTCCTAATTGATAGACTAGCACCATCCACGTCGATGTTTCCCAATACTGCCTCAACGGCCCGCGCTTCTTTTCAAGCACAATGATGTCAGTGCGTAGGCACACTCGCCCAGTATATATACATAGAGCAGTGATGCCTCCAGGACTTGGATGGGGTCTGATGTACAGCATGCAATATAATGCGTTGGACCCCGGAAAAAATGGATCAATAGCTTCCCTCTACACAATATCGAACTTGCCCGGAGATATAGTTGCTGGACTTGTTCCCCCCCTTGACACCTTGAACCGCTCCGGCTTCAAGATGCTCGTGGACAGTCTGGGGAGGTCATTCAAAATGATAATAAGGCCCGCAACCTTTGTCTCATAATAATCTGGAAAGTCATTTTCAATTCTCAGGACATTGAAGTGTTCTTGGAGCCGCCAAGAAGACCGCACCCCTTCCCCCTTCCACTCAATCCCCTCGCGTGATAATCCAACCCTATCCCTCCCGATCTGGTTTCTGACTCGGGCAGTGGTCTAGCTCGTAATTTCGGTGGACAGGGGTCGTCAATAGTCGTCTCTTGATCGTACGGCACGGAAGCCTTCAGTCCCGTAGGCGTGTTGACTCCGCCGGAATTACTGCAGTTAAATCCATTCAAAATGACACGACTTGCCGTTGCGTGGATTTTATTTGTTGACGAATCTCTCCAGCTTTTGTTCCCCTGGCCATGACAGCATCACGGTTGGCAGACGAGAATTGACACGCCTTTATTTAGCCTCTCAGGATCTCTCTCAGTCCCAACTGACACTGTGTTGGGCATTATTGACCTGGGCACACACGAACAACATGGCTCCCAATAAGAAGCCCGAGTATGAATTCGGCGGGCCGTAAGTGACACTCAACTCCAGCGCCACCTCCCCACCGGCTCACGATACTGCACAGCCCAGGCGCCACCGCCATCGTGCTCGGTCTCCCCGTCCTCCTCAACGTCTTCTATCTCGGCTGCAACGGCGTCTCGGGGTGCCCAGCACCAGCCCTGCTGCAGCCCAGCACGCTGACCTGGGAGACCCTCAAGGCCCAGATCCCCTGGCCCGAGAAGGGGATATGGGGGTTCGCCAGCTGGGAGGTCACGGGCTGGACGCTACTGTACTACCTGCTCAGCCTGGTGCTCTACCGAGTGCTGCCCGCGAAAGAGGTCTACGGCACCAAGCTCCGGCAATCCGGCCGGCCCCTGCTGTACCGCTTCAACGCCTTCAACGCCTCGGTTGTGCATCTGGCGGCCTGCGCGGTGGGCACGTATATATACGGGGCTGACTGGGTGGTGTGGACCTTTATCACGGATAACTACCTGCAGCTTCTGACGGCCAACATCATTCTCGCCTATGCCATCTCGGTCTATGTCTACGCCCGGAGCTTCGAGGTGGCCAGCGCCGGGAACAGCGACCTGCGGGAGCTCGCCGTGGGCGGGCAGACGGGCAGCTTCATCTACGACTTTTATATCGGGCGCGAGCTGAACCCACGCGTCACGCTGCCCCTGTTTGGCGAGATCGACCTCAAGGCGTGGCTCGAGATGCGGCCTGGCCTCACGGGGTGGGCCCTGCTCGACCTGGCCTTTGTCGCGCAGCAGTACCGCGCGTACGGCCGCGTGTCGGACAGCATCGTCGTCACGGCGGCGGTGCAGGTCTTCTACGTCCTGTACGGGCAGTATGCCGAGCAGCGGCTGCTGCAGATGATGGACATCATCACGGACGGGCTGGGGTTCATGCTTACGTTCGGGGACATCGCGTGGGTGCCCTTCTTGTACTCGACGCAGTGCCGCTACCTGGCCGCCCACCCGGCGCACCTGGGCCGGGCGGGGCTGGCGGCGGCGGGCGTCGTATTTGGGCTGGGCCTGTACATCTTCCGGGCCTCGAACCTGCAAAAGAGCGTGTTCAGGGAGCGCCCCGAGGACCCATCTGTGAGAGACATGTCGTACATCCAGACCAAGCGGGGCACGCGCCTGCTGGCCGGCGGGTGGTGGGGCATGAGCCGGCACATCAACTATTTTGGGGACTGGCTCCAGGCGCTGCCCTTCAGTCTTCCCACCGGCATGGCGGGATACGTCATCTTGCCTGCAGGAAGCGTTGTCGCCGCTGCTGCTGCTGCTGGCGCCGGCGAGTCGGCTAGCGTCATGCTCGACGGTCGACAAGTCATCCAAGGAGCCGCGAGGGGCTGGGGGATGGTGTTCACGTACTTTTACGTCCTGTACTTTGCCATCCTGCTCATCCACCGGGAGAGGAGGGACGACAAGGCCTGCTCGGAGAAGTACGGGGAGGATTGGGACAAGTACAGGAGGATAGTGAGGTGGCGGATCCTGCCGTATGTGTATTGATCAGACATACATATCCGGGCCGGGAGTCAAAGCTATGCAGGCAGGGCAGTCAATCTGTGAGCCTCTCTGTCGGTCTGGCCCAGGGTGGTTGGCTGGCTGCCCGTCGGTTCATGCATGGCAGCGACAAGGACCAAGGACCGAGAAGCCTGGACCGGTTCGCATCAGGAAGCAAGTGAAGTGCGGAGAAAATAGAGGAGTGAGTAAGATGGCAAACTGGGTCAGTCGGGTCACATAACGGGCCAGCAGAGACTGCAGCGAAGCGCGGTGCATTGCATTGCATTCGCGTCGCAGTCCACCGGAATACATGTGATGCCGTCATGCCCAGGTGGGCAAGCATAGATACTCCGTACATCGCACAGTCATATGGAGTACTAGTAGCGTGGCAGTCATGGCCCAGCAGAATACCCCGTACCCAGCCATCGTCGTCTCATCCTCAGCTCCTCAGCCCGGGCTGCACCGCAGTAGCATCACAGGCAGCATGCACAGCTCACCGTCTCTTGTCAAACGTGCACGCTGGCAGGATCCACCGGCCCACCAGGCCCAGTATTACCCGGCGCGTGTGCCATAGAAAAAAAAAAGTTGGGAAAAAGAGAGAGGCTGTCGGTAGCCCTGCCCATGCCTGCCCGTGAGTGACAAGTGTAGGCTGCAGCGTACGGAGTAAGCTGCTGCTCGCTCTCGCACGAGAGACAGGGCACAGGGGTGGGTGTGGGCAGGGGCACAGGGGAGCGTTCTGGGGGTGTTCTCGGAGGACAGGGAGCCCTCTTGGAGGCGAAAAACTCTGCAAGTTCCCGGATATGCTCCACTCTCGCGCCAACCAAAAATTGCATCTGTCAATCTGCAGCAATTTGAATGGCCATGGACAGGGGACCCTGCTCACCGTCTCACTGAAATTCCAGTGAATTGAATTTCAGGCCGCGTTCCGCCGCTGCCAGCAGCCCCCGTCGTCCTCCGCCCCCCCGTCCAGGAGGTGTGAGTGACTCTGTGAATGTGTGACTCCTCGCTGGCCCGGGTCGCTCGAGTGAGTGGTGCCATGGGGGGCCATCTTGGGGACCACCTACGTATCCTCGACTTCTCATTGCTTGCCCGTGAGGAAGTGTGAAACATCCTCACTGCCCCCGGGAGCGCCAAAATGGTGCCCGCCGCGCATTTGGTGCTGTCATTGCCTTGATTGCTACTATGTAGTAATCTTGACAGGCCTTCACCGAGTCGCAAGCGGATCCCTCGACTCGGTACAGACCTCCAGAACAGGGCATCATTTCATGGCAATGTGAAGATCGCACGTGCCCACGCTCCACCCTCGCTCCAGCAGGGCTCCACAGCTGGCCCCGTTCTGCACACGCGAGCTGGCCCTGCTGCCCTGCTGGCCCAGAACTGCTGGCTCTTCCGCCCCATCCTCAGGCCTTCGCAAGCTCTGTCTGCCTCGAGTCACCGCCAGGGTGTATCGGTGGTTCGCCCGGGGTGTTAAAAAAAAATTACTGAGGACATGGGGACGTGCGAACGTGCGGACATGGGAAAGCAGAGCAGACTGACATGGGCAGCACAGACACCAGTTGTTCACGATTCACGGATATATAACCGCAGGGTGTCATGGTCGAGGAGCTCGAGTCCTCGGCCCTTCCATTGTCCACTATCTTGGCGCTTTTGACTTGTTTTCTACCCTGTATTTCCGTCTGGGCGTGTTTCTTGCCTGTCTTATTTCAATATCACGACGGACCTCTCTCAGCACATCCACCCATATCGTCGACGAACCGCGTCCACGATTACGATTACGATTTCCATCCGGCCGAAACTAGAACCCGTCGAAACATTGACGGAACAAGGGGAATAATCACACAAACCCTCGTCTCATCTCACATCACACACATACAAAATGTTCGGCCGATCGAGGAAAGCGAGTGTCTCGCAGAGCACCTCGAAATCGTCCAAGCCCCCTTCGACGGCAGTAACACGGGACTCGGGTGTCTCCAAGCGCCGGCCTTCGACTGCTTCCACTTCCCGCCGCCGACCGTCTTGCTCCGCTCAGAACCTGGTGGACCCTTCTGGAAAGTGGGTATCCCCTTTGAGGCTCAACTGCACGCATGCATAAACATGTCAAGGGTTCAACGAATGCTAACATGGTCCCGCTTATAGCAACTCGCCCATCATCACCCTGGTTGTCGGCCGCGAGGCTCGCATCTTCGCCGCCCATGAGGAGGTCCTGACCAAGTCGCCCGTCCTGGCTGCCGCCCTCCGCTCGCAGTACATGGAGTCCACGGGCAAGCGCATCACCCTGCCGGACGAGGAGCCCGAGGTCCTCTCCCCTATCCTCGAGTACCTGTACAAGGGCGACTACTCCCCCCGCCTGATCCACAACAAGCGCCGGGACACGTGGGAGATCGAGAGCAACGACGAGTCCACCATCTTTCACCAGGCCACTGGTGCCGAGATCCTCAAGGACACCGTCATCTACTGTGCTGCCGAGAAGTACAAGCTGGAGGAGCTGAAGCGCATCGCTCTGCGCAAGCAGGGTCTCCGTAAGTTCTCACACCCCCGACCCAGTCATGTTGTCAGCGCCGCCTCCTTACACTTCCTTACTGACATCAGGCCCACTAGGCACCGGCATCCCCTGTGGCATCATCCTGTCCTCGGCCCGCTTCGCCTACGCCAACACCTCCGACTCTGACTCCAAGCTGAGGGCCCACTACCTCGCCCTCATCATCCGCAGCCGCTCCACCTTCAAGCGCAGCGGCACCATGCAGCAGGAGATGTTCAACGGCGGCTCCCAGCTCTTCTTTGACCTGTTTGTCGCCCTGGCCAACCATGTCGACGACATCCAGAGCCCCCGCGGCACCCCTCGCAGCGGCACCCCCAAGAACGGCTTCTTTTAAACGAAGCTTGCCTCATCAGTGATTCTCATCACTACCTACTGTTTCCTGTTCGCGGCTCCCGCGCTCTCCTCTCATCATCATTGTTCAGTCTTTTCCTCTCCGTGCGCTGGAAATACCCCTCTACGCATCCTATCTCATCTCCTCGTTTCTGCATTGGCTTTTAATTTCCTCAACGTGTCTCCTACATATGTCAAACGCTGTTCGTGCTCTTTATGCTTTTGGATGATTTATCTGGTCTGCTTCACGTCTGTCTGTCTTGCTTTCTTGGTTCTGCCTCGCGGGTTAACGGCACTGCTTGATGGATCTCGGGGCATCTACAGGCGTTTCTGCTTTTCTCATTGGTCTGCGGCATCATACCACATACCCTTTATACCCAGTCGTTCACGAATTTTTCTCGCACTTCTTTTTCTTTTTCTTTTTTATTCATTCGCGACCTAGACTTTTCAAAAAGACAACTGTAACACCACCTTTTCAAACTTGGGTCGGGATGGCGGGGCTGGGAAAAAGATTTCTGGTTGGTCGCTTGGCCTCTTTTCTCTTTTTCACGAAGCACGGTTTTACGAATGGGATTTTTGGACGACCACAAAAATTACGGGAGGGGGTTTTTTTTTTGGGGGGGGGGGGGAGCTACGTGGATCACATGTAATAATAATGATACCCTTTCATGCCACTAGCTAGAGAAGGCGGCGCTCCGGTAGCGAGCCTTTGTTGGAATTTACTGCGTTTTCCTTGCAAACTACTAGTATCTCTACTGCCATGTGCACATGAACTTCAATGCCAGAGCTGCTTCTCAAAATCACCTACATGTAAACTTTGTGTGAATGCCATGGTATCAAGCTGTGACGATCACAGGCCTCCCAAGGTTCCCGAATCCAAGGTGCCTATGGCCCAATGGCCCAACAGAGGTTGAATGAACTAGGGTAGGCGGCGCCCGGGATGGCAGGCTGGACGACCAAGGGTCCGGGGTCAGCACGGCGTACTGCTAGTAGAGGATTCGCGAAGTCCCGGAACGACAATGGTGGCAAACTACCTAGGTACTCTCGGTGAGTCTCGGTCTGCAGCGCCAAACCGCGTGGCAGCAGGCTCCTCGAGTCCCCTGAGTCCCTGACAATCCATTCCCTGGGCCCCTATCCCCAAAAAAGCAACCCCCCAGCAGTCAATCATTCAGAAGGGATATTCAGTCGTCTCCTTCTCATTTCAAAACTTTTGCGTATCCATGTCGGGCCCAAGATTGTGCGCCCGTCCACCGTTAAACCTTGGGATTGTTCCCGGCTTCCGGGTCCGGGGACCCTTTCCGTTGCGGTTTCACCCCCGGACCCTTGCACGCGGTCATCCCGAGTGTGTGTTCACAATGATCTGCGGAATGATTAGTGTGTTCTACACTAGCAAACTAGGTGAGATGATCGATAACAAGGGCCGGCAAGGGGGCCTGGGGGGGGGGGGGGGGCGCAGAATCCAATCCAACTGGCCACCCGGTTGTCGATGACTAAATACTGAGAAATCCTTTTCTTCCGTGTAGTGCGTGCCCGTGAATATCGAACTCTGTTTCCACCACGACAAGGACCCGGACCATCCGCGCTCACAAGCGAGAACAAGCGAAGCACGCACGCGTGCACACGCCGTGTCGCCTCTGCGGAACAGGGAAGACACCGTTCCCAGGCCCCAGTCAGCCCCGCCCGGTCCTCTTTCCCGAGTCCCCACGCGCCACTGATGCAAGCACACAGGCTGACAGGGAGAAAAAATAAGAGTCCGTGTCACCGCTGCCACGACACCCATGTCCGGGCCCACAACCTTGCATGAACCCACCGAAGTTCAAAGGGTCCACCCAGCCCACCTTGACGAGCCGTCGGGGAACTCTGCTGAGTCTCCCGCCGGGCGAGGGCACCGAACATCTTTTGTGGGGCCTATTCCGCATTCCGGCTTCCTTTTTAGTCGAGCCTGGCCCTCGGGCCGTATATTTCTCGAGGAACAATCCGTCACCTCCAAAAGGCAATACGACCGCGATCCCAGGCCGCGGTGATGAGGCGTCCCCCTGCACTGCACCAAACTTTTTCAGCTGCTCTCAAATTTCACGGACCACCGTAATAAGTTACAGGAATAAGCAACGATATTAATGAAAAACCGCCACCTCTGCCATGTCATTCATAATTATATCGCTACTACCTAGGAGGTAGCCTCCCGCCTCCCGTGCGCACGAGGCTGCCAGGCTTTGCAGGCCGGCAGGCCGGGTTGCGCTGTGCAGCCTCGGGAAATTGGGTCCAAGACCGTCACAGTCAATCACACCTCGTGGCCGGGCAGGCAGGCACAACTCGCCTCCTTCGTTGCCTTCCGCGCACGCCCAGGCAGCCAGGACGCCGTGGATAGAATCGTGCCGGCCAGACAAGCTTCACAGCCACCCGTTGGGCCGCCAGATGTCTCTTGCTTGAGTCATCGCGGCTGCACCACGGCTGTACCTAGGCAGGGGTTAATGTGAAGCACGGCTGGCTGAGTATATTGGCTTCTAGTCAGTGCCTTGCTTATACGGAGTACATGGCGACTCGACGTGTGACGTTCCGGGAAACACCGAAAGCTCTGTAGTATTTCTATGAATGCAGCCTGGGCTGCTGTGTATTGACCGACATTCGATACATACACCAAGAACGGTTTGAGGCAGTGGACTTTTCATCCTGGAAAAGACAGTAGCCACGTTCTCCGGCTGGGATCGATATACTGTTTATGTTCGTAAGCCTTTCTCTGTCCATATGAGGCTTGTCGACGTTTAAAACTATAAGTTTTACGACGTGTCTCTGAAGCCGAGGCAGTTGTAAGTATAAACTACTTGCACTCATACAGCTCAAGTCAACTATCGTATTTCTCACCACTGCTATCGATATTGTATGGTTGCAAATCGTTGGCTCTTTCAGGATCAGCCACCGTATGAAGGGCTTTCAACGAAGGCGCCGTGTAATTATGTCTTCGGGCGTATAGTTACGGAATAGAAATGAAACCAGAAACAATAATACCCTAAGCCTGCCATGGAAAGTATCTTGCTAGAAAGATATGAAAGAACAAGACAGCTTTAGATTAAACCGTGAGGAGAACCGTATTGGCTTTTTCACAATTATTGGGGACTCGAGATGGGGTTTAACTGGTTTCGCTTCTATGCCACATATGTCCGAGGACATACATGATGGGGTTTATGTTCCTGTAAAAAGCGTATTCGATGCGCTAGCTATACTCAAGTGCTTACATCTGAACCCTTTATACGGAATAGAAGCGAAAACTTACCACCCATAGTTGATCTCGATTCCATACCCTAGGGTACCTAAGACACGTTGTACCGGTAGAATCTAGACACATATTGGAACTGCAAAAGATGCTCTTTGAGGATATGACACCCGGGTTACCCACTAGTAGTCTCCGAAGCCGCGGATGTGCAAGAAATGATTTGATCCCCAGGAGCTAGCTGCTTGCCCAATTTACCTCTTTAATTTTCAAAGTATCCATATTAACGGCTGTCACTGCATCCTAGTATCATATATAACTTCGTCCTCTTCCAATAATTCGCACTCCGGCCCCGCCCAACGTGATCGCGGACACTGGGCACAGACGGACAGGGAAATCGATTTACCGAGGTCTTGAGCCCACAAAGACTTGGCCAAGCCGGCCGCGGGCGCCCACGGCGGCATAATACCTACCCCGGACCTCTAGTCGCTGCTGGGGGGAAGTGCTCACCACAGCTAAGGCTGTCAGATCCCAGTTAGTCGAATGGGCCCTCGCCGCTGGAGCGGCCGGGGGGCTGGAGAACTCAAAGACGAACGCACCATTGGCGCCAGCCTCGTCGAGCAGGGCGAACTATTCAGCCAGGTACCAGTTGACCTGGTCCGCTTGTTCCCGTTCGCTGCGGACTGGCGCCACGTCGCCCAGTTTCCCTGTGCCCTAATACTCGCAGGTTCTGAGTCCTTCGGCGACAATCCTTTTCCCTATCCACTAGTATTAGGCGTATTTTACTATATATTTCTATGCTAATTCTCTATGCCGATAAAAGTTTGAATATAATAATATTAAATAAAGAATTAATTAATATTTTATTAAAAAATTTATTAATATTTATTTAAATAATAATTTTAATTAATAATTAATAATTTAATAATATTTTATAATTCTTTTTTAAAAAGAATTAATTTTATTAATAATTTTAATTATAATTATTAATTATATATTTAAAATATATAAATGTATATATAATTATTTTATAAAATAAACTTTTATTATATATTTATTTTTATAAAAACTTTTTATAAATAATATATTTATTATTTATTATTAAATAATTTAATTCTTATTTTATATAAATTTAAAAATATATATAATATTTTTCTATAACAATAAATATTTAAAATATAATATTTAAAATAATTATATTAATTAAATTAAATTATATATTTATAATTTTAATTTTATTCCGTATATATTTAAAAATATATATAATATTTTTATATTATAATAAGTATTTAAAACTTAGTGTTTAAAAGAAAATATTATATTAAAATAATAATTAAAATATTATAAATATTTATAATTTTAATTTTAAAATATATAAATAAAATTAAAAAATATTATTTTAATAATAATATTAATACCGCGAAAAAAGTTATTTAATAAAACTTAAAATAATTATTATATAAATAAATCCCGCAATAAAAAGTTTTAATTAAAAAACTTAACTTTATATACATATATATACATATATATATAATTTTAAAATAATATAATTTAAAGAAATAAGCCTACGATTAAATAAATATTATAACTCCCATTTAAATACATAATTAATTTTAAAAAATAGTTAAAATAAAGAAATAATTTATAATATCCTACCTTTAAAACTTTTAAAAAGAATTTCAGAAGTAATTTATTAAAAAATAAAAGGAGGATATAATAAGCTTATTCTCCTTTAAATCTATACTTTTATTATTAATAATAAATAATTCCTTTTTAATATAAAAAATATAATAAAAATATAAAAAAGAGAATATTTAAAATTTTTTTATAAAAGAATTATAAAAATATATATAAAGTTATAAAAAACTTTATATATAAGTTTTAAAAGAAAAAAACGAGTAATTAAATAAAAAATAATTATATAATATAAAGAAAAAATATAATATAATTAAAACTTTATATTATATAATAAAAATAAAAATAAAATAAAATAAAATAAATTTTAAAATTTAAAAAAAAAATTAATATTTTTTTTTTCTTTTTTTTCTCTCTTTTTTTTTTTCTTTTTTCTTATCTCTCTTTTTTTTTCTCTATTTTTTTTTCTTTCCTTTTTTTTTATTTCTTTTTTTTATTTTCTTTTTTTATTTCTTTTTTTCTTTTTTTTTTCTTTCTTTTTTTTTTCTTTTTCTCTTTCTTTTTCTCTTTTTCTCTTTCTTTTTCTCTTTTTTTTTTTTTATTTTTCTTTTTTTTTCTTCTTTTTTTTTTCTTTTTTTTTATTTTTTATTTTTTTTTATTTTTATTAATTTTTTCATTATATTTTAAACATTTATATTTAAATATATATATTTATATTTATTTTATATTAATTATTTTAAAAATAATTTTTTAATTTTTTTTAAAATTTTTTTTTATAAAATACTTTTTAATAAAATATTTCTTTTATAAAATTATTTTTTAAAAAATAACCTCTTAACTTTTTAAAAAATACCCTCCTATAGGACACCCTCTTACAAGATGCCTTTACACAGGATATCTAAGATAGACTCCCATCATTTTAAAGAATACCAGCCTATTAGCCTGTCTGCTATGAGGTGCTTTTCAAATCCAGTAGAATTAAGTTCCATAGATAAGCCTATAGAAGGTCTCTAGGTACCTGGGTAAACATATAGATGTGAGTGAAGTGGTCTAGCTACGTGGACTTTGCTGTGACGTGTCGTTGTCAAGGCGTTCCGGCGGTAACTACTGTGATAGTGAAGAGTGTGGCTTCTGTCGACCGGAGTTGGCGGTCCTGCTGGGCAGGAGCGGCCACGTCTGTGTGCACACCTACCTCCTCCGTTGATCTGGGCCGTCGCCCAACACATCATTGATGCAAACATCCCACAACCTCAACATCTTGACCAGCCAGCCCAAATACCAGTACCAGTATCATTTCTTGCTGCCCTCCATCAAATACCGAACCCGAATCATGTCTGCCTCGCCTCACAACGCGCTGTCCTCGGTCATCGAGGCAGTGCGGGCCTCGCTTGCTCCGCTCGACAAGCCGAGGCCCTCCGGCTCCCACAAAGCCATGCTCGCCGACATCCACGCCTTGGGTTTCGAGGACTACAAGACGCTTGTGCAGTTCCTGAACGCCTCCGTGACCGGCATCAATGACGACAACAAGCTCCTCCTCGAGCGCCTCGTGCAGCTCCTCGCCAAGCTGCCACCCCAGTCTGCAAATCTCAAGGCCCTCAGCGACGGCTTCATCAACCAGCTGTGGACGACTCTGGACCACCCCCTGTCTGCTTGATGGAGAGCAAGCACAAGTACCGCAGCGCCGATGGCTCCTACAACAGTATACGTGTTCCCCAGCTCGGTGCTGCCAACACCCCCTACGCCCGCTCCGTGAAACCCACCGTCTTCCGCAGGCCAGGCCTGCCTGAACCCCATGTCCTCTTTGACAGGCTCAGTAAGTTTTCCCCTTCCTTCCTCCCTCCCCATAATTCCTCGTCACTGACCCCAAGACAGTGGCGCGAGGCGACAAGTTCGAACCCCACCCCCAGGGCATTTCGAGCATGCTGTTCTATCTTGCCACCATAATCATCCACGACATCTTTCAGACTTCACATGCGGACTGGAACGTCAACCTCGCCTCCTCCTACCTAGACCTTTCGCCGCTGTACGGGGGAACTGAAGACGACGTCAAGCTGATGAGGACCTTCCAAGACGGCCTCTTGAAGCCCGACTGCTTCAGCTCGTACCGGATACTGGGATTCCCACCGGGCTGCGGCGTCTTTCTGATCATGTTCAACCGGTTCCACAACTACGTGGCCAAACAGCTCGCGCTCATCAACGAGGAAGGCCGCTTCAAGAAACCCAAGCCAGATGCGCCAAAGGCCGAGGCCAAGGAGGCCTGGGCTCAATACGACGAGGACCTGTTCCAAACAAGCAGGTTGGTCACGTGCGGCCTATACATCAACATCATCATGAGGGACTATGTGCGAACCATCCTGGCCCTGAACCGGACGAGCTCGAGTTGGTCACTCGATCCTCGCACCCAAGTGGGCAAGGAAATGTTCGGCACCCCCGTGCCTGAGGGAGTTGGAAACCACGTGTCGGCCGAGTTCAACCTCGTCTACCGTTGGCACAGCACCATCTCTCTCAGGGACGAGCAGTGGTCCATCAAAGAACTGAGGCGCCTGTTGAAGAGCCAAGACCCCGAAAACGTTAGCCTCGAAGACTTCGCGCAAGCCACCAAGGAGTGGAAGGCTGGCCTGCCACAACAGCCAGAGGACAGAGCATTTGAGGACCTCACAAGGCTTCCAGACGGTACCTTTCCAGACAACGACTTGGTGAGGATACTCACTGAATCAATCGAGGACGTCGGTGGATCGTACGGGGCAAACAGGGTTCCGCGCTGCATGAAGGCGGTCGAGATTCTAGGCATCTTACAAGCTCGCCACTGGAACTTGGGTACCTTGAACGAGTTCAGGCAGTTCGTGGGACTTGCGAAACACACATCCTTTGAAGACATCAACCCGGACCCGGCGGTTGTGGCAAGTCTGAGGCAGCTGTACGACTCGCCCGACACCGTGGAGATGTACCCGGGCATTGTGGCCGAAAGGACGAAGCCTCCAATGTCCCCAGGCAGTGGGCTTTGCGGAACGGCCACCATGACAATGGCCATCCTGTCCGACGCAGTGGCATTGGTGCGTGGCGATCGGTTCTACACTGTCGACTATACGCCCAAGTCTCTCACCAACTGGGGATTCAACGAAGCAAACTATGACACCGGGTTCAACGGCGGTCACGTCATGCACAAGCTCATATTCAGGGCTTTCCCCAACCATTTCGCCAACAACAGTATACACGCTCATTTTCCTCTCGTCATCCCTTCGGAGAACTAGAAGATCCTCGAGGGATTGGGGACTCGGAGCCAGTACAGCTGGGAGGCACCTCAGCAACGCGGACCGCCGATCATGATCAGATCCCACAAGGCATGCACGCAGATCCTGAATGACACCAAGGGCTTCAGTGTAGTGTGGGGAGAAGCTATGGACTCCTTGGTACACAACGACCGTGCTCCAGGAGCGGCTGCCAACTTCTGCCTGAGTGGCGACAGCGACGCCAACAGGTCCGACCGTGAGCATATTCTGAAATGCCTTTACCCGGACAATTGGCAGGCCGACGTCAAGGCCTTTTTCTCCAGCACGTCTGATCGACTCCTGGAGAGACATGGTTGCCTGGTCTCTGGAGTATTACCGCACACATTTGAGGTTGACATCGTGAGAGATGTCATCGCCTTGGCAACGACACACTTCAGCGCTGCCTTGTGGTCGCTTCCCATCAAGACAGAGGCGAACCCTCGTGGAATTTACCCGGAACACCAGCTCTACCTCGTACTGCTGGCATGCTTTGGTGCCATCTTCTTCGACGCCGACATCGCAAACTCGCACAAATTGCGCACCCAGTCTCATGAGCTGGCACAGCAGCTTGGGAGGTTGGTGGTTCTGAGGGTCAAGCGCTTGAGTTTTGGGGGTGGGATTGTTGACGCGATGCTGGAAACAGTCAAGGAGAGCCTCAGCGGTCTCGGGCACGTTGTGAGTGGGAACGGCACCAAGCAGACGAACTCGGACCGCAACCGTGAGTGGCCTGCTCTGGCACACTACGGCGACCACATGATCCAGCGCATATTGAGCGCAAGCGGGGCCAAACCGGAGCAACTTGTGTGGGGTTCGATTCTGCCTGCGTCGGTGTCTGCTTGCGCGAATCAGACTGAGGTGTTGAGCCAGGCCATCGACTATTACCTGGGTGACGGAAAGGACTACTTGCCAACCATGTACGCCCTTGCACACCAAGACACGGACGACGCCGACGAGAAGCTGCAGAAATACCTCCTTGAAGGTATCCGCCTCCGAGGGGGAGTTGCCATCACCAGAGTGGCGGCAAGAGACCAGACTGTCAGGGACTTCGCCCCTTCCAAGCCCGACCCATCCGATCCCTCCGGTCTCAACCCGCTCCCCAACGCGAACCCGGGCGGCAGCAGCACTACCCATCAGCTAAAGGCAGGAACGCCGCTCCTGCTCAATCTAAGTGGTTTTGTTTTTTTAATGCCGCATACATATAAAATATATATGGTACCTTTATACAGTAATAAACACTCCAAACCCAGCATTTAAGAAAATATAAGGTTAAAAATAATAAAAAAATAATATAGTAAATAGGTATATAGCTTTAATTTTATATTATATAAATAAAGTTAAAAGGTATAGCCTCTAATAATATTATTAATTAAAATTATTAATATAAATAATTTAAAAGTTAATAATTAGTAAAATAATTATATAATAAAATTATAATAATTTTAAAAATAATTTTTATAAAAAAAAAGAATTTTATAAAGTAAGATTTAATTAAAAAATTTAATTTTTTTTTATTAATATATTTATTATATAATTATTTAAATTTATTTTTATTAAATAAATTAGTTATTATAGGCTCTATTATAAATATATAGTTAATAAAATAATAATATTATAATAATAAATTTATTTAAAAAAGTTTTTTTATATAAATTTTATAAAAAAATTAAAAATTTTTTAAAAAATTAAATAAAATTTATTTATTATATATTAAATAAATATTATATAAATAAAATAAAAGTTTAGGTATTAAAGAATTAAATTTTCCTTTTTTAAGTATACTATTTTATTATTAAGGATTTATTTATTTCTATATAATATATAAAGAATATAGTAAAATAGGGAACCCTATGGGGGAAGTTAGTAATTTTTTACACGGATAGGTTTAAGGGTATATATCGAGTAATTATTAATTTTATACTTAAGGTATAAAAAGGGTAGTCTAGAAGCCGAAAAGATAACGAATAGATAAATAGTTGAATAAAAAATACAATGTGGCCGAAGCCTGCTCAATCTAACCGCAGCCAACCATGACGGGACGGTCTTCCCTGAGCCCGAGACGGTCCGCCTCGACCGCCCGGTCAAGAACTACCTGCACTTCGGATGGGGCCCCCACCTGTGCCTGGGGCAGGATATGAGTGTGGTGGGCCTTGCAGTGGTATTCAAGAAGATTGTCGGCCTCAAGAACCTGCGGCGTGCTCCTGGAATCAGTGGTGAGCTGAAGTCTTTCCCCCTCGACGTGGGCTCGGGGTGGACGGGCCTGAGGACGTACATGACGCCGGACCAGAGCTCCTTCTGGCCTCTTCCGAGCACCATGAAGGTGCACTGGGACGACGAATAGGTCGTGCTTGCCAGGTGGTGTCGTGTGATCCCTAAGTAATTCTCCCTATAGTTAGCATTACGTCTCTGCAGTACTAGAACAATTGACAACATTTGAACCCTAATTACTAGTAGTATGTTTACAACGTCTTATGTGATGACCTCATATGTGATGACCTCCTACGTGATGACCTCCTACGTGATGACCTCCTACGTGATGACCTCCTACGTGATGACCTCCTACGTGATGACCTCCTGTAGGATAGCCTCCTATAAGGTAATGGTTCAACCTCTCATAGGACAATTTCTAATAGGATAACTTCCTAACCTTATATAGCATACATTCCTTAAGAACAATATGTAGCCTACTAAAGGATAGTCTCTTAAGCTTCTAAAGGATACCCTCCTACCTTTCTATAAGATAATCTCCTATAGGACGGCTTTTTTACCTCCTATAAAATAACTTTTTAATTTTTTATAATAAATTATTTTAATAAATACTTTTTTAATTTTTTTATAAAGTATTTTATAAATTATAATATAATATATAAATAAAAAAATTTAATTATAATAAATAAAAAAAAAAAAAAAAAGAAGAAAAGAAGAAAAGAAGAAAAGAAGAAAAGAAGAAAAGAAGAAAAGAAGAAAAGAAGAAAAGAAGAAAAGAAGAAAAGAAGAAAAGAAGAAAAGAAGAAAAGAAGAAAAGAAGAAAAGAAGAAAAGAAGAGAAAAGAATAAAAAAAAATAAAAAAAATAAAAAAAATAAAAAAAAAATAAAAAAAATAAAAGAAAAATAAAAAAATAAAAGAAATAAAAAAATAAAAAAATAAAAAAAAGTAAAAAAATTAAAAAAAATAAAAAAATAAAAAAAATAAAAATTATTAAATTTTTAAAAGAAATATTAAAAATAATAAAAAGAGATTCCTTAAAAAAATAAAAAAAAATAAAAAAATATTATTTTTTTATACTTTTTTATATTTTTTAAAAAATTTATAAATAATTTTATATATTATTATATTAATTATATAAATATTTAATAATTTTAATTTAATTAATAAAAAATATTTTTAATAATAAAATAATTAATTATAAAAATAATTTTATTTATATTATAAATTATAAATAATTAATAAAAAATATTATTAAATAAAAGAAATATAAATTTATATATTTATAAATAAAAATATAAATGTTATTTAATATAAATAATATAATAATTTAAAAAGATTTAATTAAAAGTTTTTATTTAATTATAATTTGAATAAAAAATTAAAAATTTATATAATAAAAAATAAAAAGTATATAAATATAAATATTTTTTTAATATATTAGTTTTAATTTATATTATTAATTTCTTATTTAATATAATAAAATATAATTATTAATTATATATTTATTTAAATATTATTATATATAAATACTTTTATTATTAATTTTATTTATTTTTACTATTACTTTTACTTACTTTTATTATTTCTTTTATTATTAATTAACTTAATCTTTATATAAAATATTAATAAATTAATTATATATATTTAATTAACTTAAAAGTTTATATTATAAGTATAAAAATATTTAATTAAATTATTAAACCTTACTAATTAAACTAATTATATACATAAGTATATAACTTACTTATTCTTTTTATAATAATTAATTTATTATAAACTACTATTCTAACACTAGCACCTTTTTACTTTTTTAATTTAAAATTAAATTCCTTCTTCTTTCCTTTTATTTCTTTCCTTCTAGTTAATTAAAAGACTTTATTTACTAATAAAATAGTTTTTAAATTTAAATATAATTTAAAATTACTATTAAATATATAATTATAATTTACTTATTTTAAACGTTTTAAAAACACTTTAAATTAATGTTTATAAATTAATTTAAATTACTTAAATTTAAATTCCTTTAATAAATAAAATTAAATTTAAATTATTACTTACTTACTAATTATTTACTTATTAATTAATTATTAAACTATTTATTAAATAATTATTAATTATAATTAATATTAATTAATTTATAATATTAATTAATTCTTTTAATAATCTTTTTTATAATTTAATAAATATAATAAAAATCTTTTTATACGGTTAATTAAATTATTTAATTAGTAAAAGAGTTACTACTTTTATTTAATATATTTCTTTTAATTAAAATAATAATTATTATTAAAATTAAAATTAATTATATAATTAATTAAATAAAAAGTTATTTATAATATTTTTAATTAATTAGTTAATTTAATTAAATTAATTTAATATATTAAATATAATTTTTATATAATAAATATACTATTACTTTATTTATATAATTAATTACTTACTTATAAAACTATTAATTTACTTTATTTAAAAGTATTTTAAATAATATTTAAAGGAATATTTTATATATTTTTTAAAGTTTTTATATACATTAGTCGCTTACTTATTAAAACGATTAAATTAATAATAAGTAGATAATTAAATATATTAATAAGTAAATAATTAAATATATTAATAAGTAAATAATTAAATATATTAATAAATAAGCAGCTAAACACTAGTTTAAAAGTCTCGTAAGTAGGTTTAAATTATTACTTATAAGACTTACCTAGTAAAAAAATCCTACTTATTAGTTTATTATTATAAAAAAAATTATTAGTTTAATATTTTAATAGGTATAGGTAATTAAGAGTAAATTTTATAAACTACGTAAATTATAACTTTTTATTTATATATTATTAATAAAAAAATGATTTTTAAATTATATAAAATAATTAAAAAGATTCTAAGCACTTATTAAAAATATAAATAAAGGTTTAATAATAAAAAGAATAATTTTTAAGTTATATAAAATAATTAAAAGGCTTTTAAAGCGTAATAAAATATATAAAATAATAAAAGAATTATAAACTTTTTTAATATATACCTAACTAATTTCTTTTTATTAAATTAATAATTATATAATAAAATAATATATAAACTTTTTTAATATATATTTAATTATATTATTATTATAATTTATTAAAATTATTAATTATTATTAAATTTAATAATTAAAAAATTATTAAATTTAATAAACTTAAAGCGTTAATATATTTATTTTAATAATATAAACTCTTTTTATATACGCCTAACTACTTTAAAATAATTAACTATTTTTTTAAATTTTATTATTAAAAGCTAATAAATAATTAATTAATAAAAGTTAATAAAAAATTAATTAATATTAATTAATTTAATTTTTATATAAAATATTAATAAATTAATTATATATATTTAATTAATTTAAAAGTTTATATTATAAATATAAAAGTATTTAATTAAGTTATTAAACCTCGTTAATTAAACTAATTACGTATATAAGTACGTAACTTACTTATTTTTTTTATAATAATTAATTTATTATAAACTATTATTTTAATATTTATTTTAATAATTTATTTTTATTATTATTAATAAAGTTTATTATAATTAAATTAATTTATAATAATTAGTTTTTATAAAATATTATTTTAATTAAATATTATTTAATTATTAATAAATTAATTAAAAAAAAATTAATAGGTTTATAAATATAATATAAAAAATATTTAGTATAGGTAGTGTATATAGTTAAAAAGGTTAAATAAAGCTTTTTAATTAATTATAATTTAAAAAGAAATATTATATTTATTTATTTTTTATTCTTTATTATATAAATTTCCGATTTTTTAAATATTTATAATATATATATAATTTTTTTATATAAAATCTTTTATTTTAAAATATTAATTAAAATAAAAAATATTAAAAAAAATATATATAAAAAATTTAATTAATACTAAGTATTAGGGAAAGAAATTATTATTATAAAACTAAGTAGTTATAATATAAATAACTTATATTCCGTTATTTATCTAATTCTACTAGGCTTATATTTATATTTATATATATATATATCTATACTTACTTTATAAATATTCTTTCTTTTTTTATAAAGAATTTTTTTTTAATTATTAAATTTTTTTTTAATATAGTTTTTATTATTATAAAATTATATTTTAAGATTAAATTATATAATACTTTTATAATAATTAAAAGTAAAATATTTATAAATATAGTTTTTAAAATTTAATATATTTTATATTTAATTTTTCAAGGTTATATTATAAATATATAAATTATTTTAATATAATAATATTAATAAAAAATTTTTTTAATTATTAAAAAAATTAATTAATAATATTTTAATTAATTAAAATAATTTAAATTATAGGTTAATTTATTAAAACATTAAAGTTTTAATAGTTTATTTAATTTTTATTAATAAGAATATTATTTTATTAAAAAGGAAATAATTAAAAATATTTTTATTTTATTATTTAATTTTTAAAAATTATAAATATTAATAAATTAAAATAAAATAATTTAAAATAGTAATAAAAAAATATTTTTATATAATTTAATTTTATATAATTTTTTATTATTAAGGTAATTAAATTAATTAATTATTAAAATATTAATAAAAAGGGGTTAATAAAAGAAAAATTTAAATAGGTTTTAATATTTAAATATTTAAAAAAAATAAATTATTAAAAAAAAAATTTAATTTATATATATAAATTTTATTTTTTAAATATATTTTTATTATAAATAAATTTTTAATTTTTTTAATTATTTTTAAAAAATTAAATATTTAATAATAATAGTTTTTTATAATTTTTAAAAATAATAATAATTAATAATTTATAATAATAAAAAAAGGGTGGATTAAAAAGTTTATTATAATTTATTAATTTAAAAAAAACTTTTTATTTTAAATAATTTTAATAAATTCATTAAAATAATATTTTTTTATAATTAATAAATATTATATATATATAATAGTTAATTTTATATAAAAATATTTTTTAAATAAAATATATATTATATTTTTATTAATATATTATTTTTATATATTTTAATTATTTAATATAATAATATTTAATTTATTTAAAATTATTTTTAAAAAGTATTTTTATTAATAGGGTAACTATAATTTATTTATAATAATTATAAAAAAACAGTTTTTTTTATTATTATTATAAAGTTTATTAAAAGGTATTAATAATATTAAATATATTTTTTAATTAATAAATAATTAGTTTTTAATTATTTTTTTATTATAAAATATTAAAAAATTATTTTATTAAAAAAAACTATTAAAAGAAATTAAATTGATATAATTAATAATTATTAAAAAAATTATATATTAATTTTATATTAATAAATATTTTTATTTATTATAAAATATAAGTTTTTTAATTTTTAAATAATTTTAAAAATTATATAAAATAATATTTTAATATATTATTTAATAGAATATTAGCCTTATAATAAAATTTTTTTTTTATAAAATTTTTAAAAATTAGGATTAAAAAAATTTTAATTTCATAATATTTATATAAAAAAATTAAAAATTTAAAAAAAAATTAAACTTATAAAAGGGATTTAAAAAAAAATAAAATTTAATTTAAATAAGCTTTTTATTAATATTAAAATTATTAAAAAAACTTAAATTAAAATAGGGTAAGTATTAAAAAAAAGTAATAATAGTAAGAAATTAAAAATATTAATAATTAAAAAGGAAATTATTATGGTTATAATATTAAAGGGGGTGAAAAAAAGGTATAGTTAGTAAAGGATATGTGGCGGGATTAGGGGGATGGCGGAATATGGGTTACCTATATTAAGTATAAGGGTATAGTGAATGGGGCGGCGTGCTATTTCTACTAGTTACCGTCCCGGCAATCGCATTATAGTTGTACTCACAAGAGCCGAGAGCACGCGAGTATATATTTCTCATGATGCGGACTACACTTGAGCGTCGTTTGCTCCGGTGGGCCCGGCCAACGCTACGATAGGGCTGCCGGGAAGGGTATACTATATTTACAGGTTGGCCACCAGTGAATGGGAAAAAACCCCCAGTGCAAGAGAAGATGGTCATGGTCGAATCTTGCCTGTCCCCGGGGCAATAGTCTCCCGGCCCCCTATCGGCGGAATTACTTGACACGACAACATCGTCACCTTTCCAGCGCAGCGCCCGGGAACCAAGCCAGGGCAAGCGATACAGTATAGCTCCAGTAAGTCCAGCCTTGCGGTTTGGGAGTCAACACAAGCGGACACGCATGACCCACGCACGGAACGGACCATGAGGGGATGCTCTTCTGGCTGCGCCGTCTTGGAGACTGGTGCGCCTTCACACATGCTACCACGTTGTAAGTCCCAGAAGAGAGAGCACGATGGGGCACGGTGCAGCGATGAGGTGGAGTGGAGTGGGCCCTTTGGTACGCAAATGAGCTGGATCAACCCTGGGGCGCCTTGAGGCCTTGAGGCCTTGAGGCCAACTGATGGTCCCGCCACCGGCTAGCTATTGGCAACGACATGTGGCATCAGGGGTGTTGCCCTTCGCGCGAGAGAGTATGACAAGCCAGCCGCCTTGGCACCCCGGCCCAGCCTGCATGCACACCCGCCCGACGGGAGCAAAAATCTCACGACGAGCGCTGCCTAGCCACCATCTGCTCAGGCCCCATGCCCTTCCCCGCAGCGAGCACGCCCGCCTTGCGCAGGGTGGCGACGGTCTTCTCGGCCACGGCCAGGTCGACGCCCTCGGTGCGGGCGGGGAACCTGACGGTCTTGAGCCACTCCCTGGCGTCCTCCTCGGAGTAGTCGAGCTCGGTGCTGATGTAGCGGACGGCCTCGTCGTGGTTGTCGTTGAAGTGGCGGATGCCGGCGTCGAGCTTCTCGAACAGGGCGTGCAGCCTGGGGTCGAGCTGCTGCTGCTGGACGCCATCGCCGTGGATCAGGGCCGTGGCGGCGACGATCTTCCAGCTGCTCCAGGGGGTGTAGATCTCGCCGACCTTGCGGATGTCGCCCGAGTCGTAGTAGCGCTTGGAGGTGAAGTGCTCCCACATGAAGAAGTCGGCGTCGCCCTTGTTGACTGCCCTGCGCAGGTTCTCGAAGGTGTTGAGGATGACGAAGTCGGAGTAGGGGGAGGAGGAGGAGGAGGAGGCGGCGGTGGCGGGGTTTTGGGGCAGCCAGCCCTGCTCGTCTGCGAGGACGAAGCCCATGACGTAGGAGCCGGAGCCCAGGCGCGAGACACCGATATTGCGGCCATTGAGGGAGTCGAGGCTGGAGATGTCGGGGCGGGCTGCTCCTGTCGACACGGCCCAGCCTGTGTGAGGCACAACCGTCAGCCTGCTGTGGTCGTCACGTGTCTATGTTTGGATACGTAGCAGAATGGACATACACAAGGGCGTCTCGACGTAGGTGCCGACCAGCCGGTAACCACCGTCGCCCTCGACGTCTTCCTTGCCCAGGCCGGCGACCCACCCCTCGGTCAGCCCAATGCCGACGTCGATCTCGTCGGCCCGGAGCGCCGTGATCATGTGGCCGGTGCCCGACGGGAACGGGATCAGCTGGGCGTCGAGGCCAAAGTGCTTGCTGGCAAAGTGGATCGGCGTCGAAAAGTGCTCGGGCACGTAGCCCACGCGCAGTGGGGCAGACGCCATGGCCAGGCAGGTGTGCGGATGGTGGGTATGCGGGCGGATGCGGATGGCGGAATCGCGGATCTTGTCGTCGGGCACAAGTTGATGCTGTGTCGTTGCTCGGTCGAGACCTCTGCAAAGCTCAGAGCTTCCAACCCTATCAGATAGAGGGGCAGAGGGGTAGGTGGGTGCTGTGTCCTCCGTACCTAGGTACCCAGATGCCCAGGTACCCAGGTACCTCCCCGCAGCAAGAAAGGGATAATCCCGCTCTTTTAGGGAAGCTTAGCCTATAGTAATTATTATTAATATAGTTACTTTAATTTAAATATTATTATAATTATTTATAAATTATAAGTATTATAATTAATAAAAGTAATTTATTTTAATAAAAATTATTTAAATAAATATAAATAAAATTATTTTTATATAATTTAAAAAAATAAAATATTTTTTAAATTTTTTTTTAATATAATTTAAATAAGTATTATTTTAAATATTTATAAAAATTATAAATAAATATTTATTTATTATTATTATTAATTTTTTTATTTTTAAATATTTTATTTATATATTTTAATAAATATATAAAATATTATATATATATATATATATATATATATTATTATAATATAAATTTATATATAATAAAATAATTAATTTAATAAAATTAATTATTATAATTTTTTAATTAAATAATTTATTATATAATAATTAATAAATAAAATTATTTTAATAATTAATTTAAAAAATTTAAATTTAAATTTTTATATTTAAAAAGTTTTATTTAATTTTAATAATTAAATTAAAATTAAAAAAAGTTTTTTTTTTAATTAAAATAAATAATAATAAAATAAAACTTATTTTATTAAAGTTTTTTAAATTATTTATAAATTATATATTAATATAAATTTATAATTAATTTTTAAAATTAATTTTATAATTATTTAAAAAAGTTTTAAAAAAAATTATAAAAATATAAATTTATATATTATTAAATAAATAATTTAATTAAATTATTTATTTTTTAAAAATTAATAATTAAATTTATTTTATATATATTAAAAATAATATTAATTATAATATTAATTATTTAATATAATTTTATTTAATATAAATAAAATAATTAAAAATTATTAAAAATTTTAATAATAATAAATTAATAAAATAAATTTAATTTTTATTAATTAATTTTTATTTATATCATTAAAAAATATTATTATTTTAATATATATTTATATAATTTTAAAATAATATAAGATTTATATTATTAAAATTTATATTTTTTATTATTTTAAAATTAGATAAATTATTTTATTTATTTAAGTTTTTTTATTAAATTAAAAATAATAATTAATATTTAAAAAGAATAAAATATAATATATTTTTTAAAAATAAACTTAATTAAGTTTATTATATAGGATTTTTTATAATAATTTTATAATTTATTTTTATAATTCGAATATAATTAAAAAACGGCTTTTTATATTAATAATTATAATATTAAGCTATATTTATTCGGGCTGATATTATTAGCCTATTAAAAACCGAAGCTATTATAGGCCACGGGTAACCTAGTTTAATACTAGCGAGTATTATATAAAAGTGCTAGATTGCTATATAACTCAGGCCTTTTAGGTTTATTAAAATAAGTAATTATAAAAGCGGCTATTATTTTAAAAGGTCTAGCTTTATTTTATAAATAAATACCTATTTAATAAACCTATTAGCTCTGCTATATTATAAAACTACTCGAAAGTAGTTAAAACTAGCCTGCCGCGCCATTAAAACTAAGATATAACCCCTAGGTAAGCTAACTATACTTTATTATTTAAATTTATAGTTTTAATAACTCTATTATAAACAATTAAAAAAATAACTATAAATAATTAAATTTATAATTATATAATAATAAATTTTTATTTTAAAATAAATATATTAATATTAAAATTAATTAATATATTTTTAAAAAAATTAAAGGATTATAAGTTTAATTTAAAGTAAATTAAAATTTATAAAAATTTTAAATTTAAATTTAAAAAAAAATATTAAAAAAACTTAAATAAAAGTTTAAATTAAAATAAATAAAATTATAATAATATAAAATAATTAAATAAAATTAATTAAAAATTTATAATTATAAATTTTTTAATTTTATATTAAAAAAGAATTTTAAAATTATATATTATATATATATAAATAAATTAAATAATAATATAAATAAATATAATATATTAATTATAATATATTAAATTTAAATAATATATTTTTTTTAAAAAAAATGAAAATTTTAAAATATTTTTAAAATATTTTAAAATAAATATTTAATATTATATTTAATAAATAATAATATTTTAAAATAATTAAAATTATTAAAAATTATTATTATTATTTAAATTATTAAATATGAAATTTATATTATAATAATTTAATATATTAAAATTATTTATTATAATTAATAATAAAATAAATATTTAATTATTATAAATATTATTTAATTTTATTTTATAAAAATATATAATAAAAATAATAGAAATAATAATAATGATATATATTTATTTATTTATATATATATAATATATAAAAAAAATTATAAAAAATTTATATTTATAATTAAAATATTAATATTAAAATAAAATTTAATAAAAATATATATTTAATAATTATATATATTATATTAAAATAAATTATTATTAAAACTTTTATTAAAAATATAATATTATAATAATATAAAATATTATATTAAAATTATAAATTTATATTATTTTTAATTTTTTTTAATTTTTATTAAATAAATATATTTTTTAATTAATAAAAGTTTTATAAAAAATATAAAAGAATATTTTATTTAAATTTATAATTTAATATTTAAAATTTTTTAAAATAAAATAAAATTTAATTTTAATTTTTAATAAATTTATTATTATAATTTTTTATTAATTAATTTATTATTAAATAAATAAATAAATAAATAAATAAATAAATAAATAAATAAATAAATAAATAAATAAATAAATAAATAAATAAATAAATAAATAAATAAATAAATAAATAAATAAATAAATAAATAAATAAATAAATAAATAAATAAATAAATAAATAAATAAATAAATAAATAAATAAATAAATAAATAAATAAATAAATAAATAAATAAATAAATAAATAAATAAATAAATAAATAAATAAATAAATAAATAAATAAATAAATAAATAAATAAATATTATATATTAAAATAAAAATAAATATTAAAAAAAAAAGAAAAAAAAAAGAAAGGAGGAGAAGGGAGGGAAAAAAAGGTAGGAGAAGGGGGGTGGGAGAAAGGGGGAGGGAGGGTATGGTAGCGAGACTAGGGTTAGGGTTGAGCGCCTGACTTACAATTAAAAATAGGGGTGTGACTATTAAGTTATGAAAATTTGGGGTGAGCATAGTAAAAAAGTGGATGTGGCACTCATTCAGCTATGGTATTCTGTAGCTGGGGGCCACTTGCCGCGCGCTAGGCTAGCGCGGAGCCATCCCCTGCACGTGGGACTTAGGACGTGGGAGCCACGCACGGGGCGCACTGTGGAGACTACTCAAGTACCTAGGTACTCCGTGATAAGTCAATCACTCGCCGTCATTCGCGACCCGCGACCGCGTCAACCTCAACAGCACCACAACATGGCACACCTCGCAGTGCCACAAGACTGTCGACAACCCTGACCAGCTTATCGGACAGCATGCGGGACGGCTTGAGAAGCTCGAATCCGAAGCGCGGCCGACAACCGGAGAACAACCCCGTGGCAGACCTGCCCTCCCCGCCGCAGTCCACCCCGAGGACGGACAGGCCCGCGAAGAAGCGAAAGACCGGCCACCGAGAAGCTCAAGATCATTCCCAGGCTCTATGCTGGGTCTCAGAAGTCCGCGACGAGACCGACCCGCTCCGCCCGCCCAGGTTCTGGGACAGTCTCTCGCGCATCCCCTTGGTGCCAGGCGCCCTGGGAGAGCTCGATCGGAGGAACAGGCACGTCGCTGCTGCCTCTGCTCAGGACATTTCGGTGCCGAGCAACTGCGGACTACGGCGATACGCTAGGCTCGGCGGCCCAGACCTTTCCAAACTCCGCGGTTTCGAGCAGGAACAAGGAGAGGAAGAGGACCAGGAGTGGGAAGAGGAACAAGAAGAAGGAGAGCATCACCAAGAGGAAGAGTTTCCTCGAAATCGACGATCCAGGGGCGGCATCAACAAGCAGCAACACGACACAAGAGGACAACCATCTTCTGCGGGCAAAAAGACAAGGTCTTCCAGCCCATATGACGCGGCTTTTAAACAACACCTCATTGACTACCGAATCTGGCCAATGAATCACTGGTACGAGGACGGCGATGAGCCACTGCCCCCAGACAATCTTGAAGACATTATTACACATGTTCACAACAACCTCTGTGCTTCCTTTGACCCGCAGGTCTTTACTATTGCGGACTTCAAATCCTTCAAAAAGTCGTATCATCTAACTGCCGTAGAGGAACCTCGGTCGAGAACACTGGAACTGGTAGAGGGAGTGCTATCTGTGGATATAATGGGTGTCAAGCGGGGCCCTGTGAAATTGAGCCGGCTATATCCAATAACGCCCGACCAACTCGTTCCTGGTTATCCCGACCGCGCTTATGGGGCGCGGCCTAGGCAACTCGACCGGGTGGTTCGTGATGACCCCCAGCTGCATGACCTCATCCTCCCGACTCCTGCCCAAGACATTCTCTGCCCCAACTTCATCGTTCATGTCAAGGGCCCAGGGGGGTCCTCGGAAGTAGCTGACGTGCAAGCTGTGTATGACGGTGCGCTCGCAGCTCGGGGAATGGAAGCCCTTTGGGCATTCGGCACGGAAGGTGATGAGGACCAGCCGTATGTGGCTCGGACTATCACCTGCACCTTTGTGGGGGGCGTGCTGAGGATGTACGCCGTGTACATCCGTCCTTGCGGAGGCTCTGCTACGAACCATGTAGAGCGCCAGCAATCTGCGTCCCGCGACGCCGAGGACGGCGTAGAGTACATCACAACCAGGATTGGCTCATGGTTCCTCGACGAGTCATTGGAGGACCTGCGCAGGGCCGCTCGTGCCTTCCGCAATGGCTTGGAGTGGGCGCAGAAGCAACGTGACGAGGCTATTGACCGGGCCAACCGGAAAGTGGACAGAGGCCAGGGGCGACACGTACAGTCAGGGTCAAGGCTGGATGTGTCTGATCCCAGCCCTGAGAGGTCAAGCTCTACCGACCCGATTGCGTGAGAGTGCCGGTCTGGTCGGGCCACCGATGCTGCCTGCACGAGGCTGGCGGATCGGGGTTTCCCATGCAGAACGCCCATCCTTCGAGGGAAGCTTGGGTTGTTTGGGCTCATGTCGACGTTTCCGCATGACGGCTCTGCCTGGTATACTGCTCACTTCATGCTGGGCCAATCTAGAAAGAGCTGCTTATTTCGCCACCTATACTGTATTTTCTCCGTACTTTTATTAGCGATATATTTTTTATATAAATATATATATATATTTACGTAGTAGAATTAAAACTTTTATATAATAATAAGTAAAATAAATATATTTTAAATAAAAGTTTTTTATATAATTTAAAAATATATAAATAATTATATTTATAAATATTAACAATTTTAAATATAAAAACTTTTTAAAATTATTTTATATTTATAATAATATTAATTTTATTATTAATAAATTAAATAATTATTTAATATTTATTTATTTTACTTATTTATTTAAAAATATTTAATAATTTAAAATATATAAATTATTTTTAATTATATAATAATAATAATATTAAAAAATTTTTAAAAAGTTTAATATAATTTTATATTAAATTTAATATAAGGTTTTATTTACAAAAAATATTAATAAAGTTTTAAATTACATTTAAAAATATTTTAAATTTATAAAATAAACTTATTATAATTATAAATAAAAATATAAATTATATAATTTCGCTTCTATTCCGTATATCTCCGAGGATATATATAGTGCTTTTATATTATATTAAGCGCTCGAAACCCAGCATTTAAAATAAATACGGTGTCGAAATAATAGTTAAACTATAAGTTATATTATAATATTTTTATTATCTTACCTAGGGTAGGGGCTTAGAGTATTAGTAAAGTTATAAATATACACGACTTATACACGTATATTATTTTATATAACTTTTATCACACCTCTGAGTGTGGGTACCTAGGTACGTTGCAAATAACGTCACATGGGGTCGATCGATGCTGGCCCTCATACTGAGAAGCTTAGGTGTGGTGGCTAACCGATTCAATTTATCTACGTCTGTGAAGTTGGTATAAATCAATGCTAATGCATGATAGCAAGCTGTTCACTTCAATCTCATCTGGCTTGGCGACGTTCGACAGCGTTGGATTGTCCTTGGCCCTCCTTGACTCCAGATGTCCGGCACCCGCTGATCGTGAATGATTTGATCGTAAGCGTCCTGACTGAAACCCCAACCTTGGAGAGATCCGCCAACTCCCCTACTCAGTCGAGCACATTGTCCATCTGCCGCCATCTTGTCCTCGAATTCCGAGGCCCTCCATCCCTGTGAAGTTTGCAACACATCTCCTGCCTATTCCCAAAACTCATCAGACCAAGATTCGGGCCAGGCGGATTCTCCTCCTCCACTGAAGTGGTAAGCGTCCCTGAGCTGAATAAGAGTTTCCCAGATGAAGCCCTGCAGGTCAGGCGGGCTCTTGGCCAGCAGGATGTCGGCCACGTCGTCGTCCGTGGCCGCCGATCGGACAGCGCTGAGCAGCCCCAGCCCCATGGCCAGGGTTCCCTCAACCAGCCCGCCTAGTCCAAGCGGCCTGCGCAACGCGTTGTAGTAGCTCTGGCCCCACGGCGAGTAAGGGGAACTGTGCCCGGGAAGCGCCCCTCGGAATTGCCTCCACTTCGTGTTCCACTCGATAAGTCTAAAGGACTTGTGCAGCTCGAAGGCCAGCTCCACGTACACGAAGCTCAGCTCCTCGATCTCGCTCGAGTCGAGCATGCCGAAAAAGTCCTTCTCCATCATCTTCCTCAGGTTGCTGTTCAAGCTGATCTGCCGGCATCCAACGGATTCGAAATGCGGTCCGTAAAGCCGGCAGCAGATCTCGAACCGGTAGAGCGTCCTCATGATCCTTTGCCGTTCTGTGGCTGTGACGCTCCAGGGTGCCAAGGGCGTGGGCTCCGGCTCGGATGGCAGAAACAGGCTTGAGAAATTATGTTCTGGGGCGGGTTCTTCGATGAACAGCCTTGCCAGTGGCTTGATCGTAGTCGCATAGAATTTCAGGACTAGCAGGAGTTAGTATCCTGCTACTGATTCTCCATGCGAGAGGGGGGGTGGGGGGTGGGGGAGGAATAATACTCACTTTGCTCAAAGTCCTCAGCAGTGAGAAGACGCTTCATAATTTGTATCTGGTCCTCGTTGCTGGCCGTGGAGTGGTCGTACCAGTCGTGGATGAATTTGATCTGGATGTGGCGGTAGGGCTGGTCGAAATCCCAGGGTTCGTCTTCGAAGTATGTGTCGATGTTGTTTCGCCAGTGCTGAAGCATGCACGCCTCGATGAAGGCATCGCCCAGCGTCCTTTGGGTGACAGCAGCGAGGATTGTCTTCTTGTACTGATCGTATACGGCGTGAAAAGTGCGCGACGAGGCGACCAGTAATGTCAGGTCTTCGCAGCTCGACATGTTTTCGAGAATTGCGAGTTGCAGCTCGACCGGCAGTAGTTCGACGTGGAGTCTTCGATTTCGGGTTTGTTTTCGCTGGCGCCTTGCCATTTTGCGGCTCAAAATATTGGGAGTGGCAGACATGATGTTTTCCTTGATGTGGATGTGTGCTTGTGTTTGAATACAGGTTCAAGTCTGAATTGTAGTGTGCGAGACCTGGAATCGTGTCGGACTTGGGGGGGGGGGGCGCGGGGAGCCTGTTCTGGCATCTATAATTGAATAGACATGGGCGGTCTGGGACCGTCTGCTTGGACGGAAGCAAAGTGACTAAAGTGTATTCACATAGGCGGGATCACTTGTTTGCATGTGTCCGTGCTTGTATGCGAGCATGTACGTGTTGTTTTGCGGTGGTGAGAAGTACAGATGAAGAAAAATCAATTCACTGTTTCAGGGGAAGCTTCGAAGAATTAAATGTTGGGTACAGAAAATCGCCCCTTTTCATCCAATTTACCTCCAGTCACATGGCCTTCTTGGTCTAAATCGTACCTACCACAGATGGTCCCAGTCCAGCTGTACGCTTGCGACCCTAGAGGAACACTTGTTGAACACTTGATGCTGTAGCATCCACTAGACTACGGAAATCGTAAAATGTCTTGTAAAACTCCAGTTTCGAACATTATCTCAATTTCTGAATGACACTATGCATACTAGTTGATTCCACACTTCTAGCGTTCGACAAAATCGGGAGACCAACAGTCTGCTTGGGACAGACATACCCTAAGAACTTCCGGGCCACCTAGTGCGTAGCTGCCAACCAAAACACAAACCAGTCAACAATCGCCCGCAGGCTTTGCTCCTTGCACCATCCTGCAAAAATGTTAGAACTTGTCACGCGTGCCGCCTGGGTATAGGGTCTGGGGCCATACGTGAGTAAGGGTCAGCCGGATCTCCCCGGGCCGCGAAACCATGCGACACGCCGTGGAATAGCTGCAAATGGTATTGCTTCTTCTCCCTCTGCAGGATATCGATGGCCTTCCTCCTCGAATCGGTATCAAAGGCGTGGTCGTCCTCAGCACAGGACAGAAGGAGCGGCTCTGCACGCCGACATTGATATTAGCACGCATTTTGTGAGGTCCCGGCAAAAGCTTCGCACCGCCAAAACTTCAAACATCAAACATCAAAGTGCACTCACGTCTCAGCTTGAGAAAGTGTTCCTCCTTCAACGACGTAGGGTGCGCAAATGCGCCGGCTGAGACGTCATCTCTTGCGAGCAGGTCACACACGAAGGGAGCCCCGAAGCAGTAGCCCGTGCAGGCGTACTTGGTTCCCTCGTTGCCGTACTTGGCCCTTACTGCGTCGAACCACTTGGGAACATTCTCGGTGGCAAAACTCCAGTGCTTGTTGAGCCAAGCAGTCCTGTCGAAGCCTTCTGGGGCAGGATCACTCATCGACTTGCGATACTTGGACATTGGATCCTGCGAGACCGAGTGTCAGCGCATTGTGTTGTTGTCAGCTCTGGTTCATACGCACGCCCCTGAAATAGTCCATCCCCAGGGTCAAGAATCCGGCGTCAGCAAAGCTGTCCATCAGCAGCTGGGCATTGTTGGACATGCCCCATACGTCCGGGAAGTACAGGATCACATGGCCGTTGGCCCTGTCCAGCATAGGCTTCGCGACGTACGTGGGGACATCGAGGATCGTCTCCAGGGTGCCACGCGGTGTCCCCTCGTGGATCGTGCCGAGCCCGCAGGAGGATGATGGAGGCTGGGCGAGATACGTATCTTCCCCTTTCGGCTCTATGGGTTGCTTGGCTGTCATTTTGTGACGTGTGTAAGTGTTTGTCTTCGGAAGTTGTGCCGGTGATCTTTGCATTCAAGCACGGAGCGGGGTTGACTTGTCAGGCTCGTGCATGAGATTCCGGGATCTCTGGCGTTTAACACCGGATTGGTGGGGTTTGTCGACCGGGGTGGGGACCCTAGGAGTGAATCGCCTAAAGAGTGGAACCTGCTCGTAATGGAACGATTCGGAGGAATGATCTGGCAGCCTGCAGGCACCGGCTCGGGTGTAATAATAACCAACATCCAACGTCCTTGACGACTGCTGAGAGTGCCGTCCGCGTCACTCAGTGGTTCCTACCTACCTAGGTAATCACGTGCACCTGCTCACGAAATGTCTGACCCGGATAATGCCGGGTACCGGCTCTTGTCTTTCAGGTATACACCGACGACAACAGGGCCAAACCACCCGGCCGCCGACGACAGAGTTGATGATGACCACGACGGTGAAGCTCACACCCGCACCAGACAACCGCCATTGGTCCAGGAATCAGACCTGCCGTCTCTGTCGTCCCTCGCCGCGGCTCTGCCAGTTGTCGACGCCACACCAGCACCAGCGATGGACCAAAGTTTGCCCACCTTGTGCGACGGAGACACGCACGAGCATGCAAAGACTGTGCCCAATGCAAAGGAGGAAACGGACCCTGGCCCAGATCCTCCAGCTGCCAGCTTCCATCTCTTTGGGGATCTCCCCGCCGAGCTTCGCATCAAGATATGGAAGATGACCTTCCTCCCCCGCGTCGTCGAGCTGCATCCCACCAGGCCCAACTACGCCCGCGACAGCGGCCGCCAGCTGCAGTGGCAGTCGGGATGCAGCAACCCAGCAGCCCTGTCCGTGAGCTCTGAGTCCCGCCAGGAAGCCCTGGGCCACTTCCGCATCGCCTACCCCCTCGCCTCCATCACCAGCCAACAGGAGGGACCACTGCAGGCCCCGTTCGCCAGGTATGCCGGCGCCACAGAGCATACTGTGACTGTTGGCAACTCGGGCTACTACAACTTTTCCGGTCCCAGTGCCACGGGGAAGGCCATTCTGCGCCGGCGCACCCTGTACATTTCGCCCGAGGTCGACACCGTCGCTCTGCTCAGCCAGGATATCGACCTCAGCAAGCTCTCGGGGCTGCTTGACTTCTTCCGGGACGCCGACCCACAGGGGCTCGGCATCAGCAACCTGGCGCTCAGCGCGCGTGGCTGGGGCTACCCGGGATCCGCTGCTATGATGAGGAGTTTCAACCGGACCATCCTCAAGGACCTGGGGCAGTTGACCCTTTTCATGTACGGCGAACCACTTCCGCCCCATGAGTGGAACGTCAAGGGGGCTACTCTGGATGAGCAGACACTGAGGTGGTTCAGGGAGACGGGAAACCGATGCGAGCTGGTCCTTTGCGAGGGCAGCAATGCTTGGTACGCTTATATGCTGTGGAGCGGTGGAAAAGGAAGGCAGTTCTGGGACGATGAAGGCAAGATTATGAAGGTCGGAAGGAACGATTTGAAAATAATGGACCTGAAGTTCTCGGCTGGCTGGTGATCATGGGAAACTGATCAGTCCTGATTACGAGGCTGCGAGATTCCTTCGTCTCTTCACTGGATAGTAAAGCTGTAGCGATAGACCGTGTAACGTTCAATAATAGAGATGCATGTTGAGAAGCCATAGATGTGACTTCTGTTCTTTGGTTTTTTTGTTTTTACGCCGGGTCTTTGACGATTCGCCCCTGTGTGAAGGCACCGTACGCCTGCGAGATTTATACGGATCAAGAACGAGACCACTAGGACGGCAGTTCTACCAAATACATCAGCTACCCAGTGCTGAGATCAAAATTCTTGCCAGCAAAAAGGTAGGAAGGTTTTGGAGCCCATACCGCCGGAGTCTTGGCGTTGGCTGGTCGCGCTGTTGGTCCAAGGTTCGACAGCCCCTGTCATGGCTGTTGGGCAACACTCACACACAACAGCCCCGCCACTCACTTGCACTTAATTCTGCATCGGACTCTTAATATGACTATCTGTGGGTCAGAATTCCGGTTGCCAGCTACGCTTGAGAGCAGTGGGTAAGTGGAGGCCGAAGCCCACATGTAGGCGTCAGGTGACAGTCCAAGACACTCCACATGTGCACTATCCCAGCTCTTCAAATGCAGCTAAACGTCCAACAACGGGCTTGTTGAATCCGGATCTTGTCAATCTGCCTAGATAATCAGGCTGTCGCCAAAATTAACCATGCCGTCTCCTAGTCCCTCCGACAAAAATACTCCAGGCTTACCCGGGCCAGCACACAAGGCATCGGTTGATTATTTAAGACATCACCATCGCAATATTTTTAGCCGCGCACTTTCCCGTGTCTTGTCAACACCGGCAGCAGAGCTTACTTTTGCGGAGATAATCGACGGCGCCCCACTGAGCCAGACAGCGAACGAGGTTCGAAATAGTTCCTTACCTGAGAACCACCCAGTCCGAAGTCAGCACCTTCAACTGTGTCCTGGGGTCTTGGAGAAGGTTGACGAGATTCGTGCCACCTTTGATGTTCAAGTATTGCAATTCGATTTCAAGGTAAATATGTCATGAAATTCCCAGACCATCATGAGTATCGCTGTTTCTGACGCGGCACAAGCTTCTTCATGAATACCATGCATCCTCTCCGGGTTCTGCATTGTTTAAGACTCGGTTGATCGAGATGGTCGCTGTAGCGGCGCATCAAGTTGCGGTGTACCTGTACAAGCTCGACTTGAATCTGGGTGGGCACCAGGACTACGCTACGTGGGAAGTGCCAAAGGATGACGTTGTCTTCTACCAATATCATCCCGATGGAAAGCTTCCCAGTCTCTTCTTCCACAAGCAGTACCGGGATTACCACCAGTACCCAGAAGGAGTAGCTGATATGGTAGGCTACTGGGCTGAATCGCGAATTTTTGGCGGCGTCGTTCTTTTTGACCGTCGGGAACCTCATCAGAGGGAGGCTCATGAAGATGTGAGTTTACCTTTTCCTACTGCCGTATGATTGCACAACTAACGAAACATAAAAACGGAAGCCCAACACTATTTTCTTTCACTCCTTTTCTGAGAACGTAACATATCGAATCTGGCAGTTGCTCGACACGCAGAAAAAAGCCTTGCTGGAGTTTCTCCAGTCAGAAGACGATGTGAATGGGCCGACAACCTGCTCTCGTGTGAAACCTCTCCCAATGTTACCGGACAAAACCAACCTGACCCGGATAGACCCCGAGGAGCCAATTACAGAGACTGGGATCTACCGCGATCCCTGGGAGCGGAAGCCCCTCGGCGACTCAGACGGGGATCGTCGGCTAGGCTGCGTCGCATATAATGACATGGATTATCCGACCTTCGCCGACTACGAGAGGGCATTGGAGAGGGCACAGAATCGGAGGTATAAGATCCTTAACGGGCGGGAAGAAGAAGTCAAGGCGGAGATCGAGGCAGAGGCACTGGCAGAAAAACAGGAAGATGAGGATGAAGGGGAAGTAGCGAGAGTCTTGAAGACAGACAAGTGACTGTCAGGCAACCAGGCCTGGAGTCCCGATAGTTCATCGAGAATACGCACTATACGAATTTATAACGGCATCATCAAGTAAAGGATTTGAACTCCTACAACAGAAGATCGGAGAACAACCGACCACCCAAGCACTTGGCAGTGTAGTTACCACCTCACTGATCATCACTGTCGAGGTCCTCTTTAGTCATGTTGATGCCCTTGCTGTTATCCGAGAAAATGACGTTCCACTTGCCCTTGGCTTTTGGTGAGAACTGAACATGGACTTTGTCTTTTGGCATTGGGAAAGCCGTGTTCATGAGGAAGTCTTTTCTTGGCTGGTTCCACTTGCCACCAACTGGGCGGACATCAAATCTCACCAGCAAGAGAGCTGCAAATGCGAGGATCTCGGTGCTGACAAAGTGGCGGCCAGGGCAAAGAACCGCGCCACCGCCAAAGCCGCGGAAGGCTGCTGCCGATACGCGTTGCCCATTCCCTTTTGTCGACTTGAGGAAGCGCTTGTGGTCGAATTGGTTGGCTGTCGGTCCCCAGATGGACTCATCTGTGTGGGAGGCCCGAGTCGGCATGATAACCATGCTGTCTTTCTTCAACAAGTATTTGTTATCGATGACAGTGTCTTCCTGGACAACACGCGCAGAGATGCTTGTGCCATGGAAACGTAGAACCTCCTGCCACGTCGATACGAGAACGGGGCAAGCCGTCCTGACCTTTGCCAGATCGATAGTACGTGTCCCGTCGGAACTTGTCTGCACAAGTAGAGATGCCTCGCGCTGACAATCCTGGTACACCACAGGGTCCGCAAGGATTTGCCACAGAGCCCAAAAAGCCCCAGGCACTGTGTTGCTGACGCTGGCATTGACTTGACCAACTTCAGTGTGGGCCGTGTCGTCAATACTAAGACCAAATCGCTCGTTGTGTTTGTGTCTCAGCTGGACGAAAAGTGACCCTTCAAGATGTCTGTCCTCCCGGAAGTACTTGTCCAATTCCTTAATCAAGCGGTCGCGTGCTTTCAGACTCTCCTTGGCCAAAATTCCTGGCAGGAAGTCCACTAGAAGCGTCATGAGCCCGGGCTCGAATGTGCTGCTAGATGTCAGCACGCAAGAAAGTAAATGAGATCTTCTCACTGAGGAGCCAACTCACAACCAAGCCCTCTCGTTCTCTGGATTGCGGAACGGGTTGTGTGGCCCGTAAGTTGCCTCCATGGTCGCGGAGAAAACCTCGTGACGGACCCAATCGAAGAGCTCGATGATGGTCTCTCCTTGTGAGGCCAGCTTGTCAAGCGACTCAGCGATAGTGTTAATAGCAGTCCTATTCAGGGCATCCAGTCCGGGGCCGGGCGAGGCCCCAGCTGCGACGTTCCTTGGGAAGCTCATGAAGTAGCCTTTGTCTGTCAACAGCTGGTCTCCGTCCATCTTGTCCAAGGTCTGCTTGCTGGCCCCCATAGTCTTGTCGACCGCCCTTAGCTCAATGGGAGTGAATGCGACAGTGTTGATATGCCGGTCAATGGCCCGGACCAAGTGGAGAGAGTTCACCACGTACGTTCGCGGACCGGGCATCCGGAGGGAGTAGATTGGTAGGCCATATTTATTTCTAAACGGGTGCCTTGTCAGCTCGAAAACTTTCGTGAGAGTGTGGCCTTTGACATACCTCATACGAACATAGTAATCTTCCTTTGCGGTCATCAATCCAAGCAAGGGGCTGATCATAGGAATACACCTAGAGACAGGCTGGGGCTCATTTGGATCCAGACTGAGATAGGCCACAGCCCACAGGAGAGCATAACCCGCTCCAAAGCTCATCAAGACCACCACGAAAGGTGGAGGATAGGCTAGAACCCATAGGATGGAATAGCTCGCCACGACGGTTGCTGAAACGAATTTGGCAGAAGCAGCCATGATTGTTCCTGGAGGCGTCTGAGGCTATCAACACAGAACATCGACCCTTCGAGTTGTTCTCGACAGATGCTCAACTATACAGAGGATACAGACGAAACGCCCCACGGTGGGCAGATAATTTTTCTTTTTGAAGTAGTGCCAACGCACCCCACGGGCAGAAGAATCTGGGAATATGCAGCTGTTGGCTCGTATGGGACCCTGGCGGAACGTTGGTGATTCTTCCAATGGGACCCATCGAATTACTGCGTAGCCGGAGATTACCTACGTCCGCTGGTCCGCAAGGCTGCAGGGTTGCGCATGACAGCCAACTCACCCATTTCGGACCCAACAGGACCCTCAGGGTGGGGTCGCTGGTTTCTCCAGGACAGAAGTTCCAGAACCAGAGCTAGATTTGGCTCTGCGTTCTGTTCTTGGAAAACCCATTCAAGGCAGTCTTCGTGGCGCAGCCCAAAAAACAACAGCGCTTGATCATAAGTCAGGCTGAGCAAAGCACTGGTACTATGAGGTTAGTAAAACGTGACCGATGAAGAGCAGAGTCAAAGTTGACATCGGATAATAGGAAGGGAATCCATTGCGGCCAATCCTGAAGTCTACCTAGGTATGAACCACGGTAACGTTGGTCGGTGCTCACGAGCAGATGAAAGCGTGACTCTTAGATGTGCCTTTTTGCAACGTACACCGGCCAAGAATGCGGAACCACATTGAAGTACGCCTTGTAAGACCACTTCTTTCCCGGCTCAACTTGTCTGATGTCGTAATCGCGCACGATAGTTCCACAGATCTTGGCTACCTCCATCCTCGCAAGGTGCTGCCCGGGGCAAGCATTATATCCACCACCGAACTGCAGATACAAGATGGACGAGACACGCGATTAGCAATCCTTCTAAACTTCGGGTTCTGGAGTAACAGGAATGCTCCGTGGTGCGACTCACTGGTATGAAGTACTTCTCCTTCGAACCAATATCAGGCGCAGACCACCGGTCAGGATTGAACTCGTTCGCATCGGGGCCCCAAATCTCCGTGGACCTGTGCAACACAAACGCGCTGACGGAGAGAACAGTGCCGCCTGGGAATTCACGGTCTCCAATCTTGACCCCGTGCTTTGGAGCCACACGCGGTAGACCTTGTTGGACCGGCGCAAAGACACGCATGGCCTCCTTGATGCACATCTGCAGGAACGGGAGCTTCTGGGTGTCGGCGAAGCTGATGATCCTGTCTTGGCACCTCCCCTCCTCGCCCGCGGCATCGATCTCGTCTTGCAAGCGCCGCCAGGCAGTCGGGTGCCTCATCATATGGTACAAAAACGACTGAAGAGCCGTCGACGTGGCATCTCCACCCGCGGCAACGGTGCCAATCGTCTGGCCCTGTACTGTGTTCAGATCGAGCCGATCCGGGCGTTCGCGCAGGGTCCTGAGCCAATATTCCAGCAGGTCGAAGCGGTTTCCCCCCTTTGTCTCTCTGGTCTCACGCTCATGAAGCGAGTCCATCGTCACTTTCAAGATATGACCAGTGGGGATGACACCGAGCCACGTCGTGACTGGATTTGCAAGGAAAATGGCGTGGATCATCAGAATGAGCCAGTGATGACCTGCCACTGCGGCGAAGAGACCAAGACGCGTGTTGTTGGCAATGGTGTTCCCGATGTCGTAGCCCTTCTCCAGGAAACCGTATGGACTGGAGAAGAGCACCGTGCCCGTCACGTCGTTCGAGGTGAAAGTGCAGAACCGATCAAGGTGCATGGGTCGGTCAGTGTCGGCATAGCTGTCCAACCAGTCCATCAACAAGCCGATCGTCTTATCACCCAGTCTTCGCAGTGGAGCATATTCGACAGAGAGTAGCCGGGAGCAAAGTTTCTCGAGTGCTCAAACTTCTGCTTCGGGTCGAGGACCGTCATGCCGTTCGTGTATCTGGAATCTGGAAAGGCAAAGATCTTGTAGAACGCATCCTTCCGCAGAGGTGTCAGGATGAGCTCCTTAACAGCCTCGGGATGGCAAACGCTGACCTCGTTGTTCGCGATGCGGACAAACGGACCTTGGGTACGGGCGTTAGCTAAGGCGCAGTGCTGTCGACACGGATACAAACACCTACCATGCTCCTTGTGCAGCCGCAGTAGGTCTTCGCCCTGGTCGCCCCCCATGATCATCCTCGTGTGCCATAGTCGGCCGAGCGACGCCCAAAACGGCCCGGGCACGTCGCTCAGAGGTGCAAAATACCGGCGGTAGAGGAGGAGGCCCAGAACAAAACACACGATGCTGACCACAAGCGCTGCCCAGGAACAAGCGTGCAAGCTAAGCCCCGGCAGAACGCTAGTCGTTTGGTGCGATCCTTCGGCCATCGCGTCGATAATGCCCAACCTGGGGTCGCGATTTGCCTCACGGGCACGAAGCTCAACTCAGGCTCGTGATGAAGTACGAAGGTGTCATTACTATGGACGAGGTGCGGGAATACGAAAGTTCTGCATTAACACGTAGCGTGGGGGACAGCGCAGCGGCACATGGGATTTTAATGATCTGCGGCTGCTTTCCTCCAGTCGTTACTCGTGGGGCTGCCTGGTGGAACGACCGGGATGCGATTCCTGCAGCTCCTAGTGACAATTGGAAACTATTGAGGTAGTCGCGGGCCAAGAAGGCTAACACGACTGGGTACCTAAATTGTGTCGATGGCCTCTGCTGGAAGGTCAAGCCACGACGGGCTGTGGCTGCTGCAAAAGTGGCGGGACGGGAGGGGCCTTAAGCGACGAAAACGATATGTCGTGCTGCAATGCAGATGTGGCTCCACACTCGTTGGCAGAAATGTCAGAAAGTATTGGAGCTGGACCGCGGCTCATGTATCGTAAGACGTGAGTTCAAGTATTGGGGTCACCTTGCTACTGTAATAAATAGCACCGCGGGATCTAGGGGCTAGAGAGGCTAGAGAGGAAGCATGGGAGTTTAGCGCTTCCGGGCCAAGCTGAAAACTTTCAATGTTAGAAGTAGGGAAAGGATCACATGGCAGGAACATCGGCACCATCAGAGAGAAAACGTTTTATAATCAGTCAAGAAACAAACGGCTCCATCCGAAGAGTTGAAATGCAACCCTTAGGATGGAGTTTGGGGTAAGAGATTGGGAAACGCATGGAGCCTGACTAAAACATCCCCCGACTACTTCAGCAGTGCTCCAAAGAGAGCTGCCCAATACAGGTTACATCTTTACAGTACGAACATTTGAAGGTAGCCTGCAGAGACACCCATGGACCCAATGCGAAGAGAAAGATGGCACTTACAAAAACGTTTCCGCCCCACCTGGGCATGCGTGAAAGTTTGGGTCATTAAAGACGAGAAGTGTGTGAACATCATATGGGTCATTCCTGCTCACAGTCTCATCAGAGGGAGTCTTTTGTGTTCTGGAAATCACATCAAAGTGGATTTTCTTGAGAATTTTGCAGAGATGGTCCTCGCTATCGTGCCCAGGTGATGTGAGCGGTCAGTACAGCCGTCTCACTCCGACGCATAGCGTAGGTTCAGCAGTCTTGTCACATTTGCCCAGAGTTGAAGCAGGAGAGCAAATTACAAATTCGAGTCAAACCTTTCTACAAGCATGCGCACAAAATGCACTTCCTTTCATTTACCCATAGCAGACGTGAACCCTGGAGAGGATGTCAGATGCCAGGTCACGTGTGTGGCGGCGAAGGCTGACGTGCGACGAGATCATCGTTGTACTGTACATATCGTCCCATTTAGAAGTATGCTACCAAGGTTTGAAATTGGTGCATGGTGATTAGTCGCGGTGTAGCGGTGGGTACTGTCTCATGGGAACCTTGAAGGCGACGTCGTGGCACCTTGATGGACCAGCTTCGACGCCGGCAAGGGAAGGTTAGGTTGTGACCAGGCCAGGGCCGGCGTGACTGCAGCTGGTACCTAGTATAAATGGTGAAAATCGCACAAGAAGTAAATTCAGCTTTCCAAATAAATCTTTTTCGTGTTCATGCTGCTCTGTGTTCCTCTGCGGCAGACAGTCTCGTGCGATCAATTTGCGAGTCAGTATGGCTTCCAAGAGGAAGACGGCTGTGGCCGTGGCACAGGACAAGAACAAGTCCAAGAAGGCGAAGCAAAAGAAAGGGCCGCTTCCTGTGACTCTGCTGTCGGGATTCCTGGTATGACTGGCTGCTCCCTCCCCGCCATTACAACTGTCATCGCCCCTTGCAACTGTGTCACTGATCATCGCGTGGTACCCAAACAGGGAAGTGGGAAAACAACACTGCTTCAGCATATCCTCCAGAGCGACCATGGACTTCGGATCGCCGTGATCGTCAATGACATTGGTGCGGTCAATGTCGACGCCTCAACCATCCAGTCAACCCACCGCATACACAAGACAGAGGAGAAGGTCATTGCGCTGCAGAATGGCTGCATCTGCTGCACCTTACGACAAGATCTGCTCTCTGAGCTGGTCGAGCTGTCAGAAAAGCATGCATTCGATTACGTTATCATCGAAAGCAGTGGAAGTAAGTCCTCATCCCGACATTTGTCATGCGAAGGAATGATTAGACACGGGCGTGCAGCTAAGCTGACCATTGGCATGCTGTTACAGTAAGCGAGCCGGGACAAGTTGCTGAGAGTTTCGACTCGAAGCTCACAGAACACATGTACCAGGTTCTCAAGGAAGAGGGCCAGTTGGACGAGGGCGGAGCCTTGAAGAAACTGTAAGTGTATCGGTTGATGATGAAATCTGTCAGGAATTTCAGGCGACGAAGTCGTCCTCCAGCCCCAAGACCACTCTATTAGAGACTGACTTGACACACACGCAGGCACAAAGCCGGCGAGGCTGGAATGGGCAAATTCGCCCGCCTGGATACGACTGTGACCGTCATTGACGCTTTCACCATATTCAATGACTTCAACACAGCGGACTTGTTATCGAGTCGACGCGACGATGTGACGCCCGAGGACGAGAGAACGGTCTCCGACCTGATGGTTGACCAGATTGAATTCGCAGATGTCATCATCCTCAACAAAACTGACATGGTCAAGAAAGAGAACTTGGCAGAGATAAGGGCTCTTTTACGAACATTGAACCGTGAAGCCAAGATATTAGAGGCCAAATACGGCAAAGTCGATGTCGGAGAACTCGTCAACACCGGCCTCTTCAGCCTCGACAAGGCCCAGACGAGTTCGGGTTGGATGCGAGACTTGCATGAGATGATGCTCCGAGAGGTGAGTTGAAATCGGCGCTCTATTGGTCCTTTAATTATATGCAGCAATTGATGAGGCGATTGGTAGGTGAACGGAAAGACGGCAATCACCCCGAAGCCAGAAACCGAAGAGTACAACGTGCGGAATTTCATCTACAAACAACACCGACCTTTCCACCCCGAGAGGCTGTGGAAACTGGTATACGACAAGTTCATTCTGCAGCTCGAGCACCCGGAAGAGGATGCGGACGCAGGTACTGAACCGCCAGCGACGGCCCCGCATGAAGAAAACGGAGGCGATGACGAAAGTATGAGGGACGCTGAAGACGAGACTGAAAGTGAAGACTCGGATGGGCAGGACACTGACATGGAGAACGACGCGGCCACGCCGGCTGCGTCGGATGTTTCAAGCTCAGCGCAGACGGCGATGACGTCCCCGACAGCCGATAAGGACGAGACCAAGGCATCAGATGACGAGGAAGATGAAAAGGCCTCAGGCAAAACGAAATCTGGGGACCTGGTTACGCCTTCGAACGAGGTCGCCCTTGCTAACAAGCGCGCCAACCCTCTCTTTGCCCGGCTCTTCCGTTCCAAGGGCACATACTGGCTCGCAACTAGGCCTGACTATCGTGGCATCTGGTCTCAGGCAGGGGCAATGCTCACGCTGGTAGGCGGAACCAGGTGGGACATCACACTGGACCCAGAAGAGCTATCACAACTCTATCACCCGGACACCACCGACCCTGAGATTATGAAGCAGGTCCGTCACGACATCAACAGCGGGGGCGAATGGGGAGACCGCAGGCAGGAGATCGTGTTCATTGGGGAGAAACTCGATGTCGCCGGCATCAAGGAGGCTCTGGATGGCTGTCTTTTGACCGACATCGAGTGGAGTCGCTGGAAGCGGAAGATGAGATCTGTGATGAAAAAGCAAGCGAAGCTAAAGGCGTTGATGGAGAGCCTGGAAGCTGCGAAAGGAGACTTGGTCGACGAATACGACGATGCGTTCCCCGAGTGGGAGGGGCACTTCCAAGACGAAGAGTACGGACAAGACGAGGATGAAGATGAGGATGGGCATGAGGGGCACCATCACTAAGCCGTAGTCTTGTGGGGAACTTGAATGAGTAAAGATTACTTTAAATCAACTTGTGTGCTAAACGACCACATTGAAAAAGTTCTCAACCGCAACTCGATTCGCTTTCCCATTACGCCATGTGTACCTGAACAAACTTATTGTGGTACACTGAGCCAAAATAGCATGAAATCATGTCTTCCTCGCAATGACCCAGTAGAAGTTAGAATCCCCAATGTCGCCTTGGAGCTCGGCGCTGAGTATCTGAAAGTTGTTCTTCTTTAGAAGTTCTGACGTACGCTCAGGGCCCCACCCACTCCAGAACATCCAGCCTTCTTCAGCCAACCAGCTCGGATTGACTTGGAACTCATCATCAGTTGTAGTGAAGTTGATGAGAACGTGGCCCCCCGGCCTGAGCCATCCCCCAATCCTGGCCAGCAGCTCCGACTGCTCCTCGCGCGGCAGGTGGATCACGGTGTACAGGCCGATCACGGCATCGAGTGAACCATTCGGGAAGGACAGCTGCATCATGTCACCCTCTTTAAAGGCCACACGATCCACATATGCGGCAGGAAGCTCGCTGAGATTCTTCCTGGCAGCTTGAATCTGCGCCGCGGATATGTCATTTGCTGTGACATGGACCCCGGGCCTCGACAGCAGCATTCTGGTGGACGTCAGAGCTGCGCCGCAGCCGAGCTCCAGAATGGAGAGTTGGCGATCCTGTTCGTCAGGGATATGCTTCAGCAACTGCCCGAGAAAGTACTCGCGCGTCGTCTCGTTGCGTCCATGCCACTCATTGTAGTCTGTGGCGATAGCATCGTATGTTGCTTTGACTTTGGCTTTCACATCTGCCGGAAGCTCCTGTGTGTTCGAATCCATAATGAGTGTGGTTTTGTTTTTTAATGCCTCATACATATAAAATGAATGTGGTGCCTTCATACAGTGGTAAACGCTCCAAATCCATAATGAGTTGACCTCGGAAGATACAAAAAGGTGATCAGGTTTGATGATGGATTATTCAAGATGCCTTAAGCACCATTCTAGAGGTCGGTGCGGGGATCGGAGGTACGAATCCATATACTACATAGTAGTATGGGCAATAAGGGTCGTCTCTTTTCAACGGTTCTCGGCCTGACTCACACCCACGTTGCACCCTTCTCTCGTCCGTCTACACTCACACGTACGACGAGTCCACCTTCAAACTGTGTTATACTAGACTTAATACTGACCCCATTGAGTCCGACGAACAAGCACATCCAATCTCCAACCTACCCAACATACCTACATGGGGCTTCGGCCACACTATATTTTTCCTCTATACTATATAACTATCTTTCTATTTAGCTACTCGTTTCTTTCCTAATAATTTAAAATTTATATATTAAATCTTCTACGGTTTTATATATATTCTTATAATCTTTTTATAAAAAACTTTAAACTCTTTTTTTTATTTTTATTATATTTTTTTATATAATTTTACTTTTATTTTATATATATTTAAAAATATATATAGCACTTTTATATTATAATAAATGCTTAAAATTTAGCGCTTAAAAAAATATTATATTAAAATAATAATTAAAATACTATAAATGCTTATAACTTTAACTTTATAATATATAAATAAAGTTAAAAGGTATCGTTTTAACGATAGTATTAATGCTACGAAAAAAATTATTTAATAAGATTAAATCTTTTAAAATAGTTACTATATAAATAAATTCTACAATAAAAAAATTTTAATTAAAAAATTTAGTTATATATATATATATTATAATAAGTTTATAATTAAATAAGTATTATATTTCTTATTTAAATATATAATTATTAATTTTTAAAAAGAAATTAAAATAAAAAAATAATTTATAATATTTTACCCTTAAAACTTCCGTAATAAAGCCTTAAGACTTTTAAAAAGAGTTTTAAAAGTAATTTATTAGAAGATAAAAGGAGGGTATAATAAGTTTATTCTTATTTAAATTTATATTTTTATTATTAATAACAAATAACCCCTTTTTAATATAAAGAAATATAATAGAAATAAAGGAAAGGGGGTATTTAAAGTTCCTTTATAAAAGGACTATAAGGATATATATAAAGTTATAAAAGATTTTATGTATAAACTTTAGACTATTAGGGAAAAGATAAGTGATTAAATAAAAAAATAGTTATATAATATGAAAGAAAAATATAGTATAGTTAAAGTTATATTTTATTTTTCTTTTTTTATATATTAAGGAAAAGAATAATTATTATTAATAATAAAAATATAAATTTAAAAGAGAATAAGTTTATAATATTTTTCTTTTATTTTTTATTAAATTATTTTTAAAACTTTATTAAAAAAGTTTTAAAAATAGAATATTATAAATTATTTTTTTATTTAATTTTTTTTTATTTTTTTATATTAATATTTTTAAATAAAAATATAATTTTAAATTTATTAATTATTAATTTATATTATTATAATTTTTATTTTTAATATATAAAAAATAAAAACTTTAAAAGTATAAATAAAATTAATTAATTAATTTATTTAATTATTTATTGAAATAAAAAACGGAGAATATAAAATAAGTTTTTAAAAAAACGGAAATTTATAATTATTATAATTTATTTAATTTATTAATTAAATTATTTTCAAATTATTTTTAATAAATTTTATTATTTATTATTAATAAAAATAAAACTATTTATCATTTATTATATATATATAAAATTATATTATATTAATAATTTATAAATATAAAATATAAATAATAATATATTTAAAGAATAATATTTTTATTATATAAAAATTTATTTTTTATTTTATATTATAATTTTTAAAAAAGAATTTATTTTAAATAATAAATAAAATAATTATTATATAGTGGAGAAAGTTAATTATTTAATAATATTATTTTTAAAATTTAAACTTTAATATTTAATTATTTATAATATATAATAAAATATATTTCTTAATATTAAAATAAATTAAAAAATATAATATTTTTAAAAAGCTTATATTTATATATATTATTTATAAAAAATATATATTAAAAAATTACTTTATATTCTTTTTTCTACTCTATAAATTTTAATTTTTAATATTAAAGTTTTACTTATTAATTTCTATATAGTAAAGTTTAAATATAAATATTTAAAATTATATTGTTTAATTTATAATTTAAATGAATTAATAAAATAATATATTATAAATATTTTAATTAAAAAACTATAGTTTAATAAATATTTTAAATAAAATAATATAATATTAAATTATTTTATAATTAAAAATCTATAACTTATAACCTCGTATTATTATTTTTAATAAAAAAGAACTATTAAATAAAAAGAATTAGTTGAATAATATTAAGGAAAAAGCTAGTATGATGGAAGCCTATAGTTCCTTGGCAGCAGCTATACCAGCAAGGCGGCCGAACGTGAGTGATCGCAGAACGGATGTTGCAGGAGGATACTCGTTGTAGACTGAAGATTCAATGTTAGTTTCAATTCCACAGGAATCCTCCATTAGTCTGTCACATGGGAGATGACGAGGACTTACAAAGGCCTGACAACTCTCCCGCACAATACAGATTCGGTATTGGCGATCCATTCGTGGCCAGCACCCGCGATTCGAGGTCACACTTGAGACCACCGTACGTGAACGTCAGCTGAGGCTTCAGGGGATATCCGTAAAACGGCGGCGTTTCAATCGGGCTTGCCCAGTTTGTTTTGTTTGGCGACAGGCCCGTTGTAGCCTTCCCGTCCAGAGTCATCAAATCAAATGCGGTGTTCCTATCCACCGCAAGATTGAACTCGTCCACGGTGGCCTTTAGATCCTTCGGCTGCAGCGAAAGTTTCACCGCCAACTCTTCGATAGTATCCGACTGCTCGGGCTCCTTGTCCGTGGTTTCATAAACCCATCCCGGACGAAAGCGATTCATGATGGTTGCATCAGTGACGAAGTACGCCTTGCTGTCGTGATGACGCCATGTATCCAGGGCAATCATCTCAAACGTCGCGAAGAGGTGCCGTTTGCCCTCGTCGAAGAACCGCCGGCACTCTGTGTTCACCACTATCCCATAGTTGTGCCCCCAGATCACCGCGTCGGGCTTGCTCGCCCGCGTGTCCACCAGCTCGCAATGCATGCCACTCATCGACCCGGCTACTGCCGCCCCTATGTCGAGAGCCATCTGCAAGCCTCGGCCGGTGTTATGCTTTAGGCCCGGTGCTATAAGCTCGAGGTGTTCCGTTCGAGGGCCCACGTACCGAGCGAGTCTGCACCTAATTCAGTACCAGGTGAGCACAGTAACCTACCCCAGGGGAGCTTACTGTTCTTTGTTTCCCTCAAACCCCCCACACGCAAGCATGACCTTTTTTCCATAGATGTTTTCCATTAGACCATCCGGATTCCGCACCTTTACACCAGACACTTCGCCTTGCTCGGTAGTAAGTAACTTCTCTGCCATTCTCTCCCAGATGACGTCCACATTGTCGAACTTCTGAATATGGCCGAACAGTGCATTTATGACGGCGAGACCACCTCCCTCGGGCGAGACGAAGTGCTGCTTGGTATTAAACTCCAACAGCACGTTTGGTTCATCGTAGTGGTTCAATTTCACCCCGTGGTCAAGCAGATATTGCGCCGTATCCGGTACCGCCTCCTCCATCTTCCGGCAGTATTGCTGGTCAGCGAGGCCGTTGCTGACAAGAGCCATCTCGTGTTTCCACATGTCGTCAAAGCGGTTGTCCTTGTCCAGCCGAAGGTACGCCATTGTCCAGCGCGATGCCCCACAGCGCTCCCCGTTTTTGCCAGCCTCAATCAGAGCTACCTTGCCATCTTTACCGAGTCGCTTGCATTCCTCTAAGAAATTGAGCGTCGTCATACAACCGGCACTAGTAGTTGTTTGATAATCAGTAGCGTAGAATGGACAGAACAGTGCAGTTGCTTACAAGCCACTACCCACCACAACGAGATCGTAGACATGAGGGTCTGAGGTCATCTTGAGTTGGTTTTTTGATGTAATTGTGAAGCGTACAGTGTCTTTCGGACAATCTATCGGGGGTGCAGGCCTTACATATGTCTTCTGAGTGCCACTCACACTGACTAGTCCAAGACTCACCCCGCTCCTCGCTGTGTTACACGGATGCATACTAAAGCCTGCCGGTGAATCCATAGGCTGACTGTATATGTGACCGTCTATAGGGGCATCGTGCTTACATCTGCCACAATCAAGATTCCCCGCTGCTGATCATTTTAGATTTGAGAGAATTCCTGCTGCATGTGGTTCCTGTGGCTGGCTCTTCCCCGCAACTAGGTCGATTTCTCACCAAGTTCGCCTCTCTGCTGCAGCAGGTCATTACATATCATGATCGACCACGGGTTACTGCGTCTCACCAGAGTACATGTGGTTTTGTTTTTATCCCTGTGGATATCAAACGTATGGGGGGCCTCCATACAGTGGTAAACGCTCAAGACACAGTGTTCTTTTTTAAAGAAGCAATGCCAAGAATAGGGCATTGAGAATACAATAGGTGGAAAAGTTATGAAGACTCTTAACTGGTAGGTTCTCAATGCATGTATGGCTTATAAGGTAGTATGTGATAGCTGCAAATATCCTTGGGTAGTTGTAGGAATATTCGGTCTCATAAAAGTTAATTCGTGTTTAATGCCAAGCGGTCCACGTTTATCAACCCTGGGAACTTTAGAATCCTTGGGAAGAGCACCAAAAGGTGGAGGAGCAACATTGCACTTTTGAGACTCACCACAACGACTGCATTATAGTCTGAAGCAGGGCTGATGACAGTGATGTAGGTTGGAGGCTTGTGAACAGCCCAGCTTCTCGTGGCCTCTTTAGACCCCTTATCTCGCGGAAAAAGTGTTTGAGTTTTTGTCGGCCCAGCGGTGGCCACTTTTCCCAAAAGTTGATGCGATGTCCGCCACTGTATACCATGTCTTCGTGATCTTGACGAGGAAACTGTTATAGCTGGTCAATACTCCGATTATTGCCGGATCGGCCTTCTATAGCTAAAAGTTTTGAAAATGTCCAAGGCACCACGCGTTCCCCATTCCACCCCGGAGAGGTTATCCGCGTGGGCTTTATGCTTGATATATTTGCCGGGGCCTTTCACATGGTATCAACCGTCACTTGCAGCGAAGCAGTAAGCCCTTGAGAAGACGTGGAGGCCAAGGATAAGCCCTGTTCCTCACCTGGGCTCTCGGTGTGGTAAGCCCGTCTTCAAACCCCATCTTCTGCTCACAGATCTACACAGGGATGGCTTGCCGCAGCGAATTGGGCAACAGAGGCGGCGGGCCTGGTTGCATTACACCAACATACTAGTACAAGTGCTGATGCGTGTTAATTTGAGCTTCCCCATCCTTCCTTTATTACGGCATGTCCTGTCCAATGACTTGTTGCATCTGTCGCGGCCACGCATCTCATCTGTCTATCTAGGGCATGTTCCTTGCCCTCGAAAAATGCCGACCGCGCCGTAAGCACGGAGCTTGTTATTGGGCCACACCTATGCCAGGAATAAGAGCAATAAATACGCAAACCCCCCAATCTGCCCATGGAAGTGTCCACATCACGAACAGCAGTCTAGACATAGTATCACCCATCAACTAGATCATGGCACCACTGCTAGACGCCCAGCCGCTGAAGGCAATCTACACAATCTACATACTTCTCACCATCCCCGTGCGAGCTGTGTATTTTTACCTGAGATACCTTGTCAAGCCCCTCCACCCAGAATGGAATGCCAATATGAGCATGTTGAGCGCAATGCTTGATTTGTTTTTTCACTATTGCCTGGTTACCCGATCTCGACACGTCCTCGAGTATGTTCCATGACCCCTTTGCTCTTGCTACCTCTTCGTCCGTAGAGTAAGGCTCTGGTATCCTGTATTCTACAACCGACCAGAGCCTAATGACAGCGCTGGGACGAGTGCACACTCTCGAGTCCCAACATGGCGATGTGTCTTTTAATACAGCAATCAATCTGACGACGTCTTAGCAATGATCCAAAGACAGCGAAGGAAAGGTTCGTGGAAATCGACCCGCCACCGCAAGAACTCTTCTCCGGAGCCATCGCAGCCACCGGAATTGTCAAGCCTGCACCTGTCAAAGGTGTATGGCTTCCTCGTGTACCCCCAAAACATTCGGCCGAGTTGAAAAAAGAAAAGGTCGTCCTGCACTTCCCAGGCGGTGCATTCGTCGTCACCTTCGGCCATGAGTTCTCAGGGAGACCCGTCACAGAAATCTTTACGAAACACCTGAAAGCCTCGCTTGTCTTGTGGGCACACTACCGGCTGGCTGAGAACGACGAGACACGGTTCCCCGGAGCGGTCCAGGATGCTGTTACTTTTTACCGTCATGTCATATCTCTTGGCTTTGAGCCCGAGAACATAATTATTTCGGGCGATTCTGCTGGCGGTAATGTGGCACTCGCCTTGCTGCGTTACCTTGAGGCTTCGAAAATGCCCGAGCTTCCTCTCCCGGGAGGCTTCATGGTCTTTTCGCCCTGGGTCATTGTCACGACTAATACAGCAGCGCATTACGCCAGCTGCAAACACCAAGAGTCTGATATTTTGAACGGAGCCTTTTTGCAGTGGGGAGCAGAGTCATACTTGCCCTCCACTGAACGACTTCCGGCTGAGGTAGAGGCCTATGTCTCGCCGATACACCATCCTTTCCAGACGTCAGTTCCTGTCTTCATTTGGGCCGGCGCAGCCGAGGCTCTCTGCTCCGACATTGAAACTTTTGCGAAGGAGATGGCGGACACCCCGGGCAACAAAGTTCTGTTCCACATACAGGACAAGGCGGCTCACGATCTTTTAATGAACGTGAACATGTTTAAGTTGGAAGAAGGATTCTATGCGTCAATGAGAGAAGCTTACAAGTTTCTTCATAACGCAGCCTGAGGGGTGACGCTGCGTTTAAGTAAGAACGGACTTGTTCTATACAGTTGAATTTTACTTATTGATGAAGGAAGGTTCCGTAGCCCGGACGAGATAAGCTGTTCATGTCAAATCATGTATCACCGCGACTGGATTTCTTACAATGACATATATCTATTGAATCTTCCTGCTGCTTCTGCTTGTATAACTCATAGACCCCGTCTTGACGGAGGGCCCCGCCCAGACCTCAAGTAACTTCGTGTCTAATTATTGACAATAGGTGGTTTTGTTTTTTAAAGCCTCATACATATAAAATGTATGTGGTGCCTTCATACAGTGGTAAACTCTCCAGACCAAGCGTTTGAGAGAATACAAGGCCAAAGACAATAAAAAAATGATATAGTAATTATTGACAATAACCGGCGATTAGATCTATCCACTTCGGTGATACGGACCTGAGTTCAGACCCTTCTTCCGTGCGTAACTCAGGCCAAGTAACATTAAAGACGGGTAGCTTGCAGCGGCATAATTGAGGCAAAGACTACCATGCCAGTGCTCTTGGCCGATCTACGGACTGCACGTAGAGGTTGGATACTTGGCATCACAGTTTCACAAGAAGCCTGCGTCACATGGCTAAGGCCACAAGCACCTACCGTATTTTAACCATTGTTTTCGACATCGTATGTAAGTTTCCAAGCCCTGGGTCTTGAGCGCTTACCACAGTATGAAGGCGCCATGTATGTCCTCGGACGTATACGGAATAGATGAGAAACCACATACACATGCTGATACCCGTGGACGACCCAAAGCAATTGGGCGTGACGTTATGATTGCTGTTCGACCGATAGGCACACAAGGTTGAGCGAGTCGAACGCACCTACGCTTGAATTATGGGCGAAGCTTTTCAAAAGGCGTCGGGGGACATTCTAATGAAGTCAATTTTTTCTTACTTTGTTTTTGGTTGTTGTCGTTGTTACAGAATTGTCGGAAACGTAATGGATTTTCCGACGCGTAAGGAAATTTTTACCGGCCCCTCCAATCGACGTAACTGAAAAGCGCGATGGCGGCAGACGGAGCCGGGGTCCGTAGACGATCTGGAATGTCGGAAGTCACCCGAACCACCATGCATGAAAATAGGCGGGAGGTCGAAGCAGCCTGAGTGTTGGTGACCTTGGATGCATTGAGTTGCATGCTGTCCGGCCTCAAAGAGCCAGTGAACAGGCTTGAAGGCACGGAACCTGTGGGACGGGTGGCCCCAAAGGCTCTTAGGGGTGGCCCGCATGGTTCTGGCCCGTCTGATCAAGTTCGGTTCATCTCATCCCCGGCCTGTTCTCGGGTTGTCCACCCCTTGCTTATGGGGGGAAACGGGGGCTCCTCCGTGCTATTGCCGACGCTCCCAGCAAGCACTAGCATCGACCGCGCCCTGGTATCATGCACAAGGCATGCACGACCTTGAACGTTACCCGTAGGCCTCGGCTTCTACTTACCCACTACTAGCATAGTAAATACCATAATCCCATAATAACTAAAACCCCATAACACCCATACATTCTTTTTTTATATGGCTTTCCCATTAAAATAATAAATTTAAATATAATTTCTATTATATATAATTTATATACTTTAATCCTTATTATAAATATTTAATTAAGTAATTAAAGGCTATTTATATTATTTAATAATATTTAAAATATTTAATTTATAGTATTTTAAACTCTTATAATTAATTATATATTCTATATTTACTTATTACTTAATTATTATATTTTAAAATAAATTTTTATTATAAATATTTAATTATTATATTATAATTTAAAAATATTTATAATTTTATATAATTAAAAATAAAATTAAAATAAAATAATATATATTTTATATTATTTAATAAAATTATTATAAATTAAAATATTTTAAAAAAAATAAATATTAAAAATTTAAATTAAAAAAACCTTTAAAAATTTTAATTTAAATATTTTATAATAATTATTTAAAAGATTTTATAAGACTTTTTTATTATATTAAATTGATTAATATTTTTAATTAAATAAAATTATTTATATAATTTTTTAATTACTTATAACTTTTTTAACTTTAAAAAAAATATCCTTATATAATATATCTAGTTTTTTTATAATAGCGACTTTAATTTAATTATTTTTATAATTATTAATTAAATTAACCTTTTTTATTAATTAAAATAATTATTATTAATTAAAAATATATACTTTTTTTTATTTTTTAAATTAATATTTAAAATTAAAAAAATTATTAATAAAAATTAATTAAAATAAAATATAAGATATATAAAATTACTAATTATAATATTAATTCTTTTTTTAACTACTAAAAAGACTATTATATCCATTATAATTTCATTATTTTAAATATATAAAATAATAATAAATATAATAATATAATTAATAAATTTAATAATTATTTTATTATTATTATAATTTAATATTAATTAAATAAAAACTTTAAAATTTTTATTTTAAATAATTATAAATTTATAACTTTAATTAATATTAATAATATCTTTAATATAATTATTTTTTTATATTATATTTTTAAAATTTAATTAAATTATTATTTTATTAAAATAAAATAATTCAATAAAAAAATTCGGTTTATTTAATTAAATATAAGGTTTTTTAATAATATAATTATATTTAATTAATTTTATTATTTTAATTAATATTTATTTAATTATTATATTAAATTTTAATAATAAAATATTATTTTAAAAAAATAGTTTAATATTAATTATTATTTTTATTTTAATTAATAAAAAAAAAACTTATTTAAAATAATATAAAATAAATAAACTTTTAAAGATATAATTTAATAATGATTTTTTTTTAATAATTTTATTAGTTATTATAATATTAAAATTATTATATATATTTATAAATTTAATATTGTTTTTATTTTTTTATTATTATATTTAATTTATAAACTTTAATTTATAAATATTAATATTTTTTAATATTTAAAAAAAAAGTATTAAAATATATTATAAAACTAAATTTAAAATAATTATTTTATAATTTTTTATAAGAATTTTATTTTTAAAATAATTAGATTAATAATTAAAATAATATTTATATATAAATATATTATATATAATTTTAAAAAAATTAGTTTTTACTTATTTAAATAATAAATTATATTAAATAAAATAATAAATTATAATATAAAATTTTTTATATTATTTTATTTAAAATTATTATTAAATTAATTAAAAAAGTATTTAAAAAAAATTAGAATATTAAAATATATAATTATATATTATAATTATTTATTTAATAATAATATTTAAAAAAAATTAATTATTATTTTAATAATAATATTAAAATTAATTATTTATAAAAAATAATTTAATAAAGTTAATTTTAATTAATTATTAATATTTAAATATTATTATAATAAATAATAATTTATTAAAAAAAATATAAACTTCATAAGAATATAATTATATTAATTAAATTAAATAAATTTTATAATAAAATTATAATTATAAAATAAAAAAAAAAGAATTAATAAATAAAAAAGAAATTATAAATTATTAAATAATTATATATTTATAAAAATAAAATTAAAATATTATATATTTAAAATATATTAAGATTTTATATTAATTTTTAAAAGGTTATTAATTATAAATTAAATAAAAAATTAATTATAAAAAAAATATAATTTAAATTTTATTATTTAATTAAATAAAAAAAATATTAAAATTAATTAATAAAAAAAAATTATATAAAACTACTTAATATAATTTAAAATAATTATAAATTAAAATATTTATTTAATTTAAAAATATTCCTAATAATATTAAATTAAAAAATAATAATTTTATATTAAAATTAAATAATAATAATTATATCTATTTTAATTATAATAATAAATTTTTATAACCTTATTTTATTATTAATTTAAATTAATTACTAATCTAATAAAATTTAAAATTAATAAAAGGAATTTTAATTAAAAAAAAAGTATTTAATATATATAATTTAATTAAATTGAATTATAATAATTATTTAAATAATAATATATTTAATTTAAAAAAAAAATAAAACTATTAAAAATATAAATTATTTTTTAAATATATTAATAAATTTTTTAAATATATTTTTATTATTATTAATTATATAAATTTATTAAAATTCTTTAAAATATATTAATAAAAATAATAATACTAATTTTTTACTTTAATTAATAAAATATTTATTATTAATTATAATTATTTTATAACTAATATAGTATATAAAAAGCTATTAATTTAATTTTAATAAGAATTAGTTATTTTTTTTAATTTAAATTAATTTAAAATTATTAAAATAACTTTATTTTTATTAAATTAGGTATATATAATATATTAATAAAAAGGATAATAAGTTATTATATCTAAATTTATTATTTAAATAAAAATCCTACATAAAAAAAGAACGTATGGGTATTACAGGGTTTTAACTATTATGGGATTATGGCGCCCCCTATGCCGCAGGCGTAGGGGGGCAGGGAAGGCCTGCCCCCCGGGTAACCGGTGACCCAGGTGCCGTAGAAGACGGCAGTACCCTAGGGTAGCCGAAGACATGGCCCGAAATACTACTAGATCGACGTCCCTATGGCCTGATCAGGGCATGATTACCTCACCGTGCTTCCGCGGAACTACCAATTGACCCTAGAGTGCCGATCCAGTCGGCATGCGGCTCGATTTCTTCCCAGGATTAAGCGAGCACGCGACCAACTTCCCAAGGCGGAAAGGCGGGAAGAGCGCCCAGAAGTTCATTTTCAACACTCTAGAAACAAGCTCATCACCGCTCCGGTCCCCAAGGCTTAGTTTCCCAACATTGAACGCTCTGATCTGACGCCGCAATGCACCACGAACTCAGAGCCGACCGACATTGGCGGCTCTCCGGCCTTCGACTGCCGGATCCCATGCGGCCCATCGATGTCCATCCGGCTATCGACTATATCACTGTAAGAACGCCGCCCACGGCGATGAGCAACCACTGGCATTTGATCCTACTCACCCCCTCACTGCGCTGACCACTCCACTGACGACTGCCGCACAGGACCGGCACGAGAGGGAAATCGCCATTCTCCGCATCCTCGATGGCATCGGTTTCAACTGGCCCGTCTTCTGCGCTGTCGCCATCGGCTTCCTGGCAACCTCATACAGCCTGTTCGCCACAAACTTCGTAAAGCCCGCGCTTCTCTACGTCTATCCCCCGAGCAACCAGTCCAAGCAGGACATCGGGGAGGTTCTCGACCTGACGACCCTCAGCTCCACCCTGGTCGGCATGGTCGTCTTTGGGCACTTTGCCGACCGGGGCGGGCGGAAGAAGCTCTACGGCTGGGAGCTGATCATTCTCATTTTCGCGACGGTCGGGTTGGTCTTGTCCTCTCAGGGATTCATGAGCCACGGCGTAGATGGCAAGACAGAGTCCTCTATGAGCATCTACGCGTCCATCATCTTCTTTCGCTGCTTATTAGGATTGGGGATCGGGGCAGAGGTGAGCTGTTGGAGAGGTGAAGCCACACGGCGTGTTGAGAATACTAAGCTGATGCGATCTCACTAGTATCCGGTCTCGGCTGTTATAGCCTCTGAGTTCGCCTCCACCGATACCAGGGCTACAATGATGGCTTCGATCTTCCTGATGCAAAGCGTCGGTCGCTTTATGGCCATTGGCATTGGCCTGGGCTCATTGCGGAGACTCATGGAGCACTACGACCTGAAGATCGATGAGCCTAACGTGGGGGCCAACGAGATAAAAGCCAAAGTCGTCATCGATATTGTGTGGCGAACTGTCATTGGTATCGGCGGTGCTATTGCACTCGTTGCTGTTGGTCTTCGTCTTACTATGCCAGAATCGCCCAGGTATTACTCTGGGATTCGAAAAGACCTGCGCCAGGCTGCCATCGCCGTAAAACAGGCCGGCGGGGATCTGAGCGCGGAGCAACGACCAGAAACATCACTCTCGACGGGCACACAGCACAGCTACTACAAGAACGACCACGAGCCGACGCCATGGTTCAAGGCCGCACAGAAATACCTGAAGGAGGGCGGTTGGAAGCCCCTTCTGGGTATCTCAAGCATATGGTTCCTTTTAGACGTGTGCTTCTATGGAACCAGTCTGGACAACCCGGGAACATTGAATGTGCTCTGGCTTGAGACTGACGTGTTCAACACGACCGGACATTTTGTCAACGGCACCGTGGCCGTTTGGAACTCAACTCTGCCCATTTGGAATGCCAATCCCGCACTGCCCAATGCTACTATCCAGCGGGCTTTGAACGACAACGCCGTGCGGACTCTGCTGCTGTCCTCGATTGCATCACTGGCTGGGAGCCTGGTGGCTATTCCCATGGTCCACTATGCGAACCGCAAGAGATTGTTGATCTACACCTCTGTTGCCCTGTCCTTTCTTTTTATTGCCACAGGAGCCAGCGTTGTGAGGACATATGCCAGACCAACACATTACCTCAGTATGGTCTTCTTCGCGCTGGCCCAGTTCATGTTCAACGTCGGACCGAACACGCTTACTTTCATCATAACAGCTGAAGTCTTTCCGACGGTCTTTCGCGGCTCTTTCTACGGCATTGCTGCTGCTTCAGGGAAGCTTGGAGCCATCGTGATCAGGGCTATCGTGACTCACACGGGCGATGGATACAAAGCACTCGTGGCATATTTGTTTGTGTTTAGCGTCATTATGCTCGCGCTGGCTGTCATTGCCATGATCCCGGGGGCCCTACCAGAGGTCCAGAGGGATATACGGAAGCGTTCGAAGCAACGCGCTCCTCCCAGTCCAGCATTGACACCTATGAACTATGCTCCGCCAAGTGCAGGCGATTCCGCCTGTCGTTGGTGGGATCCATATATTCCGAGGAGGTGGAAAAACAAAGCGCTCGAGGACATTGCGCGGTACCCGTCACCACAAGACGAATTCGCTCTACAACGAGAGTGCAATATAGTGTTAAAAGAAGATGAGACACTGGACATGTGAGTGGCAGGGAGGAATGAACATCATAAAACGCAAGATACCATGTATAGATCTATTTAGAGAGTTTGGACAACGATCAGGTTGTCCAAAAAACACCTTATTCACCACGAGAACGTCCCAAGTGAGAGATGCTGTGTGAGTGGGAATCCCTTCAATCAAGATGGCTCACGAATGCACCACAATGATGCACGCAAGGCTTCTGGTTTCTGGTGCCTGAGGGAAACTCGCGGCTTTCGCCGTGGGTCAAGAATCTTGGAACGGATTCGGCCGAGAGTTCCGGCCAGTTTCACTCGCCAAGCTGCAAGCGTGCGTAATCTCGCGATAAATGGGCGAAGTACAGCCAAGCCCCCAATCTAGACAGCCAGAACCCGTTCGGCAATACCGCTGACAACCTCGAAAGTTTCTAAATAGGTAAAGCACTGCCGCATAGATACACATTCCTCCAATGTGATGTCATAACGTCTTGGTCCAATCCGCTGCGGACACGCATGAATAGTTCCTGGCGAAACCACTAGCGGAAGGATGAATCAGAAGCAGCAGCCTTCGAGAAGCTTTCGGGACCGGGATATCCAGGCGTCCAGACACCAAAATCGTAGTCAGCATCCAATGTTGTTCCTGGTTACGCAAGCTCATCTTCGTCATCCGATCGCACAATGTGGGCAAGATCGGGACCAGCATTGATGATACCAAAGTGAAGCACGGGATATAATGGACCTTGCGTGTTCCCACAGGACCAACGCACCCAGTGAATCAGATTACGTCCTGGGCTCTCACCCAGCTCATTCACGGAAGGAAAATAATTTGTAGATTTGCTTTACCTTCATACGCAGACGACTGCATTCCTAATTCACAGGTTTTAGGAACTCTTTTGCCCTTTGAGATCATTTTCCAGTCACACAACAGTCCTCTCGTGCGTAACTACAAATCTGGCCCACACAGATACTATCTACTTACGAGGTGCTTCTAAATCTAAAACCAAGTGCTGTAGTGAAACTGCATTCGGCCTAAGCAAAATGAGTCTCACAGCTGTCAGTGTACCTCTTCAAGTCTTTCTATTTTGTCCTCCCCCATCGTCCATCCACCGTCCACCCTCGACATTTAGCCTATTTGATACGGACGAGGCTAAAGGGCGCAACAGTCGAGCATCATCCTCTTCGTACTTGCCATCTTCCTCCCACCGGCTGCGGTCTTGATTGCGAAGGGATGTGGTGCGAATTTCTGTTTGAACATACTCTTCACTCTCCTGGGCTGGCTGCCCGGCCTGCTGCACGCGTGGTATGTGGTAGCGAGGCAAGACAGGAGGGAGAGAATGCGGAGATATGAACGTCATTATGGTATGCAACGACGACGGCCTGCCTACCGTTGATTTCCTTTTGTGACGGGGGCCCTGAAGGTTGATGAGACCGGCTCGTGCTTTTATGACCCGTGCTGGCGGCTGATGAAACCTAGGCGGCACGCCGTTAAGGACTTATTACACATAAACAGGCAGCTTGGAAGTAAAGGGCGAGAAGACGGTCTTGGACTGACAGGCTAGCATGTATCACAAAAAGGGAATACAATTCTATCTTACTGTATATCACACCTTTGCGTATAGCTGCTTTTCCAGAGGCATTTCGCCCAAAGAGAAAAGCAGTGCACGATGATTCCTGTGTCCAGACGGCAATACGGCGCCCGGCACACCGTGCAGCTTCGTGCTGTATCTCTGAGAGGCCCGCTAGATAGCCTTGCCGCTCGCCAAGTCAACTTAAGTATGCAGTAATAGCAGCACTACTGTGGGTATGTGACAAACGTGCGGATAGTTCCTGCAAAGGTGTAAGCGGATGATGTTCCAGCACTGGATTCCGGCGGGTAAGCAAACTGGGCCCACACCACAAAATGCCCAGACGGTGTTATCGCAAGATCGTGGGGGGTCAGGGACTGCTGCCATGCCCACCCGATAGCAGCGATGGCCCACCTGGATGCATATAACTGTCAGACTGTGACATCCTGTGGACAAGCCAAGCGCCCAAGCTGACAAAGACCCAGATTCCAAAGATTAGTAAAATTCTGTAGCATCTTGACAGATTGCGTCTCCGTCATCGACTTAAAGTGGCACTTTGCAGCATCCGGTAAACCTAGTTTCTCATTCTTGAACAATCGCCCCTGCCAGAGATCTGTCTCGATTCGGAAATGGCTACTCATACTCTTCCTGGTCTCATTTTTGGGACCGAGAATGCTAATGAGTCTGCGCCCGCAGTCCTCACGCCGCACGTGAACGACATTTCCCTGACACGCCCGCAGCTCAAACAGACCAGCCAACAGTTGGCCGATCTGATTCTTGCAAAGGGCAAGGCAGGTGACAATGGAGCTGGCATCGATGGGCAGCCGGTCGTTGCCCTAGCTCTCCCCAACGGCATCGGCTTCGTCTGCACGTTCCTCGGGTTGGTGAGCCGTGGTGTCGTTGCTGCTCCGCTGAACCCCGCGTACACCGTACCAGAATTCGAAGTAGGCCAACCTGAGTGAGCTGATGTGATTATGTGAGGTCATAATATTGATCCAGAGGTGTAGTTCTATCTGAGTGATGCGAAAGCGAGCGTGCTGATCGTCGACTCAACCTGCACGGACGAAGCTTATCCAGGGATCGTGGCTGCACGCAAACTTGGCATTGCGGTCTGCACAGTCCGCATAGATCAAGATGGGCCAGCATCTCATCAGGTCGATGTAACAGTTCTTGGGGAGCAGACAGAGAAGATGGGTGATGAGACAAAGGTCTCAAACGACGTGGTGCCTGTGTCCACCTCTCCCACGGCCGATTCGATCGCACTCATCTTGCACACGTCAGGGACAACAGGCAAACCCAAAGCTGTTCCATTATCCCACGCTAATCTCTGCCATGGTGCTCAGAATGTGGCCCAGGCGTGCTGTCTCGGCCCCGACGATCGAGGTTATCTCATCCAAGTCCTTTTCCACATCCACGGCATCGTCGCTGGATTGCTCGCCCCTCTGGCAGCCGGCGGCAGTGTGGTGGTTCCAAACAAGTTTGACGCCAATGTTGCATGGCAGCAATTCGTCGAAGCAGGCTGCTCGTGGCTGTCGGGTACGCCTTCGGCGCTGCAGATCCTCCTCCACGCGCCGCAACCCGGCCCCGACTTGCGCATCAGATTCCTTCGCAGCTGCTCTGCGCCACTGCTCCCTTCGACTTTTGCGGACCTGCGAAAGGTATTCGGCTGCCCGGTTTTGGAGGCTTACGCCATGACTGAGAACGCTCATCAAATGGCCACGAACTCATTGACTGAAACCAGGCCAGGATACGTCGGCAAGGCATTGGGCTCGGTGTCCCTGAGCATTTACGGTGATGATCCCACCGCCGGTCCGCTTGGAACAGATGTCCAGGGTGAAATTTGCATCACGGGAGGTTCGGTCATGAGAGGCTACCTCGACAATCCTGAAGCCAACGCCAAGACGTTCTTTGTAGACTCATCTGGCAGACGCTGGCTCCGCACGGGCGATATCGGTGTTCTAGACAGTCAAGCCGGTGGATACCTGCGTATTGTTGGACGGAAGTCGGAGATCATCAACCGCGGCGGCGAGAAGATCTCACCCCCTGAGGTCGACGAGGCCATCATTCTCTGCGCTGCGCCACACGTCCGTGAGGCGGCATGCTTTGCTGTCCCTGATGAGTTCTTCGGCCAAGAGGTGGAGGCCGCCATCGTCCTTGCCAAAGATGCACCTCAAGAACTTCACGACGAGGCAGCGATACAGCGCCGTCTTGAAGAGCGGCTGGCCCTCTTCAAAATCCCAAAGCGGATTCATTTCTTCGAGGACAAGATCCCAAAGGGCCCGACGGGGAAAATCCAACGCGCTCAGCTGTGCAAAACGCTGGCGAGACGACCTCATGGCGAGGTCAACGGAAGTGCTGGCAAGATGGATTCCGTGGATCTTTCCTCTCAGATATCTACACTGATGGCACAGGATTTGCGCGTCTCTGCTGAGAGACTTAAGCCTGAGGTCACGTTATTAGAGTTGGGCGCCGACTCGATGAATCTGACAAGGCTTTTAGGCAACATCCGCCGTTTGGGGTACAGCCTCGCTATGTCAGATTTGATGCTGAATCCTACCGTTCAGGAAGTCATTGACATGTGTGTGGAATCGCATTCATCCGAGAAGGGGGACAATGTGACAGGGAGTCCTGGCAAGGCGGCTGCCAATGATGTCGAGCCGCCTGCTCCTTTTTCAATTCTGAGCGAGCTCATGAACGACATTGAGAGTCCACTCTCTCTTGATGAAGCCCTGTCCCAGGTGGCGAAGCAAACAGGACTAACGACCGATCAATTAGAAGACGTCCTCCCCTTATCTCCGGAGGCGAAGTGGTTCCACAGAGTAACCTTGACAGATCAATGGGGTATGAAAGACACAGCGGCCTCATTCGTTACGATTGGAGCCCCGATCAAGGAATCTGTTGATATCGAAAGGCTGAAGTGGGCGTTGGAGGAGGTAGCTAAAGTAGAGCCGGTTCGTTACAACACTGTGCTTCTTAAAAGTCTTCAAATGTTGTCGTCATGAACCTACGCTGACAGCTTGCTTGCCTGGACCCAGCTTCCACGATCCTTTTTCGCTCAGCTACCATCTTCCGAGGAGTGGCTTCAAGTTATCGCCAAACCTAATGTCGCAACATTGAACTGGGAGGAGTGGTCCGCTCCCTCGAGAGGGGCGATGCTCCAAAGGTTGCAACAGGAACACGACGCAGAACGCTACACTCCTGGTTGTCGTGCATCGGTAGGACGGATCCCCCCTTCGCTTTACTAACCTTCACTTTTCTCTGCAGATGCTAACGGCGTGTGTCGATTAAACAGAAGTACTTGCTAGTCAGCTTTCCCAATGACCAGGGTCAGACATGCCGAACCCTATTCTTCACTGAAAGCCACATTGTAACCGACAACACCTCTCGCTCAATGCTGCGAGACAATGTTGTCAAGCTATACGAAGGCCTGGCAACAATCGACAATCTGCCACAAAAGCCCTTGCCAACCGGGATTCTCACTCGTGATCTCCTTCAAAGAGCTAAGGTCAGCTACTCTAGCAAGATCAAATTCTGGAAGGATGACAAGTTGAGCCACGGCGTGTCTGAACTGCCACCTTATATTCCACCACTTGGATCAAATGACAGCCACAGTGTCTCTCGCGTGTCCGTTGACAACGCCTTCAACCAAGGCGTGTGGACAGGCGACCTCACGGGTCTGACCCTCGCCATGGGCATGACTGCGCCCACTACCGTCCAGGTCATCGTACCATTAGCACTGGCAGTCTTCGAGTACCAAGGCACCCGCACGCTGCCAAAGGCCGTCTGCTTCGGCTACGGCACTTCGTCGCGCAACCCACGGATCCCCAACATCGAACAGTCCCGAGGCTTGGCCGCGTTCCCGTCGCCGTTCCGCTTCCCTCTCTCGCTCGCAAAGCAGTCACTGTGGCTGCACTGCCACCAGGCCGCCCTCAAGATGGCGGATACCAACGCGAACCGGCTGCTGGTGGAGTCCTCAGTTATGGCAAAGGACCTCCACGTGGTATACAACTGGCGCGAGGTGCCGGCCGGAAGCCTGTGGTCGCAGGTGATCGAGGACGGGCCTGAGCAATTCCTGGTGGAACTCCCGTGCCACACGACAGTGAACTGCATGCGGATGGGTATTGATCAGCTTTTCATGGTCGACGGCGAGGGGGAGGCGTATAGGAGGTGGAGAAAACAGAACGGCTTCCCGGTTTGTTTCATAGAGGTTCTGCAGCGATGCTTGACTTTCATGTGCGATAGGAAGGATGAGCTTGTGACTCTTACTCTGGACGATCTTTTGGAGACAGTGGCTTCTTCTTTTGATAATGCCCTGTCTAACTAGCACGGTCTGAGTTGGTATATCCTGTATTCCTCAAGCACCTGGCTCGTGAACAGCAGCGCTGGCAAAGTCTGGAGGTGGGCTGATAAGAGCAGTCAATGCCTGAAACTTGACTGCTGTTGGTCTGTAGTGCATTGGGTAGCAAATAGCAGGGATGTACTCTTGTGAAAATGAAGGTATTGTGTACGCGCTTACGCTACCGACCAACAGATGCATGCTGCCGTGGCTGTGCGGCGGACTTTTTGCGCCGTTCACATCGCTCGCACGTACGCCATGCCTTGCGCAGCCATGATGCTCCACCTGTTGGTCAACCACCGACCAACTGACCCTAGGTGATCCTACAACCTTGAAACGCAACCTGGCCTCCACGACCTTCATATCTGCTTGCGTTGTTCTTGACATTCATACCGAATTTCCAACTTAAGAACTTCTAGTTACTCATGCCGAGGGACTTTGCCCAACATTTGCTATCATGATGTCTTTGAAGGAAACTGTCCTCATCACCGGCTGCAGCGATGGCGGAATTGGCTCTACCCTCGCCCTGGTCCTGCAGCAGCGGGGTCTCCATGTCTTTGCCACAGCCCGCGACCCCTCCAAGATGTCGGAGCTCCAAGATCTTCCCAACATCACGATGCTGACGCTCGATGTCACCAAACAGGATGACATCAAAGCTGCCGTTGAACTTGTCACTAAGCAGACAGGTGGCACTTTGAACTACCTCATCAACAATGCCGGACTCAATCACTTCATGCCTATCTTGGACGAGGACTTGGACCGGGTCCGGAGCCTGTTCGAGGTCAACTTTTATGGCCCGCTCGCAATTACTCAAGCCTTCGCGCCTCTCCTTATCAAAGCAAAGGGCATGGCTGTATATATGACTTCAATATCCGGCTACGTCAATGTTCCTTTCATGGGTAAGCAACATCATCAAAGCCCAGGCGTCCTACCCCGCCCGTGGGAGCCTTCAGGGAACTGACGAACAGGACAGGAACTTATGCGGCATCCAAGAGGTCTCTAGAGCTGGTGGCTGAGACTTTGAGACTCGAATTGGCCCCTTTTGGCGTTGGCGTGCTCGAAATTGTCACAGGGGCAGTCAAAACCAATGGTCAGACGTACTTCGCCGATTTCAAGCTCCCGGAGAAGTCCCTTTACAAGCCGATCGAGAGTGTCATCGCCGGAAGGGCCCAAGGAAGTGACCAGCTTTCTCGAATGGAAAGGGCCGAATACGCTGCTGCTGTTGTGGATCAGATGATCAGCCGCACAACTGGCCGTTTCTGGTATGGAAATAATGCCGAATCTACTAAGCTTAGTACCACAGCGACTACCGTTCCACAGTCAGCAATGGTAAGCTCTAACTACCCACTGTCTTGTCATATCTACATACTAATTGAACCAAGGATGCCGGAATGTCCTATGGGTGCGGGCTCGATGCTTTGCAGTGAGGTCCTCTGAGCCATGTGGCATTTTTAGACTTATGTCTTCGAGGAGCCTGTCGTGGTAGTTACGACCTTCTATGTAGCTATCTAAACATACGACTTTGTACAAACTTCACCCCGGATTGCGCGCCTCGGCTCAAGGCGTGCGTCTTGTTTGGATCTAGTCAACTGAGGCCGGACATTCCAGTCTTGCCAGCACCTTGGATCACTTCTCTCCTCCAATCCTCATCGCTGAGAATGCTTCTAACACGAGCCTCCAACCACTCCGTGTTGCCCCAAAAGCCCCAGCTGGCCTGAAAGCGCAGCCAATCGACTAGTGCAACCTCCCAATGCCGCACGAAGAGGGCCCAGTCGTACTCTCTCCCGCTGGTCTCCTTCAGACGTGCCCAATACCTCTTCAACAAATCTTTCTCGCCAGGCTGCATCTTCAGCTCGTGAGGTACGTCACTGTCGGCTACAAGCATGCTCAACGGTATCGAGCACGTGAAGAGCTTGGCCAAGTCGCAGACACCGAGGCCGAGGCCGGTGTACTGAAAGTCGTAAAATGCGACCTCCGACCCGGACGTAGAAGTAAACAAGTTTTCGGACTTGACGTCGCCGTGGATGAGCGTTTGATACTCCTCAATGGCACTGGGCCGCGACTCGGATGGGCTTGGTGCGAGATATGCGGCGACGATCTGAGCGACGGACTTGTCCTTTCCGTCGACAACGGCAGTGAGAGCTCCGTTCCATTCGTCTCCGTAGTCGCTGGCGAGTCTGTTATATTCCGTGAGACGTGTCGCAAGGTATGTGTAGCCGCCGTTCAGCCAGACCGTCTTGTCAGTCGCGTCCTGGCCGTCACGTTGCACTTCCTCAAGAGGGGGCAACACCAAGGAGGAGCGCTCGAAATGTCTGGCGCGTGGCCACCAGAAACCATGGAATCCTGAGAGCCAGTCGAGGGCTGCATGTGATTGGGTCGAAGAGAGCACGTTGCGCTTCTCCCCTGCCACAGGGTACTGAACGCGAAGATCGCTCAACAATGTAGCTGTGACTGACGACCCGTCTTTGTTATGCTTCTTGACGCTTCCCAGGCATTTTGCGACTGGCAGCGACGCGGGCATCTGTGGGGCAAGGTGGCTGTAGAAGAATTGTTCAACCTGGTAACTCAGGATTTTTCTTGTGTGGCCTTCATCGCCCGACCTTGTCGGAGGCGGAGTGACCAGCTTCAGTATGAACGTCTGGGGTTCTTGGACTGTGGACTGGGGCGTAGAGATTCCCGAGTTGCTGGTCGAGGCTGTACGTGATGACTCCGTCGAGGAATTTACCGAACTGCTCGGCGTCGCGACGATGCGGCATATTTCGCCATAGCCGGCCCACAATGACTGTATTGTTTTCAATGACTGAAGCTCGAGTCCGTTCAACGCAAGAAGCGATGCAGCGACCTCCTCTGGCAACGGGCTTTGCGACATGGTGACGTTAGATGAAGACCGGTAGTTGAAGCCCAAGGCGAAGAGCAAGACCAGCCCCGCGATCAGTAAGTAAAATTTCATCAAGCGTGGTCTCAAAATCAGTATCGATCAAGCGCAAAATAAGACGATTCACCTGCTTGAATTCAGGGTCCAATCAGTGCCTGGGTTAAAATTTTAGTGTGATGATTGTACGTTTGAACCTTTTTCGGTCTTTGCAACGATCTCTCGAGTGCTCCGAGGACAAGATGGTGAGACGTTTCCAAATGGCACAGCCACAGAGCTGTCAGCCACAGTTGTGGCTGAAAGATCCACCAATCAGGAGGTACCCCCCCCCCCCGGGACGAGAGTACCTAGGTCCCCATTCAAGTACCTTCTGAAGTAGGCAGGCTGGTGTTTGCTTTTAATAAGACAAGGACCGTTCGACCGTATAATTTGATACTCACTCATCGTGATATGCATGCGTACATCTATAGTACTTAAGTAGAGAGGCTGGCGACTTGGAAAAGTCTTGCAGGGCTCAGAAACGCAGGAACTGACTTGATTTGATGCAATTACTTGACAAGCTCGACTATTTTAGAGATGGTTTCCTATTCACCCATGGCCTAGTATTTTTTTCTCAGTACGATCTTAATGTCCATGTCACTTCAAGTTGGGTTTGAGGCCTCTACTCTGGAATAGGAAGCGCAGTTGGAAGAGGGCAATTTTGTACGGAGACACCCAGCAATCTTACTACATCGGACGCACATCAAACCGCATGATGATCATGGCCCCCAGTGGAAGAAATCCTTTGCTGAAAAATCGACTGCTTATCTAGGTATTTTGCAGTTAAACAGCAATAAATTACTCCCCGCTACATGCTGGATGGTAAGGTATCTAGGTATTAGACTAACCATACTATAACTACATGTGTACTCCAGGGCAAAGAAACCAACTTCAAAATGAAACCACTGCGTAGCTCAAATTCTAGCGCAAAGCACCACAGCACATAGGAGCACTTGGGTATTGAGCTGGTTCAAGAAATTTCTTTTCACAAATCAACAATATAGCCCCACTCAGACAATGAACTACACCTGCACCAAAGCCCCCGCGTCCCTTCGGCCCGAAAAGACAATTCGCCACGGTTTCTGGCTCAAACCAGCTCGAGGAATGAGCTTGATCTCAATGTCCTTGTCAGGCTGCTCAACGGCCTCCGCTTGAGATGACTTTGCAGTCGAGGGATGCACCCATCGACCGTCCTCGGGCCGTACATCGAATCGCAAAAGTAGCAAAGTAGCCAGCAGCAAGATCTCGCTGGTAGCGAAATGGCGGCCTGGACACAGTGATGTACCGCCTCCGAAACCGCGGAAGGCAACGGGGTTGATGCGCTTCTCGGAACCGCCTGTCTTTGCGAACCGTTTGTAGTCAAACTCTTTCACGTTGGCGCCCCATTCAGCTGGGTTGCTATGTTGGGCACGGGCGGACATCATGACGAGACCTCCCTTCTTCAGTAGGTACTGTCCACCCAGCATGTGGTCCTCTGACACGATACGGACGGAATTCGCCAAGCCGTAATAGCGGAAGACCTCATGGTAGGTGGACAAAAGCAGCGGACATGAGTTGAGAACCAGAGTAAGGTCGATTGTGGAAGCCTCGCTGCTCTCTGTCACCGCCTTGCTCACTTCTGCACGGCATGCTTCCATGACGGTCTTGTCGCTGAAGATGCGATAGATCACCCAGAACGCAGCGGGAATGGTGTTAGCCACGTTGTTGAACAGGGTACCTAGGAGAAACCTTGGAAGATCCCTTTCAGGTATCTGGTGGTTGATACAGTGCTGAGTGAACTTCTGTATGTAGGCTGACCCATTCTTAAAGCCACCGTCGGCGAAATATTTGGCGAAGCTTCTGACAAGTTGTTCACGCCCAGCGACAGCTTGTCTGAAGAAAATATTTTGCGGTAGTATGTCCAACATCATGAACATGAGAGCTGGGTGATATTTGCTGTGTGGCTCGGTTAGATCTTGCAGATGGCAAAACGGCATGGTGGAAAATGGGATGATGTATGCACTTACTGCCATGCTTTGAGATTCTCCGGGTCGCGCAACGGGTTCCCAGGCCCGTAAACAGCATCAGTGGTGGCGCGCATAATTTGAGAGCCAATCCACTGGAACATGCTGACGGTTGTGCCAGCGGGGTTTGTCAACTGGCACATAGCTTCATCGAAGGCCGCAAAGGACTTTGCATTGAGGTCGTCCAGAGCTGGGCCATTGTTCTATTCATGCCTGATTAGTTCTCTGATTTATATGAAACCCCGACTTCCAAAGTGTTGTGCATCGAGTCTCGGATCACCTTTTGCTCGATTACGATAGAAACATCATATGTTTGGACAATAATGGGGCGAAGTGTTTTTGGGGAAGTTTGACAAGTTACAATCCAGGGCTGAATGACGGACATACCATTGTAGGATGCGTAAATTTCACCATTCCTGGAATGAAGCCTTTATCGGTGACCATGTCCTGTTCAAGAATTGCAATGGCGGCGTCACTGGCCCCGAACGCGACCTTCGTTGCCTTGACTGTCACAGGAGGAAACAAGAGTTTGCGCCATTGACGTTGGACAACAGGAATGAGATTCAACGAGTTGATGACGTAGAGCCGTGCGCCGGGGATTCTTAACGTGTAGATGGGTAAATCGAGGTACCACTCTCTGGCCCGAGTTTGTTAGTCCGGTTTCAATCGAGGACGCTGCAGATGAACTCACCTCATGTGTGGATAAAACTCCATACTCCATCGTATCATGCCGAAGATGGGACTGAGGAATGGCAAGGTCTGCAGCACAGCAGGAGGCTCCCTGCTGTCCTGCGTAAGGCGCAGAAGTGCCCAGAAGAAACCATAAGATGCAACCGCAGCCCCCAAGACCGCCACAAAAGAAGAGCTCGACATGGTGGGCTCATACACCGCGCAAATTTTGGGAGGGAGATCCGACTGGCAGGGACTTAAAGTGAAACCAAGGAGCAATAATGTTCGATTGTCAAGAAAGGCTCAGAAGGGACAGTACTTGCTTGGATGATCCAGGTCTCATTTCTCAGCCCTAACCTGCTTTAATGATGCAGCGCAGATTTAGCATTCGTAAAGGCGAGCCACCGCTGTGAGACTAGATGGAATCGACGTAGCATTCAGTAGCCTTACATAAAAGCTTAGAGCGGGAGCCTCCAAGATGAGATGGTCAACGGTTTTTTCCCGAGCTGCACGGGCGGCGGCATAGCTCCGCACAGGTCTGGCCGCCAACGTAGCGAGTATGGAGTATCTACTGTGTTACACTGATGAGACAGTGCAGCACTGTGCGGAGAGAGTCACACCACGCTGGGCCAACTAGGAGAACGCAGAGTCCCTCAATGGCCCTCAATAGCAACCAACGGGCTTGTCAACGTAGAATGCCCCACTGAAATTGTCACCGCGAAGCCTACCAGCTGCTTGAAAAAAAAAAAAGTGCAGTGATCCGAAATTGCCGGCCAAGCACTAAACATCCGAGGTGATGCGTGTTGGTTTGACTGAGCTTCTCAGCTGCATCTTCCGGGCGTCGTAATTAATGGATCGTATCCACACCAACATTGCGCCGGCAACCACTTCATCATTAGAGTAGCAGACCCCGGGGGTGTTTTTAAGACGTGCACAGCAAAGAAGAAGAAAAAAAGGATACTCCGTACAAGATGCAAGGTAGAAGATAACTGGGGCCACATACATGCATATCGTCCCATGCCACCTTCTGACTCTTCCCTTATCTAAATATTTCTGGGACCAGAGATTCACACCCACAAAAACAGAGGGCAAATCCACTGAGGCTATCAACCATCTACCTAGGTACTTAGTACATGATAATTTAAGCTATGAAGATAGAGAGGACATAGGATAATTTAAAGATTTTAAAACTTACGTTAATAGTAACTGTTTTAATAGAAATTATTTTATAAAGTTTAGATATATTTTTATATTAAATAAAACTAAATACATTTAACTTTTTATATATTAAAAAAATATTTATATATATATTTTTTAAGAAAGTTAAATTTAATTATATTTTATATAATATAATATTAAAAGTTTATTTTATAATTTATTAATAGATTTTAATAAAATAATATTAATATATTAATTTTCTTTTTTTAATAATTAAATTAATAACTTATTTAAATTATATTTTTATAAAAAAAATTAAGTTTCAATTAAATCAAAGTAAAGCTTTTAAAAATTTATAAATTATTTATTTATAAGCTTTATATTCTTTATACTACACTTAAACTGTGCCCTACAGTGGTGTTTATAATGCCGTAGAAAGGTACACTGTTGATCCTCTTTAGAGACGGAGGCTTGGGTTATATTCAAGCCAGTCACGTTCCTTCAGACACCTTCAGACACCTGAATGTCTGGGAAGTAGTCTATGCATTGTACTTATTATTAGGCTACTCCCAACCCAACATCACTTTGCCAAGCCCTGACCCTGGCCTCAGTCGCTCATCACACAATCGGGTCTTCCCACCAGGCTCTTGCTCCACCGGACCGCCCTGAAGTACTTACGTCGGCGGTTTCCGCAGCCGACACAATATTCCAGAACAATCCAAAGACGAAGGTCCCCCCTACCAAGTGTAGAAGAAACATGGGCCACAGGAGAACACGATTAGAAGGCGTGGGACCGTACTCCGTGCCGTGTGCTGCGCCGCTGCCCACCGTAGCTAGGCCAGGGACGGCAAAACGGTTGACAGCATGACAGTGGGACGCCATTTGATAATGTACCCTGCCTTCTGAATACTTGGTCATGACGGGTGCCTAACTATGTATAATTCTTGTTGCGTGTCATGGCATGAGCAGGCCTACATCGTTGCTCCTGTCTAAATTGATCGATGGCGCTGCAGCTTAGACTTCCTAGTTACTGCGTGACGCAGTTCTAATATGCACGCAGGCAGGTTATTTGCGGCTGAGCCAACAGTCAAGCACCGTGTCTAGTGCACTCAATCAGCATGAAATTAGTATGGCCCTGGATTATTTTGTTGTGAAGCGAGATATTGAGTTGAAGCAGCTCTGGCCGTTTCGGACCGAGCAGAGCCTCCAGCCTTCGAACCAACAGTTTTAAGGTGGATCCCCATATTTTTCCGTGTTCACCGGAGAGCGTTGGACTCCAACAGCCTGACCTGCACTGCGCAGGTGACGACCCAGACACTCCTCTCTCCTACCATTTGCGCCACCGAGTTGTGCGATCAGTCATCGGCTCGTAATTCAGCGCGAGCTGTCATTGCTCAATCTCGACGTTCGAGCAATCACGAATTATTTCTACAGCCCAAGATGTCTGAGAAGTCTGGGGCCAATGTCGCTGATGGGGAGCCCATCGCAGTCGAGTCCAAGGGACATCCTCCATCTGGGGTGAGCTTTCGAGACTTGAGTTGCTATGGGTACATCACGGCGAACCAGTATCAATCAACTTTGTTGACAAGCCTTTTATGGCTCCCGAGGAGACTGCTCGGGTTGGTATCAAGAGCACAACATTCGGAGAAGGTCGTCATCCTCCATCAAGTGACCGGCATCATCCAGCCTGGCGAGATGCTACTTGTCCTTGGCCGACCTGGAAGCGGCTGCTCGACATTTCTCAAATGCTTGTCGGGTAATAGTTACGGTATCGACTTGGAAGAGAAGTCGATCAATTACCAAGGTTAGTAAGTTCGCACAGACAGTCACTATCCTCATCATTCTCGAAAAAATCGCTGACAGTTTATCAGGTGTATCCTACCAGCACATGACAGAACTCCAAAAGGCCGAGCGTCTGTATGTGGCAGAACATGATGCCCATTTCCCGGAGCTCACCCTCGGCCAAACACTTGAATTCACCACACACCTCATAGATATCAGTTCGGTCCTTCACCATCTTGACCTGACAGCCTCGCCAGATAATCTGAGCCGGACTATCGCGTCATTGTTCCATTTGGACAAGGCTTTCGACACGCCCGTAGGGAATGCCATGGTCCGTGGAATTAGTGGCGGGGAGAAACGTAGAGCGAGTCTCGCTGAGGCGTACATCAGCAGCGCACAATATCAATGTTGGGACAACAGTACACGGGGACTGGACAGCTCAACTGCCTTGAGCTTCATTTCTCTCCTGAGACTGATAACTGACAAGGCTAGACTTGTCATGATGATGAGCATATACCAGGCTTCCGAAGCACAGTATCAGGTATTTAAAATCTAAGACGTATAATCGTGCATAGGGTCTGTGTATCAGGCGACTGACAAGAGGCTTTTTAGAAATTTGACAAGGTCATGCTTCTCTACGAAGGCCGCCAGATCTTTTTCGGACCAACGGCAATGGCTTCCGAGTACTTCGAAGATCTTGGATTCCATAGACCGAATAATTCGACCACCGCAGACTTCCTGACGTCTCTGACCAATCCAGCAGAGCGCAGAGCTCGAGGATCTGTCGACAAGGTACCGCGGACCCCAGACGAATTCGCAGCTGCTTGGCGACAAAGTCGCCAGAATCACTTGAACAGCCGTGAGATCAGCGACTTCGAATCTGCGCATCCCTTTCAGGAAAAGGGTTCGAGAGCAGCATTCTACTCTACATACACGGTATCAGCATATCGACAACTCACGGCCTGCTTTGAAAGGGGTCTTCAGCGCCTGCGCAACAACTATGTCCCCATCGTCGCGGGACTTGTGGCAAACTCGATCCTGGCCTTGATCATAGGCAGCGCATTCTACAATATCTCACAGACCGCCGAAAGCATGGATGACCGCGCCGTGTTGCTCTTCTTTTCGCTTGTCATCAACGCGTGCACTCCAGCATTTGAGGCAAGCTCAAACTTCCACCTCAATTGAGGAAATATCCCATACTGACGTTGCCAAGGTACTTACAATGTGGGCTCAACGTCCTATCGTTGAAAAGCATGCTAGATATGCATACTGCCAGCCTTTCGTTGAGAGTGTAACATCGATGCTCTGCGACATTCCCAACAAGATTGGTACTTCGCTTCTGTTCAATGTCACTCTTTACTTCATGACGAACCTTCGTAGAACAGGCTCTGCCTTTTTCACCTATTATTTGTTCAATTTCTTTGTTCTCTTGGCCATGTCTATGTATTTTCGCATGGTCGGATCTATCTCAAGGAGGATGGAGCAGACCATGGCACCGTCTTCGATTGCTTTACTACTTTGTTCAATCTACGCCTGGTTCGTCATACCAGTACCATACATGGTACCATGGTTGGGGTGGTTCCGGTTCATCAACCCTCTGGCGTATGTCTACGAGAGCCTGATGCTTAATGAGGTACGTCTACTCTACCAAACCAGGAAGCTTTTTGTAGCTAGCAAAAAGAGTCTAATCTTCGGCTTGTTCAGTTTGTTGGGAGAAGTTTCCACTGTCTGTCGCCACTACCGAATGGGCCTAACTACAGCTCGACTGCCGTCATGGAGGGCAAGGTCTGCCCGGTCATTGGTGCTCTTCCAGGCGAGTCTATAGTTGAGGGCTCCAGGTATCTTGCACAAAAGTACCAGTATTATCCAAGTCACTTGTGGAGGTAAGTCTTCTTCATCCATGTGCATGTTTTCTGTGATTACTGGTCAGAGGATGCCTTTTTTCGGCTAACAATATCTCAACTTAGGAACCTTGCCATTGAATTTGGGTTTATGTTCGCCTTCTGTGCCATCCATGTCATCGCTTCCCAGTATATACTAGCGGAAAGATCCAAAGGCGACGTGCTTATCTTCAAGAATCGGCATCTACCCCGACAACAGCCTTCCAAGCCAGGTCTTGAGAAAGGTAACAAGGAGCTGCCCGTGGCATTTGCCCAGGATATCAACAAGCTGCGAAGGACCCAACACAATGCAAGTGATCAAGTGATGGACATCAGTATTCCCAGGCAGTCAGTCATGTTTCAATGGAATGATCTATGCTACGACGTGAATACTAAGACCGGCACGAAACGTATCCTGAATGGAATTACAGGATGGGTCAAGCCTGGAACAATGACAGCCCTGATGGTAAGGACAAGATTTTGTTTTCTTTTTCTTTGTCTGTAGCCAATTCATGTTTAAGGCGGTACTTTGTGAGCAACTTCATGCCCACTGTTTTCATGGCAACTGATCAATTACCCAAAACTGCAGGGTGTGAGTGGTGCCGGCAAAACGACACTCCTTGATGTCCTCGCGAATCGCGCAACTTTTGGCAAGGAAAGCGGCCAGATTCTTGTCGGTGGTGCTCCGAGAGATTCGAGCTTCCAGCGCAAGGTCGGTTACGTGCAGCAAGAAGACTGGCATTCGCCCGCCGCGACAGTGCGCGAGACCTTGGAGCTCAACGCTTTGCTGCGTCAAGCAGGGCCCCAGTCCACCAAAGAGAAGCTTGAATATGTGAACACAGTACTAGGCCTCCTCGAAATGGAGTCATATGCCGATGCCGTCGTTGGAGTCCCCGGAGCAGGTCAGTTTCAAGATCCAGATCTCGTGGAGGCATGGGTACTAGGCGGCCTTGCACTGATTGAAAGTCTTGTACTGAGTCACCAACAGGACTGAACATTGAACAACGCAAGCGGTTGAGCATTGGGGTGGAGCTGGTGGCAAAGCCCGATCTGCTGCTTTTCCTAGGTACGCTGCCAACTCTGACATAGCTTTTTGCTACCTTACTGCGGCATTAGTTCGAAGACACAGTCTTTAGAGTTTTTGACTGAACGTCGAGAGATTAGATGAGCCGACCTCGGGCCTGGACAGTCAGACAGCCTGGTCTATTTGTGTACTTCTTCGCAAACTTACGAACCACGGCCAAGCCATTTTGTGCACAATCCACCAACCATCTGCGCAAATCTTTGAGATGTTCGACCGCCTTCTCCTCCTCGGTCGTCAAGGGCAAGCGCTGTACTTCGGAGACATCGGGCCACATGCTACGGCAGTGATTGATTACTTTGAAGCCAGAGGAGCACCAAAATTCTCCGGCGCGTCGGCAAATCCAGCTGAGTGGATGCTTGATGTCACTAACGGTGATGGTTTTGACCAATGGGACCCCAAGTGCATCAAAGGTGATCAAGAGCAACACAGCGTGTCCCCTGAAGCCGAACAATCAAGCGAGAAAAGCCCAGAAGATATTCAGATTCGGGACGAATCACAGCTTGAAAAGAAATATGCCGCCTCCATTCCTCGGCAGATGTTCCTCGTCACAAGACAGGTTTTCATCGAGTATTGGAGGGATCCAACTTACATGTACTCGAAAATGGCACTATGCACAGGACTCGTACGTACACGTTCAGTTTCAAAATACTGCCCCAGAGCCTTACCTACCTACTTGACCGATGTACCTCATATGTGACGTATTCCCTCGAAGACCAGATACTTACATCCGAAAATTCGTACCAGGCCTTGTTCAACGGACTGTCTTTCACCAACACCCCGCTCGACTTACAGGGCGTGATCAACATCATGTTCTCCATCTTCCTGCTCTCCATGCTGTTCAGCACTGTTGACCAACAGGTGATTCCGCGGTTTTTAGACAATCGATCCCGCTATGAATCCCGAGACAGTCGCGCGAAATCATACTCATGGGTTGTATTCCTTACTGCAAACATTGTTGTCGAGCTCTTTTGGCAGACTATTGCTGCGGTTCTTGTTTTTGTCGTGTGGTACTTCCCGACCGGTCTGTGGCGAAATGGAGACTCAGGATTCACTTCCAACGAGCGAGGTGCTCTGGCCTTTGTCCTGATGTGGCTGTTCTGCCTGTGGATATCAGCATTCTCGCAAGCCATTGCAGCAGGGATGGAACAGGCAGAGACGGCGGTGCAGATTGCAACCCTGATTTTCTGGCTGTCTATGGTATTCTCCGGGTAAGTCATTCACTTGACACGTACTCCCAAGGATGCATGACCAAGCTGACACGCTTTTGTGTTTGTAGGGTGATCGTTGGGCCTGGCGCACTTCCTAAATTCTGGATTTTCGTCTACCGAGTGTCGCCTTTGACGTACTTCATCCGAGGCCTGGTGGTCGCCGGCCTTGCCAACACCCATATTCATTGTTCATCCATTGAGACACTACTGGTGAAACTACCTCAGAGTCTGGCCAATTCCACAAGCCCGGTAACATGCGGTTCGTACTTCGCATCGTATTTGGAGTATTCGGGTGGCTATCTCGACAATCCAGAGGCAGCCAGCGACTGTCAGTATTGTCCCATATTCAGCACGAACGCGGCATTAGAATCCCTCGGAATCGACATCAAACATCCATGGTGGAATGCAGGATACATGACTGTGCATGTCATTTTCAACGTCCTGGCTGTGTTTGTTCTCTATTGGCTTGCAAGGAGGCCCAAGGGAAAGGCTTAAGTTACCGTTATCACTGTGTGGCAAGCCCTGGAGGTTCTGTGTGCATGACGCATGGTTTATTGTGCCTGGTTATCCGTTCGCGCTAGACCTTCTGTCGAAGCTTAAAGTTGTAGTTATGTCTCGTATCACGTTTAATTCGACTGTCAGGCACAAGTGAAAGCATGGAATTGAGGCGTGCTAGCAGCAGTCCCCACTATCAACCTCACAAAACCTCATGTCGATTACGAACAAAACAGTTGCGAGTGGGGTCCTAATAAGCCACCAGTGTCACATACCACTGCATCCGTACTCTTGTTTTAATACTAACCAACAGCACACGTCAATGCTTATCCACCGATGGATGAAATGCAGAATGGGCGCGGCCTGTCCGGGTGGGTGAAGCATTGCTAGAGAAACCAAGCCAGTAATACCGGTCAAACAATAAGCAGGTCTTATCGCAACCGCCTCAGCCTGACGGTCTAGGTAATGTTGTACAACATGTATCGAAGCTTTCAACTCGGCGCAGTCTACCTTCACACGCTCATTCCCACCTAGCTGTTTAGTCAATATTTCTAATATTCTATGTTTCTGATTTTGCAACGTCGTGCAACCGCATCACACGAGCTGAATAACCTTGGTTTCGGGTTCGTGTCCACTGAGGAGAGTTCCACTGGTCACGATAGCCGTGGCTTCTGCTGTGCGACACGAAGATGACCTAGGAGTGCTGCGGAAACAGGATGGGAGCCTACCATACGCGACGACTGCAAGCACCAATGGAATCTGATAGGATGAGTGTCAGCTTGGGCTAAATCCCCCAAAGCGTAATTTCGGCGCTGCCGACATGCACACATGTCTGCAACACACGCGGCCCCGTTTTCATCTTTCAAGGCTCTACTACCCTTTCATGGAGTTGCATGACATACGAAGACGACATTACCAAGACAACGTCTTGCGGGCCTTACTAAGCGGCATGAAGAGAGGAAGGCTACTCCTGGTCAGTTCCCATATATGTTGTCGGGGCAAACTCCTTTATTCCATGTCTGTTTCATGGTTCTTTGACTCAAATCAAATTCCCAAGGTAGCAGTGGTCTTATCAATATTGAGCCTTTCCGCACCATGGGATATCCGTGCGACTGCAGTCGAGCACTGACGGGCGAACATGGGGACCTAATTTCCATCCCAGATGTTGCTGGAATAGGAGTGAGGCCTCCCTCGCCCCATTTCACGTCATATTTTGCCATTATTGATCCTACTGATCACAATAGCGCAGGTTCTTATCGGGTTGACATTGCCTGCACTGGCTACGTTCGTTCTGCTTTTGGTCTATTACCTCTCTGCCGTCGATCCCAACCATTTGGACATATGGACGAAGCTCGACATTTCGTTCCTCAGGTGGCTACATGCCCGGCGGCCCAATTGGCGCACAAATGGAGACGCGCTTGAGAGAGTGAGGAGTAGTACCTGCCTCGTACAGGCAAACAAGCAGTGCCGAGATGGGGCTAATGACAATATAAACAGATTATTGTAAGTTTCAGTGACGCTCGGCTTTGGCCATATTGTATTTTTTATTTAACTGTTTATCTATTCGTTGTTTTTTCAGCTTTTAAACTACCCTTTAACTTATACCTTAAGTATAAAGTTAATAATTATTCGGTATATACCCTTAAATCTATCCATATAAGGAGTTATTAGCTTTCCTTATAAAATTCCCTATTTTATTATATTTTTTATATATTATATAGAAATAAATGAATTTTTAATAATAAAATAATATACTTAAAAAAAAAGATTTAATTTTTTAATACTTAAACTTCTACTTTATTTATATAATATTTATTTAATATATAATAAATAAATTTTATTTAATTTTTTAAAAAGTTTTTAGTTTTTTTATAAAATTTATATAAGAAAGTTTTTTTAAATAGGTTTATTATTATAATATTATTATTTTATTAGTTATATATTTATAATAAGGCTTATAGTAGCTAACTTATTTAATAAAAGTAGATTTAAGTAGTTATATAATAAGTATATTAATAGGAAAAAATTAAGTTTTTTAGTTAGGTTTTATTTTATAGGATTTTTTTTTATAAGGGTTATTTTTAAAAGATTATTATAATTTTATTATATAATTGCTTTACTAGTTTTTTAATTAGTAGTATTGTCGGGGGCTATGCCTCCTAGTTTTATTTATATGGCATAAAGCTAAGGCTACGTACTTATAAATTTATTATATTATTTTTTTATTATTTTTGACCTTATATTCTCTTAAATGCTGGGTTTGGAGTGTTTATTATTGTATGAAGGTACTATATACATTTTATATGTATGCGGCATTAAAAAATAAAACTACTCAGTGACGCTCAACTGGTAAACGCCTTCTCTCTCCTTCTGGGGGCGTTCACAATGGGGTGTAGTATGGACCCCTATCACTGGCAGATCATGGTAGAGTGCGTCTGGTTCACGTCAGCCACCCACTTGGCGACCATCCCGATCCTGAGAGCCCAGCTCCACAAGCTTGAGCCCGGAGCCAGTCGGCTCTCGATTTACATCAGGGCTGCACTCATGACTTTCGTGCTTGCCATGTTAGTCTCGTCGCTCGTCCCGATAGGTCACCCCCAGTGGCTCTGGGGCTCATACGCCCACCCTTCCGAGGGAATGACTCTCCCCGCGCTCTGTTTCTTCGACTACAACTTCCCGCACGAATCCGGTCCCTATGCAGCGCGAATGACTGCATTTGGTGGAATTTGGCTGTCTTGGTCTGTCGGTCTTGCCACGATCACCTTCCTTAAGCGGCTGGTCGAGCTTGTAACGCCGCCCAAGAAGAAACACGCCTTTCCACACCAACCCACATCGAGGGACGAGTTTCGTACATGGAATCACTCCATGGATAAGCATATGAGAAGATACCCTATAATTGATTTTTTCTGGTATTCAACTCACGAGACCCTGCGAACCGTGTGGAGGTTGCTAGAGTCCTTCGGCGGGCACGTAAGTCTACCCCGGGTACTGCATGTGGTTAAGGCATCTGTGTATGTCCTCGACGGGTTGCTCACGAATTAGAACTAAAACAGATATTCTGGCTTTTCATAATATTGTCGTGGAATATCTATCTCATGGTGTACAACAAATGGTTCTTCAAAGACTGGATCGAGGACGGAGACAACAAATGGGGCTTTGGGCAAACCACGCCACTAGTTCTCTTGATTCTCCCTGCAATTACCATCCTGGAGGAATATTTTGGTGAGTAAATTGCTCCGTATTCCCTTCACTACTCACGAAGTTTGAGATTGTATTGTGAATTGGCGACTAATTAAAGCCACTGTAGCTAAGAGGCATGAGTCTAAAGAACGGTGGCCGACCAACAAAATTCAGTTGCCTCAGCCGCTCATCGGCAAGACATACGACGAGTCCACCCGCATAACAGTTTTCCTCATGTTTGAGTTCTTGGTCATATTCTCGCTGTTGGCGTGGCTCAATTTTGTCTCCGTTGTTACATACGCCGTGTCAGACTCAGGGGTCACTTTCATGTTCCCATTCCTTGTGTGCCTGCTGGTTGCGCCACTGGTGTTCACGCACATTATTCATCTGGCTGATAACATATTCAAGGCCATGAAGCTGCGCAAGAATACATGGCGGAATGCGGCCGTCGCTACTGTTGTTGCGCTGGGTATTGGGGCATCTATTTGTGCCTACTTTCTGCATGAGTACAAAGAATTCTGGTAGACGACTGATGACGTACAGTCTTTCGAACTAGTTAGGAAGCCTAATAGAATTTTCTTTATATATTCTTCAAATGTTCGCAGTGGAGGGGAAGGGGCAGGGTGACTGATGAGGAATACCCTAAGGTAATGAGTGGTTTTGTTTCTATTCCTCATACATATAAAATTTATGTGGTGCCTTCATACAGCTGCTGAGAATCTACACATACACACACGCCGCGCCTAACCGGCGAACCTACAATATCCCTTGAGAAATCGCCGACTGGATGTAGATAGATTGAAAATTTGCGTGAAAAACTGATATAAGTTGCTCATATTCTCAGATACAAGTGTTACCCTGGGGTAGTCTCTATACCATATATACATCCCACGTCACCTTCACGCCGAGTCCATACCTCGCTATCTATTATATAACCATCTGCCAACCAAGACAACAACCCCCCCATATCCATAACCAAAGCATCTGCCATCAGAAACAGCTTTCATTGGAAGATGGCGGCCTGGTTGTACATCTCAGCCTGTATCTGCAGCGGCGCGCCACCTCCAACACACGTCCCAGAATGCAGAGCAGATGTAACAGTATGCATAGGAGACGAACAGTCCCCAGCAGCAAAGACGCCCCTGACCGAAGTCTGGTTAAAAGGCGGGTTGACCTTGACCGTGCCCATGGGCGTCACCTCGAGCCCGAGCTGCTGCGGCAGCGAGCCCCTCAGGCGGGTCTTGGGCTTGTGGGCCAGGAAGGCCTCGGTCTGCGTGGTGCCGTCGTCGAAGTGCAGGGTGATCCGCGAGCGCCCGGGGGCCTTGACCAGCTTTGAGATCCTGTTGGCGTTCACCGTCATGGGGGCCGGCGCCGCGGCCAGGGCGGCCGTCAGCTGCTTGGCCAGCTCGTCGTTGCCGTTCGTGTAGAGGGTGACTTGTTTCGCGATGCGCAGGGCCTGGCGCGCAAAGTGCAGGGCGACGAGGACGCTTCCCGTGTCGCCCTCGGCTAGCATCCCTGCGGAGGGCGAGTGTTCTTTCTCTTCCCACCCGTGGCAGTAGAGGCAATGGAAGCTGGTTGGCTTGTTGGTTAGTGGGGAGCTCACCGCAGGACGGAGAAATGGTTTGACAGCTACGCTGGGGCAGCCAGGAGCAGACTCACATGCCCGAGATCCAACATTCTTCATAGCCTTGGATATAAGGGAAGACATCTTCAACACCAGTAGCAAGAATTAGCTTCTTGCCATTCCAGGTCTTCCCGGCCCCTGTTACGGTGAAGGTGCCGTCCTCGTTCTTCTCAGCACTCTCGATCTCAATGTTCTCGACCGTAACGCTCCCATAGCGATTGAAATCAGCAAGAGAAGCAGCACGAAACTCGGCAGGGTCGCGATGGTCCCACGATGGAACGGTATGCATATGCTTGGCCCCGGCGTTGTGATACTTGCCAGAATCAAAAATAATCGTCTTGTGGTCTTGCCGCACGATGGAAGCGGCCGCGCTAAGCCCTGCCGGGCCGCCGCCGATGATGATGATGTCGTACTCGGAAGCCATAGTTGCTGGGATTGGAAGAGAAAGAGACTACTGCATTTAATACTGGGAAAGGCTGGATATCATAAGTGGGCAATGGGAGTACAGATTGGAATGCTTCGGCCACCGGGCCATCAGAGCTTGGGACCTGAGGGGCAACCGGCAGCGAAGGAATGCAGTGTTGGTTCGTAGTGGGGTTGCAATAATGGACGACCAACACGCAGTGGATGCGAGCAATGTGGATTGGGCCAGGGGTTGCCCTAGCTATTGGGACTGGGGCCATACTAATGCTCTTGGTCTTGTTACTATCACTTTTATGGCAGAGCTAAGTGATGCGTGGTTCTCTAGCTTAACACCATCCCCCCTCGCACGTTGAGTTTGCTCGAATCCACAACCGATAACCGAGACCAATACCATTGAAGTTGCCTCACAGTGTCTGGCCGATATCATGGGTTCGAGTGTTCCGGATCCATGACAATGGATGCGATGCGGGTATTTCCACCGTTGCTGTTCTCGGGCGCCATCCACACTGGCCAAGGAAAACTACTTCGTCCGCCACCATCATTTGTGCCTCACATCAAGCCTGAGTGTACATGTGGCTTAATTCATTTGAATTCACGACCTGATGAGAAATGATAGGGTTGAATGGGAAAAGGCATTGCAAGCAATATTAAGTTATTGAAAATTTTACAACTCCTACCATTCCGCATTGTCATTACCAGCGCCTCTAGAAGCTTCATCCGCCACGCCTCTTCCAGAGAGGGAATAATTACTCTGACAGTAGTCAGGAGAAAATTCTGGGCTACGTGGCGGCTAGGAGTCTGCTGCGCGGTACGCATTATTAAGACTCCGGCGAACTGCTCCTAGAGAAATGCTTGCTTCCCTGTGTCCACCCTCAAGGGCAAGATTCTTCTTATTTCTGTGAAAAATGTCTTTGCTGCCTCTTGAACTGGAACTGACGGGGAGAGCTGGGATAGTTTATTCAGAGTTAACTCGTAGCCGTCGGTATGACGGGGCCCAGATTGTCTCAAGGGGTCTCTAGATTTGATTGGTCCGTATGGATGCCCACTGACCGGTCTAGATTGTGTTTACGAATAGAAGTTGCCATAATGAGCCAACTTGGAATCAAAGAATAACGGGGAGGTGTAGGACTGCAGGTCGTGGATGTAGGCATGAATGAGCCCAAAGAAATCCATCTGTTCTTGGGTGCAGCCTGTCGGTGCGGGATGTCCTGCATGTAGCTATCACCCAAGCCTCGTAGTGTTCTTCGCCTCCAATCATAACCTCGGAACATTTGAAGTGTCGCCGGTCGACCTCATGTGGATCGACTGCTCAAGTGGCTAGCATCAGGGTGAGGTCCAGCCAGCCCATCCCCAGGCAGCAAGCAGGCCAGAAGTAACCAGGCGGAACAGCGCCTTGCGAGGGTTGCCCTCCTTCCACACAACATAGCTGTCGACCAGGCCACAGTATGTGCCCGTCACAGCCATGACCAGGTCCACCAGGTCCAACTGGTTGCGGGAGTAGAAGGTGAAGACCAGGAGGCCGATGACGGTCCCGCGGGCCTGGCCGACGACCTTCACCGGGGCAGCTGCGGGCGCCCCGGCGATCCTGGCGGGAAACCCAAACTCCAGCATTGCTGCCTGGGGGTTGAGGAATGCCCACATGCCGCCGAATGTCATGGTTGAGGCGACACTGCTCGATGGAGGATGTTGTCAGCGAGTTTGCCTGTAGTATATTCTCTGAGAGGGTTCGGGTAAGTTGACGAACATGAGGCCTGGGATGTGGCGGGGTGCGAAGCTGGGGAACATCAATGTTGACGAGGCTGATGAGTATCGATGGATGAAGCGCGGTTAAAGTGGTGTGGCAGTAGTTATGATAAGAACGACAGAAGTTGGTGTAACAAAAAGCAAGGTGAATGAATGTAAGTAGGATGGATACTATTCAATACCAGGTCCAATGGTCCCCACTTGCTTGTTATGTCTGTTGGTTACGACTGCCTGCTCCCCAGCCAGTGAGGCTGTAAGTAACATATGTGCCGTATCAAGCTTAGCCCTTTCAAGTACCTCGGTACGTACTCCGTACCCAGCTATCTACAGTACTACTCCGTACTTGACGGTGCTAGTTACGGAGCACAGACGGTGCTTAGCTAAGCCCCGGGACGGCAGGCAACCCACACCCCGCGATTCGGCGTGGAGCTTCTAGAAGGTTAGTGACGGCGAATGGCGACTGGCGCATCTCTGGTCTGGTCTCTTTGGCCACGACAATTCCATTTCCCATCTTCGCCATCGACCAAAACCACACCACTGCCGACTCTGCTGTCCAGCTGTGAAGCAACGCCAACACCCACAGCAGATCAGGTCTAACACACCGCCGCCATGGTTCTTCAAGATCTCGGGCGCCGTATCAACACGGCCGTGTCCGACCTGACCAGGGCACCAAACCTGGACGAGAAGGTGATTGATTGCCTTTCCTTTCCTTTCCCTTGCCTTCGCGCGACGACGACTCCATCACCACCCTCGCCGTCGCCGTCGCCCATGATGCGCCCCCCCCCCCCCTGAACTGACTGACTGGCTGGCTGACTCCTGATGTCTCTCCCCGCAGGCATTCGACTCCATGATAAAAGAAATCTCCGCCGCCCTCCTCGAAGCCGACGTCAACGTGCGCCTCGTCCAGCAGCTGCGCAAATCCATAAAGTCGACCGTCAACTTCAAGGAGCTGCCCCCGGCCGTCAACAAGAAGCGCCTGATCCAGAAGGCCGTCTACGACGAGCTCGTCAACCTCGTCAACCCCCACAACGAGCCCTTCAAGCCCAAGAAGGGCCGCGCCAACGTCATCATGTTCGTCGGCCTGCAGGGCGCCGGAAAGACCACCACCGTCGGCAAGCTGGCCCGCCACTACCAGGCCCGCGGCTTCAAGTCGTGCATGGTCTGCGCCGACACCTTCCGCGCCGGCGCCTTCGACCAGCTCAAGCAGAACGCCACCAAGGCCAAGATCCCCTACTACGGCAGCCTGACCGAGACCGACCCCGCCGTCGTCGCCAGGGAGGGCGTCGAGAAGTTCCGCAAGGAGAAGTTCGAGGTCATCATCGTCGACACGTCGGGGAGGCACAGGCAGGAGTCGGCGCTGTTCCAGGAGATGATCGACATCCAGGACGCCGTAAAACCCGACGAGACCATCATGGTGCTGGACGCGAGCATCGGCCAGCAGGCCGAGGCGCAGGCCAAGGCGTTCAAGGAGGCGGCCGACTTTGGCGCCATCATCATCACAAAGACCGACGGCCACGCGAGCGGTGGCGGTGCCATATCAGCAGTCGCCGCGACACACACGCCGATCGTGTTCATCGGCACGGGCGAGCACATGCTGGACCTGGAGCGCTTCGTGCCCAAGCAGTTCGTGTCCAAGCTGCTGGGGATGGGCGACATGGCCGGGCTGGTGGAGCACGTGCAGTCGCTCAAGCTGGACCAGAAGGACACGATCAAGCACATCACCGAGGGCGTCTTCACGATCCGCGACCTGCGGGACCAGCTGCAGAACATCATGAAGATGGGCCCGCTGTCCAAGATGGCCGGCATGATCCCGGGCATGAGCAACATGATGGCGGGCATGGACGACGACGAGGGCAACGCCAAGCTGCGCCGCATGATGTACATCTGCGACAGCATGACGCGCAAGGAGCTCGACTCGGACGGCAAGCTCTTCATCGACCAGCCCGAGCGCATGACCCGCGTCGCCCGCGGGTCCGGCACCAGCGTGCGCGAGGTCGAGGACCTGCTCACCCAGCAGCGCATGATGGCCGGCATGGCCAAGAAGATGGGCGGCAACATGAAGAACATGCAGCGCGCCCAGGCCGCCATGGGCGGCGGCAACAAGGCCCAGCAGATGGCCGCCATGCAGAAGCGCCTCCAGTCCATGGGCGGCGGCGCGGGCGGTGCCGGCGCCGGCGGCATGCCCGACATCTCCAGCATGATGAAGATGCTGGGCGGCGGCGGCGGGGCCGGAGGGATGCCCAACATGGGCGGCATGGACATGAACGCCCTGATGAAGCAGATGGGCGGCATGATGGGCGGCATGGGCGGCATGGGCGGCATGGGCGGCATGGGCGGCGGGGCCCCACAGGGCAGGAGGAGGTAGCGAGTGAGTGAGTGTAAGTCACGCTGTGGGAATGAGTGCGTCACGGAAAAGAAGCGGGTGGGCATATATCTTGCATTGGCGCCGGCGTTCTGGGGTGCCCGCGAAATGGCTGGGCAAATTAGGTTATAGTAATTCAACGTTAACTGAAGACCCTTCGACTTCTTACTCCCTGCGCCTCAGAGTCTGCGGGAGGAGACAAGTCGAGCCCCCATCTTCTGCGCAACCGCTATCATCCATCCATCCATCCATCCATCCATCCAGTCGCCAGTCCGCAGACAGAGACCGGCTCCGTCCCAAATGACTCGAAGCTGAGGATGAAATAAATCCAACCCGTCCTTCCATTCCATTCCAACAACCACCACCACCCCTCAGCTCCGCACATGCGCCTCCGGCGGACACCGAAGCGGCGCCCCGCCCCCATCAAAACCACACGGCCTTCCGCCACCATCACCATAACCAGACTGCGCCCCGCCGCCGCCGCCTACATCGACGACGCCCTCGTCCTGGCCGGACCAGTACACGCGGCGCTCGTCCTCGCTGAGCCAGCCCCTGGGGAATGCATGCGGGCGGCGGCGGTTCATGTTGCTATCATCATGCGCCTGCGCCGCCGAACTGCTTAGGACGAAGTAGGCCACTGCCGAGAGGGCGAGGGCGCTGACGGCTATTAGCCAGAAGGTTAGGAGTTGGTTTGCTTCCATTTCTTTTTTATCTTTTTGTGTTTGTGTTTGTGTTGTACAGTGTGTTGATTCTCTGTTCTGAGAGGGGGAGTGCTTGTTGTTATGTATGGATCTATGATGGAGGGACCGCGGGTGATGCTGCTCTAGCTTTGGGCTTCTTTTTATTGTACCCGTTTTGGCTCTTTGGTCGTTCGATTGTCGGATTGATGGTCTTTGTCTGTACGTCTCAGCATGTGTGTTCGATGCGAGATGATGCGATGGAACTTGGGACTCATCGCGCAGTGATTGTTATGGCCAGTTCAGTAACGGAGGAGTGACTCACTACCGGCATCTTTGTCGCAGTGTGGAGGTAACTCTTTCTTCCTCCTCCTCGGACCCGCAAGAGAGCAAAACCAGGATTTATTTGAGGTCCGCACGAGGGGGAAGGGGTGCTTCAACCCAGTCTGGGCCTTTGACGGTTGGGTCTGAAGATGGGGCAGGTTGGAACCTCCTAGTTCATTGTTGTCATAGAGGAGACCGTTGCTACTTCCAGCCCAACGTGGCTATTTCAAACAGACAGACTACAACGAACTTTAGAAGTCTGGTGACTTCGCATGGTCATGGGCATGGTCGTGTTCATGGTCAGCGCATCTTGTGATTCACAACGTGGGTGGCTATCAGGCCACCGTTTGTGAGCACTGCTACTGAGGGTGTGGGGTCTCGTTGGCACCGGGTAGGGGAACAGTCACATAAGTATGAGAGAACCGATTATTCAATTAATAGAATACTTCATTGCTAAATACTGAGGCCTTGTCCAAACAAGCAAAGGCTCCCTGATCCACTGCTATTCACCTGGGACATGTGTTATGTATTTGCTACCCCTACCTACGGGTACCTGAGTCTGCCCAAGACAATGGCGCGCTCCCGTCTCCACCTTATCAGAGCCTTCGCAATTTGATACCCGTGGAGCAGCAAGCTGAAAAATAATACCGATGCTATTATAACAATGGCTATCTCGTAGGGTGTCGTGGGAACGCATGTTTGTGGTTCAATTACGGTGTCGTTTGTGCTCATGATGATAATGTGCTGATTTTCTCAATATTTGGAGTTCTGTCAAGGATGATCCTTCTGATTTCTACCTGCTCAAACTTTAATTTGGATGTATTTGAGTTGAAAGCTTGTTCCATTTGAGGTCTTGTGCGCCCCCTTTTATTTATCGTACTTGATTCCATCCAAGTCGTGTAGGTCGAGTCTGGCTCATCGGCAAAGGCTAAACGCAAATCCCGAGGTCGTTGTCAATGTCGGAGATGCCCAGGCTGACATTCCATCAACACAGAATCATAGAAACGCGCGACTCAAAAACCGATTTTAAAACACGCAGTGAATTCCACGGGTAGTCTTTCCCGAGTGTAAAATTTTATCCGCTGACTCACCGATCTAAGTGGGCTGGGCACTTATATGGCCCTTCGCAGCTCACCGGCCTCCTCGACCAGCAGCGTTAGACTCCTCGTCATTGCTCCCGCACTCTGCTTCCGACTTGCTCCTCCGCCACCGAGCCCAGGGGCTCTGGACCTCCCACTCGGTCCCACTCCACAGGGCCATGCTGGCGCCCAGGTACGCACCACACGCCAGGCAGCCCACCACGAGGGCGAGGAAGAAGAAGAACAGCTCGGACGAGACCCACATGATGACGGGGGAGTTTTGAGCGAAGGGGGATGAATGATGTGCGTCGTCTTGGGAGAGTTCGGATCACTGACAATCCAAACACCACGGCGCCTTGTTTACATGGGGTGGGGCCAGGGCGGTTTTAAGCAGCTTGGGGAGACAGATGATGGGTCTGTGACATGGACTGGAGTGGTGGACATCTGGGTCATAGCGGCGCTGTCGCCTATCACCCGACCAGTAGTCATGACGGAGAATGACAAAGTGTTACCGTCAGAATCTTCATTTGTTTGCTACGTCCTTGGGTTCTACCACCCAATTTGCTGTACCATGTGTTAGCTTTTGCGCGGGCTATTTACTACACCAACACGGTCCCATAGGCTGCTAGCCAGTCCCCTCACACGCACTGTCATTATTTAATTATGTCACTGGGAGTTTGTAAGAAGGCCATACATCCCTATTCGAAGCAGGCACGATAGTAAGCAAACTGTGTATTTCTTCTCAATACTGGTCTAACTTGAACGCATGCTACAGTAACAAGCTACACAACATCCTTCGGGGTTGAGTTTGGCCGGCCTAGCCACCCATTGGGGTCCATGACCATGTTTAGGACCACGCCAACAAGCAACAGCATCAGGACGGCTACAAAGACCCAGACCAGGACGGTGATCAAGACACCTTGATCCATGTTCGTGTTAAATATCTTTCAGAGGTGTGGTGGGTGTTTTTGACGGATATCGACTCCTTGTCGTATGGTGAATCCACGCAAAATTGTTCGTTTTTGGGGAAAATGTTAGTTACCTAGGTAGTTTGTCAACAGTCGGGGCAAGATTCGGACTGGCTTTGCGTTGGCCTATTTTTATATCCGCAAACCTTGAGACAGGATTGGTGCCCGCCAGGTCATGTCATTGGAGATGGAGTGTTCATCTGCTCGACGCCTCTGAGAGCAGCTGTGAATTGCGCTTCTCGCATATCCGAATGACACGAAAGTTGTGATTGACTTTCCCCCACTTGATCACTGGCGGACAGCAAATCACACTCGATTCTTGCTGCCAACATTGAATCAACACGGAACATTGAAACAAAATAAGAACGCATGGACAGGGGCTGGGTCCAATATGGTGGCCTCCATGGGAATCGAATCCAAGTTGTGAACATTTGACCTCACTCCCCAGTCACGGGCACCTTGCTAGCCTGCTGTGGCTGTCATCCCACTTGAAGTGCCGAATAATACGCCGGTCTGTAATGCTTAGCATGCTCTCGTCATCCCCAAGCTCCCAAGCTATCTTTTAGCATCATTCGATCACCACCTTCGGGACCGACGCGCCTCACAATTGCTCTGCGCCACACGATGTGGGGTAACTAGCTGAGTGGGTACTCATGTGGATAATATCTAGTTAACAAAGTAGTCAAGCGCGGTGCAGCTGAAAGACGACTGGCTCTGCCCCGGCACACTGGCTGATAAGGTCGGCCCGGGACAGATCAATGATAGATGGATAGCTTTGAAACCCCACGCCGGAATCTCTTGTGGGACGAACTGCGGGATGTTCTCTTGCTACGAAAAACCCCCCATGCAGCCTCCCGATCATGTGCGCCCTCCCCGCCGTCACTTGTCAGCTGTCAGCTCTCCCTGCTGGCACCAAACGGCGCCGAACACTGCATTGGGGCCCGAAGGAACCCTAGCACTTGAGCTCAGCCCGCCGCACAGTTCATCCCGTCTACTACACGAGCTGAGTGACAGCCCCGGATACGTGGCGTTAACCTTTTTGCTGGGGCCCATGTAAGCTTACGTACTGAACGCAAGCTTGGGAATCCTTGACCGAGACTTGCAGAGCCCCAGGCGGTAAGTAGTTAGGGCTGGGCAAGTAGCATACTGCATTCGTATCGTACTCTCCCTCGAAAGGGAGGCAGACAGGGCAGGCCGTCATTATGTCTGAGAAAACGTTGGAAGGTTTTGTTTCAAAACCCAATTCAAATGTTGGGGTGGTTCAACGGCCCTCACGGAAACGTGCCGCGAGGCGCTTCTGGGCAGCCCACGCGGGGACCGTGCTCAAGTGACACGGCCGTGTATCGATCATGTGTTGACATGAATTGATTATTGTGATATGCCAGAACGCGCTGCTTCTTGCATGAGGGCCCAGACCCGGTGGCCGGGAGGCTGGATTTGGCTGTCGGGGCTGAATTAAGCCCAGGGATCCGCGGGCCTAGCGCCATGTGTGTTTAATTGTGAGGGGTGCGAAGAAGCAGGATCGACTTCGCCCTCACGCGAGACTCGGGCTGGGAATGTTGACTCGGTGAGAGGGCCGGAGCTCGTATAAGTACACCGTCGTCTCCTTGTGTTGTCCCTCGTTGGGCAGCATGATTTGGCAGTATCACAGCCGAGTTTGCCCACCAGCGCATCGCCCGAGATATATCACCTTGCTTTCATAGTTATTCTCCTGGTCCACTTTTCAGTATTCATCCAGATCCTGTCCAGAACATTTAGACAAAATGAATACCTTCGCCTTCGCCTCGTTGTCTTTGCTGGTCACCTCCGCTGTCGCCGCTCCTTTCGACCTTGTCTCAAAGCGGCCCCTTGCGTCCCACGAATGGACTCGGTCTTCCTCGACCCTCAACTCAAGAGCCAACTGCCCAGCCTTGCTCACGGATGGGGAGTTTGAGTTCCCTCACTACATCACCCAGATCTCGGCCTCACAGCCTGACAAGGCCTTCGGGAACCAGTACAACGGCGTCTTCACCCCCAACGATATCGCCTCCCTCTTCACCTTTGACATTCCGGCCAGCCGTGCCGATGCCAACTGCACACTGGAGTTCATCTTCCCCAAGCTGGAAGACCTGAAGACAAGCTCGTTCAGCTACAGTGGTGGCGGCAGTTTCTTCTTCGAGGGGTACAATGCTGGGGACTGTCCTGGTTAGTGCACTGGTTTCTAGCAAACAGTCCCTCTCACGAAGATGTAAATTGACTGACTTGTGTCCAGGCCCCGAGACAACCTACAACAATCAGCCAGCCCCGGGTCCATACCCTCCATTCCCACCTATCCACATGGAGCCTGGTTTCGTCTACACGCTGGAGACGGGACCTTGTTTTGTGTCGGCTGGAACCTGCGTCGCTGGCAGTGAGTCTATCCCTTTAGCTTGGCTTTCTTGGTTATCTATCCATGCTGCACATGCATTAAGTCACTCCAACGACGAGACTTAGTAGCTGACTTTGCACAGAAACCTATACCAATGACACAACGTTCACCTATTTCCAGGACATCGGGAACGCTGACGTTGGTGACTGCCCCATTGGCATTTACACCACGTACAGTTATCTTTGATGAGCAACGTCACCTGTGACTTCCTTCCGTTGTGATTCTGGACAACATCGAATGTCTCGGTTGCATTGTGGCGTTGTCTCAGGCATCCTGACCCTCCCCGGACCCAAGAGAAACACAATCTAAGAGAAAGTTTCACACTAAGCTACAAAAATATGCAATCTAATAGTTTTCAATAATTAATCTATCATCCCTCATCAACGTGGCATTCGTGACTATTCATGTAATTCGCCGATTGTGAACTATATGCTGAGACCGGAATGCCCAGCTTAGCGTGAGAAGGCAGCGCGAGGCCGGGGCCACATGCCCACGCATCGTATTTTCCCTGCACTTTTGTTGGTATTGTGTTTTCTTTCTACACGCTGGGTCTTGAGCGTTTACAAATATATAAAGGAGCCGCATACGTTTTATATGTATGGTGATTAGAAATGAAATCATGACTACTAGCAAGCATGTACTGATTACACAAGGATAATGTCATCAGCATCTTTCTCCTCCCAATCTACCGCCTCTCCAAACATGATGCCATCGACATAACAATCACCGATCAATTGGTAACTCTGCTCCTTGCCTTCGATCTTGCGCAAGACAACGGGAAAATCTGCACCGTGCAGGATCGCAATTTCATCACCAATCTCGATGCAACCAGGACCAAGGCCGACTCGACCTTCAACTCCTTCGATATTCGATGTCCAGCGCCGTTCAATTGTGAAAAATCTCCTTCCAATGGCGCAATAAAATGAAAGATCACAAGCAACCCCAAGAGTTCCAGGGCCCTTCGAATCAGATTCCTCCGAATGTTCTTGTGAGCTCGCAGGCGCGTTGTCTGATTCAGGAGCCCGGTCATATTCAAGCAGCCCTTCAATTTGATGTCTTGCCCCCGACCCTGTTTTGACATCCGGGAAACAAGTACGAAGGAACGCAACACCTCGAGGTCCTTTTAATACTGGCTTAAAGTCGGTAAAGTTGACCACTCTCTTCAATCCCTTGCAAAGAAGCAGTATCCTTAGCGCGTCCGAAACTGCTATTGATAACCCACCGGAGTCTACTCCTAGTATGCTTTTGGTGTCTTCCAAATTGCCTGGATCACGAGGTACACCCATGATTTTGTGAGCCACACAGCTAATCTTCCAGAGAATTCAGCCGCGCGTGTGCAGTTCCTTTGCAGTTGGCGACTCAAATCGATATTGATGGTTCCTCGAACGCGAAGTGGTCCACTCATAGGCAAGTTTTGACCTCGCTGTTGTTTGGACCTGAAAAACGGGAGAGAGGTTACCGGCATATTCCCATTTGGGCACCCAGGAAGGCAGAGCGCCTGTAGTGGAGTCTCCCACACAGTGCCATGACCTATGGATGAATGCCGCTAAAATATCTAGACCCTTGCTATCTTTGATGAGAGACGTCGCAAATCGTATATAGACATCTGCTGCAGTTTCTTCTCTTCGCGTTGCAGCCTTGGTATCGAAACTGGGCGGCTTCCAGAGACCAAAGAAGGCAAGAATTTTGTCTTTGGGATCACTGGCTGTAAATTGTGGACTTTGTCTTACCAGAAGCCCACAAACCTCACGAGGCTTATTATTGTCTGCGACCTCCTTGAATTGCCGCCATTCGCCATAGGTGACCAAATGGGACATAAACTTGAAAACATCCATCCTACCTAGAACTCGTGGTATTTCGGTCAACAACTTCGACCACTGGATCGAAAATGTACCGATTAATAATCGCTTTTCTCTTGCAAGACATGACTCCTGTACCACCCAGGCCCGCTGGAACCAGTCGTTGTTGATCAGATCTTGGAGTCCATCGGACCCAATAAGCTTTTCCAGGTCTGCATTACTGTCATCAATGATAACAGGTTGTAGGCCTACGGAACAGCGGGAGGTCTGCATTTTGTCGCTACTAACACCTAGGCCTTATAAGAAAGTGGAGACGAATAGTATGTATTGAAGTTATTGACTAACTAAAGAAGAACTATCGTCAAAAAGGGCAAGAAAAGTCAACCTTTATATTCCTTTTTTATTTACTAGCTATTACTAAAAGAAAAAAGAAAAATAATTAAGCCCCGGATTTTCCTATACTCTATATTATTTTATAAAATTTATATATTATATAAAAAATTATTTTTATATATTTTTTTAAATTAATAAATAATATATATATTAAATTAAAATATTAAATTTTTAATAAAAATCTTTTATATATAAAGAAAAAATATTTAAAAATAAAATATTTTTTATTTTATTAATATAAAAACTTTTTAAAATAAAGGAAATATATCTAATTATAATTTTATTTAGTTATTAGGTAAAAATTTTAAAGAAATAAAAATTATTAATAAAAATATAAAAATTTATTTTAAAATTTAAATTAAATTTATAATTTTATATAATTTAATAATTTAAATTTTTATTATTATTAAATTTATATAAATATTATATATTATAATTATATTTTATTATAAAGTTTTATATATAATAAATATTTATTTATATTTATTTATAATTAAAATTATATATTTTATTATTTAAATTATAAAATCTATAAATTATATTTTTTTATATAATTTATTTAATATAAATATTTATATTAAATAATTTTTATATATTATATATATATATATATATTATATAAATTATTTAATAAACTATAATATATAGGCCGTTTTTAACCTTATGTTTTTTATATTTAATAAAAAAAACTTTTTATTTTATTAATATAAAAAATCTTTAAAAATTATTTTTAAATTATATATTAATATATTATATTAAAAAAAATTATATATTAGTTATTTAAATAAAAAATATTTTATTTTAATATATATATACGCGTTTTTTAATTATTTAATATAAAAACCTCTTTTATTAATTTAGCTTTTATTTTTCTATTAAACTATATTTTTTTTTTAATTTTTTAAATTTTAATTTATTTATTAATTTTATTAGCTAGTTTATTATATTATTTTTTAATTTTATATATTTTAAAATTATTTTATTATTTTTAATAGCTTTTTTTATATAATAATATAAAAGGTTTATATATTTAATTTTTTTATAAAAAGTATTATTATTTAATAGAATTTTTATTCTTTTATTATTAATATATATTATAAAGATTTTTAATTTATATTTTAATTTTAAATTATTATTAAAATATTTAAATAAATTATATAAATATTTTATTTTTTTAATTATTTTTTTTAATATTATATATTTAATTTTTATTAAAAATAAAATTTACGTTTTTTATAGTTAATTATTCCAATTAATAAAATTTATAGGATTTTTATTCTTAGTATTTTATAAATTAAAAATACATAAAGAAATATTTTCTTTATTATTTAAATTATTAATTTAAAAAAAATTAATATATTTTATTATATATAAGTTTTTTTTTTTATAATTATATATTTTAATAATATATAAAATTTTATATATATATTTCTATATTTTATTTAATTTTTTTATATAATTTTAATTAGAATTAATTATATAATAAATTAATTTATTTATTAAATATAATAAATCTATTTTAATTTTTAAACTAGAATATAATATAAATCCTATTTATTATTAAAAGGAATCTATTTCTTTTTAAAATATTTTAATAATATTTTTCTTAAATTTTTTATTTAGGGTATAAAGTATAAATTAAGGAATTATTTTTTTTTTATTTTTTTATAAATATTAAATTTATTTAATAATTTATTTATATATTTATTTTAATTTATTTAAATTATTTAATTTATATTATTTATTTTTATATTATTTTTTAAAAAATTATCTAATTTATTTTAAAATTTAAAATTAATTTTTTTATTTATAAATATAATTATATATTTAATATTTTTATTATTTAATTTTATAATTATTATATTATTAATATAATATATAAAAATTATTTTATATTTAAAATATATAAATACCCTTTTATTTAATATATATATTATAAATTTTAATTTTATAAAAGTTTTATATAAGAATTTATATTATAATTTAAGAGTTTATTTTAAGCTATATAAAAATTTTTTAAAAAAAGTTATTTTATTTTTAAATTTTAATTTATTATATAAATATAAGAATAATTTTATATATATAATAAAATTAATATTTAAATAAAAAAATATATTTTTAATATTATAATTATATATATAATATTTTTTATTAATTATTATAATTAATAATATAATATATATTTTTAAATAATAAACTATATTAAATTTTTTTAAATAATCTATATTTATATATTAATTAAAACTTTAAATTATTTATTTTATTTTAAAATAAGTATTTTTTTCTTTATTTATTATTTAATTATTTTTAATTATATTTAAATTAAATATATATTTCTTTTTATATATCTATTTATTCCCTAATATTTTATAATTAAATAATAAGTTTACTATTATATATATACCTTAATTTTTTAAATTATTATTTTTATCTCTTATAACTTTTATTTATAAAAATCTTTTTATAAAATTTAAAATATTTTTTAAATTAATAAATTTATTTATATTTAAAATTATAAGTATATATATATATTTATTATTTATTTTAAATTTATTTTTTAAAATATTTATTATACTATATAAAAAAATATTTTTTATATTATATATATAATTTTTTAAATTTTTTTATACTATTATTTTATTTAATATAAAAAATATATTTTCCTAAAAAATTATTATTAAATTACTTTCTTTAAAATTATTTATATTTTCTAATTTTTTTTCTAATTTATTTCTAATATTATAATTAAAATTAAAATTTATAAAAATAATAGGCTTAGTAATATTTTTATATATATTTTTATTTTTTAAATTTATAAATTCTCTTTCTAATATATAAATATTATATACTAAAAAAAGCTTTTTACTTTTAATATTCTATATATAATATATATTTAATTTAAAAATTATATTTAATAAAATTCCTTTTTTATTTTTAAATTTAAACTTTATTTTATATTATTTATTTTAATAATAAATTATAAAACCCTATATTCTTATATTATTAATATATAGTTTATTTTTATTTAATTTTTTATATAAAAACTTATATAATAAAATTTTATATAATATTATATTATATAAATATATTATATATTTTATAGCTTTTCCCTATATATAAATAAATAATATAATAATATATAAAAGTACTCTTATTTTATTTATTATAATTAAATTAAGTTTTTCTATAAGATTATTAGATTTTTTTATATATAATAATATAGTATAATATATAATATTATATTTATTAAAAAAAGATTTAAATTTTTTATTAATATATTCTTTATTATTATTAATAAAAAATTCTTTTATTTTTTTATTATATTTATTCTTAATTTTATTTTTATAATTTTTAAATATATTTAAAGCCTTTTTTTTATTTAAAATAATATAATTTTTAAATATTTAGAATATTTATTTAAAAATAATATATAATATTTATATTTATTATAAATAAATTTTAAAAATCTTTTTATATTATTATATATTCTTTTAAATATATTATATATTTTATTATTTAAATTTTCTTTATTTATTTTTATAATATATTTAATTATTAAATAATTTTTATAAAAATTTATTTTATTTTTTATAATTTTATTAATTAAAATATTTATTTTATTTTTTATAAAAAATTACTTTATAATTTTAATATTAATATACTTTAACTAGTAATATTATTTATATATTTTTTTAATAATAAAAGTATTTTAAAAAAAATAAATTAAATCTTTTTTTATTTTATTTATTTTAATTATAATATAATATAATTTATTTTTTTTATATTTTTTAATTATAAGTTTATTATTCTTTTTTTTATATAAAAAAATATTATTTTTATTTAATTTTAATTTTATAAAATTAAATATTATATAATAATCTATTATATTTATTTTTAATTTAAATATATAATATATATTTTTAAGTTTTCTTTTATAATTATATTATAAAAATATTATAGTATTATTTTTAATAATATTTATTTTTAAATAGCTTATTTTTTCCTATTTTATATATTTATTTATATAATTAATATTTTAAAATAATTTTTTATTTATAAAAAAAATTATATTTATATTTATATTTATAATAATTTTTATATAATAAAACTTTATATATTATTCTTTTTTTAAAGTATTATTATTAATTATAATTATATATATATATAGGTATATAAATAAATATTTATTTATCTTAATTTCCATATTTTTAAGATTTAAATCTATTAAATCTTTATTTTAATTTTTTTTATTATTATTATTTTAAAAAATAATAAATATTCTTTTTTTATTTATATTTTTAATATTTAATTTTTTTAAATTAAAATTAAAATTAAAAATTTCTTTATTTCTTATTTATAAAGCTAAGAGTTTTTCTTAAAGTTTTTTTTTTTTTTATTTAAATATATTTTTAAAATTAAAGGGTTTTTTTATTTTTTATATATTATTTTTTTTAACTTTCTAGGATTTTAAAGCCTTATTTAAATAAAAAAAATAGTAATTTTTTTTCTTATACTCTTTTATATTATAATTTAAATATTTTTTAAAGAGAATAAAATTATTTCTCTTTTTTTTATTAGTAAACCCTTTAATATATAAAAGTCTATTTAAAAATTTTATTTCCCTACCTTAACTTTTATTTAAAAAATTAAAAAATAAAATATTTATAATATAATCCTTTATATTTTTTTATAAAAATTAAATTATATTTTAAATAAATTTAATATATTTTTTATTTAAATTATTTAAAATAAAATTTATAATTATTTATTTTAAAAAATTTATTTTATTAAAAATTAATTTTTTAAATAATAATTTAATTTTATATATATATTCTTTTATAAATTTAAAATTTAAAAAATTTATATTTAAAAATTCTTTATAAAATAAAAACTAATTATTAAATTTTAAAGTTTTATAATATTTTTTTAAAATATTCTAAATTTCTTTAAAAAAATTTAATTTTTTAATAAATATTAAAAAATTAAATTTATAAAATATTTTTAAATATATTAAAATCTTTTTATTTTAAATAATAAATATATTTTTAAAAAATTTTTAATTAATAATATTTTTTTTTTATATATATAAGAATTTTTATATTTTAAAATATATAATTTTTTAATTTTTTAAATTAAAGAATTTTAAATTTCTTAAAAAAATTTATTATATTAATATAAATATTTTTTTAAAAATATATAAATTAAAAAATAAAAATTTAAAAAATATTTTTTCTAAGATTAGATAATTAATATTAATAAAATTAATATAAATAAAAATTAAAATATTAAAAAGAAATTTTATTAATTTAAAAAAAATTTAAAATAAAAAAAAAATTAAAATTTAAATAATAGAATTTATAAAATAAATTATTAAAACTAATATTATTAAAAAAAATTTATTAAAAAAAATTAATTAATATAAATTTTAACTTTTAATATAAAATATTTATTAAATTTTTATTAAATATTTATATATAATAATAATATAAATAAATTTAAAGATTATTTTAAAAAATAATAATTAAATTAAAAAAATAAGATTAATTAATTAAATTAATAAAGTAAAGATAATATAGATTAATATAATTAATTATAAAACTTTATTAACTTTTATTTTAAAAAATAATAAATTAGAAACTTATAAAATTTTTAATTTTTATAATTTATAAAAAAATAAAAATAAATAATATATATTAAAGTTATTAATTAATTAAAGAAGAATTATTATTAAAAAGGGTAAAAAAAGTTAACCTTTATATTTCTTTTTTACTTACTAGCTATTATTAGAAGAAAGAGGAAAAATAATTAGGTCCCGGACTCCCTCATATTCCGTATTATTCCGTAGAGTTTATGCGTTATATAAGAAGTTATTTTTACAGGCCTGGACCAAGCCATACCAGAACTCGTGTCGCTGTGCTATATATCTCTCCCATCAAGGCAATTTGTTGTCCTTTTTCGTTATTATCATCTTGGTTGATGCAAATCTGGTCTATCCAAATATATCCTGTGCTGTACGAACGTGGCACGAAGACCATGGCTGTTGCCACGCTGTCGGTTGAGGGGATAGATCTCGTGTCGAAGACTCCATCTGTCTCGATAGGAATCTGGTACAGTTTTGTATTGTTGCCCCAGCAGTAAGATAGCGCTTCGAAAGCTGGTGCAGAGTCAAGCGGCACATGTATGATTTTCAGCCGCGGCAATTGCAAAGGCTCCTCAATGGTGATGTGGAGCAGGCGAATATGGCGTTCGCTTTCCAGAACGGAATAGTCGTAGCTCGCCTTATCGGAGGTCCGCCGGCCCCTTTCACTTCGTCGATCCATGCGTGCCAGTGGCGCTTGGGAGGTACGACAGGGCTTTCGCTTAAATGGTCGTGGTGAGACATGGTTTCTATTGCGCCTAATTGCGGTTTAGACTTGAAGTTGGGAGAGAACCGTTGTCGTCTTTCGGTGGGCGGCCGCGATTGAACGTTGAAAGGGTCCGGATGTTTGAATTAACGGCATGATGAAAGGGAAATCGCGCAGAGGCGGGGTTAGTCCTTGTCACCATCTTTCAGGAGGATATGTTGTGTAACCTGTTGGCGTGTTTGCCTAGATGATGCAGGCTCACTTCTGGGTCTCACTCGCATATCTGATCTCTCGCCCACTATTCAAGTTGGAATAAAGCCGTCACGTTCCCCAAAGGCATTATGAAAATAGTAAGACGAAGCTGTGTATAACTCAATGTATCGGACTATGGCTACTACTCCTTTGATTTAATGTATGGAACGGAGTGTGAAGAGGTAGCAGCTCGGGTGTCTGAGCTTGTGAAGGGTGTGGCCTTACTCAGCAGCCCCGGTGGAGTCGATTTGCCCACTTATGTATATTAGTATTAAAAACACGGTGGGACTCTATACGAACGGGTGGATCTACAATCCATCAGACGACATCCGGAAGGAGTGTAGCGGGCTGTACCGACCAAAAGAGACCTGTAACTTGAGCAACGTTTAAGGCTGCGACGATGTCACGCCACGGCTGCCACAGCGAAGTGCCAGTGTCGCGTGGTGTCCGTAAATAGTGCTGTCAGACCTGCGGAGAACACCTAGGCCCCCCTCAGCGCATGCTCAATTGGCGAGCCGTGTTTTTCCATTGACCCGGATTGTCCTCGCGGTCGGGGTGCCGGCCACCTCCCACAGCTGCCCCCATGGGGAAATACAGTGGGCAGATGGCCTGACCCAACATGCCACCAGCCAGCTGAGCAGGTCACACCACCACCGCCTGGGCGTTCCCGTTCTTGGGATACATAAATCAGCCGTGAAACTGCTGCGAAACAGAACAAGATCTAGATAGCCCAGACTCGTGACACCTGCATCGATTGATATCTGATCAACTATATCCTCTGCACATATATCTTGTTCAACTTCAAGTTGTCTTTACGAACCATCCAAGTTCACCAAATCTTAATTGCTGGTCATCCCTTGCAAAGCCACCCGGGCAATTTACTCTACCCTTCCTCTAGATCATCCTCACCCAATTTGCGCTGCACGCCACAAAAGCCAAAATGTTCGCGCAAAGAGCCGCCCAACGTCTGTTCACCACCCTGCGCCCGCAAATTGCGCGCCGAATGATCGCAACTCAGCCTCCCAAGGCCGCCGTCCAGGAACAGATTTCCAAGACCGAATTCTTGACCACTGTCATTGCATTCAGCGGGGCGACAGGTGTCATCCTCGCCTGCGTCACAGCACCGTCTTCATCTTCAAGTTCATCATGAAGTTTATCCCAGCAAATTTGTAGGTAAATGGCCCCAATGACGTGAGTGGTTTTATGGATTTACTGACATGGTAGCTTTCTGACGACTAGTGGTGCCGTTGTAAATAAGTGCAGCTTGTACTAGCGACATAACGTTGGAGGATGATTTGAAGAGCGGAGGAAAGGATACCCAGGCGCAACTCTTGCGCCCTTATAAACTTCAGCGTTACTATAGACGGCTCCAGTATACATACAATGGCCATCGCAACCCTAAGTGCTGGGCTTCAGGTGATGAGCCAGTCCAATAGCATCCGGGGGCTCTTGTAGCCGGAAAAAAGAATAATTCACATTTAAATCTCTGAGTTTACTGATTTTCGTCCGCTTTGAAGTGGATATCTTGACCATAGAGCTCCTATATTGACCATGCATCTCCCTTTCAACTTCTTTCCAGTACATCATACCCACCAGTGACCAGCCTCACCGTTCACTTATCGTGCCAATTGGTTTCCCTACGGATATCCAAAGAAGCCTCCTGTTGATCGACAGCACCTGCATGAACCACTTTCCCTTCTCGTATGTAACCCACACCGGCGATGTGCAGGGGCCGTTCTTGTCTCCTCAGGCTCGAGTACCGGAGGTACAAGAACCAGGCGGCAAACACGACAGCTGTGAGTGCGAGGGTCACCCAACATACACCTTCCAGTTCGTGGCGGGATCGAGTTGGAATAGGTCTGCAGACCATATTGACTGTTGCAGATCAGCAACTGGGGCAAGATCTGCGCATGATATACGTATGGGAAGAGCCGGAGGGAGGGTGTGAACTCTTTGCCTACCGTAACCAACGTGGACGGAAGAAGTGGTTTTGTTTTTTATAGCCTCATACATATAAAATGTATGTGGTGCCTTCATGGACGGAAGAAAAGCCAGCGTCAGCACCGTGATAGTCTTCATCGTCTCGCTATCACGTGCAGCAAGCGTTGCGACATGGTAAGAGTCCTCGGCGACCGCGAGGTTGATCTTGCTGTCTCTCTGCGCGACGAGATTGAAAGCCTGGGGCGCATCTCACATGTGCAGTCCGCAGGACAAATCTCCGTTCTGGGATGTAAAGAAAAAAGACCGGGCTTTCGTGGCGCATGGGATTCTGCAGGCTCTTACCACATTAATCTGGCCCTTGACCCTCTCAAGCATCTCCCGCGTCTTGTCACCAGTAAGATCGCACCGCGCCCTCGTAAATCCAATCTTCTCCCGCAGGACCCTGTCCTCCCTCCCGCGCAGCGGCGCCAACCCGCCCTCGACGCGCAGCTCATCCAGCAGCCCCAGCGCGCGGAGCACAAAGTCCCCGAGCTTGACCGAGAAGGCCGTCACGGTGTCGAGGTGGCTCAGCTCCGTGTTGCTCGCGCACAGCGTGCGCAGCAGGTTGTCGTAGCCGGCGAGCCAGCCGCGCAGCCGCGGCGAGAGCCGCACCCTCCACGTGTTGCCGTCGCCGACTCGACCACGCTGATCTCCTCGAGGATGTCGTCGGACCAGCGCTCGTACCCGGCGCAGTGCTCCTCGTACACCAGCGCCAGGAGGTACAGCGGGCGCCTGGCGATGAGGTGGCGGCGCGCCGCGCACTGCTCCTGTATCGCCTTGCTTGTCTCCTCGCTCATGCTCGTGACGAAGGCGGCGGTGGCCAGGTCGGCGAGGCGGACCCGCATGGCGACGCTGATGGACTGGCTGTTTCTTGGGATCCGGAGGAGCAGCACCAGCGCGACGGGCTGCTCGCTGCCGTCTGCGTCGTCGTATTGGATGTGGCGCGACAGGTGGACACGCGCCATCCCGCATGCCAGCAGGGTGAATGACGGAAGCCCACACCCGAGCAGGATATTGGAAAATGACGCCTTGGATATGCTTATTGGCTTACTCCTATAAGCTGGATCTCCAGTGGCAGACCTGATACGATTACCAGCAATCAACTTGAATTCTTGCCGAGTCTGGTATTGAAGTGCGTGGCTTACACGAGCACAAATGGCCCCCATGAAGTCGAGACGGGTTTGCCAATGAGCGGCTTGACGACTAATTTACTGACATCACCCAATTCACACTCGATCGCCTTATCGTCTAAGCAGGTTTTAGTCACGGCATTCTCAGAGGGCACCAGTCGCAATATGTCGGCTCGGGACTCCTCCGTCGTGTGGATCTTGTCGAGGAAGGCCGCTACGTCTTCCGGATCCATTCGGTCAGAAATCTTGTAACATAAAAGCAAAAGTCACACAGGTGTATGAACAAGGCACGATAGTCTAGTAATATAGCAGTATAGGCGGCTAGGCAGAATCCCTGGCTGGTGAGGTGTCATGCACTGCCCCCGCCACTATCGCCCAGCTACAACACATGCCGTAGACAGCCACACCAGACTGCAGCTGACTCCAGCCAAATGTAGTTAATACAGAGAAAATAGCCGTCACCTCAGCCGCAACTCGATCCCACCTTCCCATACCAAATCAGTCAAGAGAGCAATAGATCATAAGTCCACTCCTCCTCAGGCACATCCTTATACTTGATACTAGTCGGGTGCTTGTCCCGGGCGGGCAAGACCTTCCTAATATACAAATCACCCACGTTGATCGTCTCATACCTGGGGGTCTCACCCTCGCCGACACAGCACGGCAGCACCCCGAGGTCCACGTCCGGGTCGGGCGTGAGGAAGAACGGGAGGGAGTACCGCTCGCGGCCCGCCCTGTTCCTGACCCGGTGGACGGTCGCCTGGAACCTGCCGTTGGACTGCCGCTCGAGGTACTGGCCGACGTTGCAGACGAAAGTGCCGGGCCTCGGCGGCGCGTCGACCCAGACGCCGTCCTGGTTCAGGACCTCGAGGGCGGGGACCGAGTCCTGGAGGACGAGCGTGAGCCCTGAGGGTGCTGGCGTCAGCTTCTTTCATCTGTCGCTTGGGGGTCAATACACGTATCTCCCGTTTGGCTGAACTCACATGAAAAATCGGCATGCGCACCAAGGCCGATGCTGGGCTGTTCGTCATCGGCTGGGGTGGGTGGGTAATACAGGGCCCTCATGCCCGTGATCGGGAACCTGAAGTCCTTGTCGAAAGCCGTCTCGTCCAGGCCGAAGGCGAGTGCAAATATGCCCACGAGCTTCATGGCCAAGGGGAGCACGTTGTCATAATATCGATACAGTCCCTGACGCCACCACGGCGCACTGGAAGGCCAGATGTTCTGCGGCTTGGTGATGTGAGACGGCGGCTGGCGGCCCGTCTTGCCAACATAATCCTGCTCGGGCTCTATCACGCAGTCACCCATTGTGAACGCCTCCTTCATATCTACGCGGCACGGTTAGTGTCTGGGGTCGTGAGCTGGATGTACAGCCTTGATACTTGCCGCCCTTGGTTCGGGGATCATTTCTCGTCTCAAGCATTGGCTCGTAACCCCGAATAGCGGGATTCTTCTGTACGTGGGCGTCCATCTTGGCGTCGAGGTCCAGGGCGAAAAATCGCCTAAGCAGAGCCAGGGTCTCGGAGATGACGTGCTGGGAAACCCCGTGGTTCTCAATGTAGAAGAACCCACATTGGGAGCAGGCATCGTAGATATTCTTGGCGATCCTTTTCCTTGCCTCGAGGGAAGGGCTGTCTAGCTCCGCCAAGTCGATGACTGGGATTGAAGTGAAAGATGAAGGGTGGTCGGCCACCTTCCGATATGTAGCTTCGGCTCCTGAGTGGAAGTATACATATTGGCTCTCGTCCTGGGATCTGTTGATCAGCATCCTTGGATGAAAAGTGTCTCCTGAAGTCTTGCTTCCAGGGCGCAGTGAGTTGTCACCTTGAAGCTCGGAGGCAAAGCCGATCCGGCTGGGGCGGACACTGCAGCGTCCGCCATCTGTCTGTCTCCTAACGACCGAGTTCAATGTCGGCAGCCACTGTAGAAATAATGCAATACGTATGGCTAGCAAGCAAGGCCGAACGTCGGGTGCCAGAATCAGAAAAGGGCGGTAATATTCTCGGGATGTCCCCCGCTCCTACTTAGGTTCCGATCACATCATTGTTATCTGTGCCGGTTTCGCTGCCGAATCGGCAGCTTGTTGAAGCCGTGGACAAACACATACGAGCAGCACATGGTAAATAAATACTTTGATTCATCATCGTTTCCCATCATTTCTCCGAGAACAACCACGTCGGTTAATGTAAGACCATGAGTGGCCCATACTAGTATGTGGTTCCATGTAAGCAGCGGGCGTCCACCCAGCAAGTACCAAATCGACCAAAGGACACTGCGAGCTTGGCTATCTACTGCACTATTGCCCAGAACCGCCATACCTGTAAATATGTACATTATGCCAAACCGGATCCGCTGCAAATCATCTCCCAGTCAACGAATGCCCAGAGCAGCAGCATGTATCAACCAGACGCAGTCTCAATGAGGTGATTCTCTGTCACATTGACTCACAGTGGTCTATAACTTGCCTGGGAGCGTGCCCATGTCGATTTGATACTGTACGACTGAGTCTCAACGTGAGTGATACAATTGCGAGCCTCTTTCCCATCACCAAAAACAAATCCTTCCGGCAGATGCAGTCGTGGACCACCGATCGCGTGAGTGGTGCAGACCTTCTGAGAGAGGCAAAGCTGCGTACTCGAGGATTTGGCTTATATCATTTTTAGTTTAACAGAGAAAATAAGTGAAATACAAATAGTCCATATCATTCTAATTACCAGTGGACCTTTTTAAGCTGGAACTGTCGTTCCCAACTTGAATAGCACGGCTGAGCGTTCGTACAGTGGGGCGATAAAAAAAACGCCAAAAATCGCGCACCAACGCGATTTTCACTAAAACTAAAATGTTCTCTTTAATATACCCTAATTTTAACGTTCTATTATATTTTACATACCTACTAAAAAAGAAAAATCTAAGTATTCTATACTTTATATAAGAAATTATATTTATTTAAAATATAATTTAAATTAATTAATTAAGGGGATTATATATAAAAAGAGAATATTATTAAACTATATTTATAATATTATTAAATATTAAAATTATAATAATTTAAATATTAATAAATCTAGCTGTGAGTATTTATATATATTTAATAAATGTAATATAAAATATATATTACATTATATTACCTTTAACTCTTTTATATAAATCATTTAAATTATTAAAAATTATAGTTTAAAGTATTTAAATGTTACTATTAGGTAAAACTTTATTTAAAATAAAATTATATATAAATAAACTATTATAAGGCTATTTTTAACTAAAAAATATATTATATAATATTTTACGTAAACTTTAAAGTATTATAATAAACTATTTGAGTATTAATAATATATTTTATTTATAAATAAATTAATAATTAAATATAATATTAACGGATTATAAAAGTAAATATTTTAATTAAAAGGTTTAAAATTTAATTTTAATAATACTTCTTAATTAATAGCTATTATATTTTTTAATAATTTCTTTATAGATAGTCTAATAATAAATTTAAAATATATATAAACTCAGTAAAAAAAAATAGGCTATTTTTAAATATTTTAAAAAAAAATTCGGTATAGTATAAAGTTTAACTTTATATTACTCTTTAGTGACCCTTATATTAAATAAGGCGGTATTAATACTATAATTTATCTTAAATTATTTTAAAAATATTTACTAATAATTATAAATTATAATATTATTTTTATATAAAATAATATATCTATATATATAATAAGAATTATATAGTACTAGTTTGAAAAAGAGGGTATCCGTGTTTTTAAATAGTTGCTATATTCATCTAATTTAAATTCGATAAAAAATTTATAGTACCTGTTAAAAGAAAAGATATTAAAGCAGTACCTTAAGTTTTTAGGTATATTAAAGATGTTTAAATTGCTTTAAAAGATGTATTAAGTTATAATTAAGGTATAGAAAAATTTTAATAAGGATATAGTTAATAGGTTAATTAATTTAATATTATGAAGGATTATAATAATTATTATTATTTAAGGATGGTATATTAAGTATTAACTATAATTAATTTATATTAAATAATAATAATAGCTTTAAATTATATGCCCAGTTAATTATAGCCCCGTAATAATTAAATTATATGGTATAGAACACCATATATAAAGTGGCGATATACGGGTGTGGTAGCAATTTGGGTGGGTGGTACCGAATTGGCGTTTTTTTTATCACGGTACTATAGTTGCAGGCTAGATTTGCCGGTATACGGCAGGGTGTAACATTATGTCATTGACAGTAGTGTCCCCTAAATTGCACCTGGACAGTCAAGCTATATCCTAGTTTTGTCAGAGACCACGAGTTACACGGAGATTTAGCACCAAGAATTCCCAAGGGTTGTTGATGACACAGCGTTGACACCTCGTCGTACTGCTCCCCACGGTTGTTACCAGCAACTGTCGGTGAACCTTGTAACACCGGTGCATTTGTTTATGGCGCAGACAATGTCACACGGACATGAATATGAATACGATCCGGCGATGCCAATATTCTGTCTGGTCCCGGTGCATCAAATACTAGTAAGCCAATGCGCGGGTGTACAATCCGAGGTCAATTATTAGACCGCGGGTAATAATTAGAAAGGCCAAAGCCAGTGTCATGTTCTTTTGTTGTTTTTTTCTCCTCAAAAAGAACCGTGGCGCCTGGAAATAGCCATAAAAATGCGGCAGAATAAAATTTCCGTCGCGATCAGCTACGAGATGCAATGTTGCACCTGGCGAACCAGAATTACGCCATTTACGTCGTGGGGTGAGCCCCGATGTCTTAGACAAGGAATCCGGCGATCTGGAACAACTCACGTGGGATAAAACTACTAGAGCAGGCGATCAAGAACATGTGGCCGGGACTAGTGAGATGAATTCAAAATCAGGCTTGGGGTGGTGAGAAGGTGGGCAGGAACAGCAAAAAAGGGGGGGGGGGGGGTGGTGTGGAATCTAATATATAGCCATTGGCTTTCCTCACGTTGTCGTTGCCATTCGCCAATAAATCCGGCTGCTGGCCCTTCCGGGCTTTGCCTCCGCCCCGCGGCGGATTGTGTGTGTGTGTGTGTGGGAAAAGCCAAGCCACTGGCACTGCAGGAGGGACTACACTACAGCAGTCGGTGGGAGTAGGGAAAAAGCCACTGCAACCCAACAAGAACACCCCCACAGACCCGGCGCGGTGGAGCAGCAGCAGCAGCAGCAGCAGCAGCGGGACTGTCATACCGTGGAGGCGCCCACCAGGGCCAGAATCTCTGAGAGAGGCAATGAATGGATAATCCGGCGCGGGCCAGCACGGGGGAGCCACGACGGAAGCGGCCGCCTCCGGAACCCCATCAAAAGCCTCGCCGCAAGGGCATGGCTTTTGGGGGAGGGTTTCTGTCACATCCTATCGAGACAAAACTCCACCCGGTGAGCGCCGGGTTGAGCCACTTGGACTGACTGGCTTAGACTCGAGGCCGACCCCGGGCTACGCAGCTAGTTCGGTGATTTTTGAGTTTGGTAGCTCCGGCTGTGGGGGATAGTGAGTGGAGTGGGCGTGTGTGCGTGTGTGTCTGTGTGTGTGTGTGTGTGTATGGCTCAAGTGTCAGTCAGTCAGTCTTCGCGTCCACATCAACCGCCTGTTGACGGCCACCTGTTCGACGGAGCACGGCGCCCGGGAGAGGCCTTGGGTTGCGATGTTTGCTACTTTGCCACGGGTGTAACTGGAATATATATCATGCCGTAATTCCTTTCCCCCACGCCGGAAGACACGCCGCCAAAGAATCGTCCCATATTACCAACACTACTCAAGTGCTTAATATCTGAATGAGCCATCCGGGTCCTATCCGCCTTTAACCCTATCCAAGTTCTCTTCCTCTTCCACTTGACACATGCACCCAACCTCAACCTAATAATCGAACCATCCTGAAGTCACGATCCATCTCGTCCCAGAAACATGGCCATCCAATCGGCACCCCCTCCACCGTCCCGCCCGGCAGCGCTGCAGGTGGGCAACAGCAACAACAACAAGGACACCGGCACCAGCACAGACGAGACCTTCCAGCTCCAGCTCTCCTCAGGCAACGGCCCCGTCTACCGCACCGTGCTGCGCGCCCCACCCCGCGACGCAACCCCCTCCGAGATACCCATAATCGACATCTCAGCCATCTTCAGCCCGTCCCCCGAGGCCCGGCGGGCCGTGGCGCGGCAGGTCCACGGCGCCGCGACCAACAACGGCTTCTTCTACATCCGCAACCACGGCATCCCCCCCCAGGTCACGGACGCCGCGCACGACGCGTGCCTCGCCTTCTTCCGGCAGCCGCAGGCCGTCAAGGACCGCGCCGGCGCCGCGCAGTCGGCCTACTTCAACGGCTACAAGCCGCCCCGCTCCCAGCGCATCAACCCGGCCGAGGGCGTCGACAACCGCGAGACCTTCAGCTGGACGTATGACCCGCGCTGCGACCCGGCCGTGCCCTCGCTCGAGGCCCTGCCGCCGCGGGTGAGGTCCTTCCTGCGCATCGAGCCGGACACGGACACGGACATGGACGGCGGCGATGAGGATCATGATGGCCTCTCCCCTGGGGGAGACAACAACGACCACGACCGTGATGATCCTCACAGGCGCTTCCCCTGGTCCCGCACAAGGACAGTCCCGCACTTCGCCCCCGCCGTCATGACATACTGGCGGTCGTGCCTCGCCCTGGCCCGCGCCCTCGTGCGCTCCTTCGCCCTCTCCCTCGACCTGGACGAGACCTTCTTCGACGCCAAGGTGACGCACCCGGACGCCGCCCTCGCCCTCAACTACTACCCCCCCTTGCCCCCGACTCCTCCACAGTCCCCGGGGCAGCAGCAACAACACTCACCCTCACCCTCGCCATCACCCTCACCACCACCACCACAAGACCAAGAAGTCTCAATAGGCTCCCACACAGACTTCCAGCTCTTCACGATCCTGCACCAGGACACCGTCCCGGGCCTGCAGGTCCTCTCCCGCTCGGGCCAGTGGCTCAACGCGCCCCCCATCCCGGGGACCTTCGTCGTCAACATCGCGGACTACCTGCAGCGCATCACCAACGACATGTACGTGTCGACGGTGCACCGGGCCATCAACAGCGGCGGCGGCGGTGGTGCAGGTGTTGGTGGTGGCCGCGAGCGCGTCAGCATGCCCTTCTTCTTCGGCTTCAACATGGACGAGTCGTGCGCCGTCCTCGACTCGTGCGTCGCCGCCTCCCCGGGCCGCGTCAGGCGCTACGACGAGGTCAGCTGCTACGAGTGGGTGCAGCGCCGCGTCAGGGCCATGCACGACACCAAGGGGGCGGCGGGTGACGACAGTCGATGAATGATGATATGAGATGATGATGGTGGTGATCCAGATCTGAGGCAGGCGCTGAAGAAACAAGGGTGGGGAAATGAAACGAAGGAAAAGAAAAGAAAAGAGAAACAGAAACAAAAAGCACATGTGCGGTTAATTTCCCGATCAAGATCCGGCACGGCGTTTACTAGTATCAGCTCCGCGGTTGTTCCAGCCTGTGCGTGTCTCTGCCCTGCCAGCGTCGGTCTGTCTGTCTGTCTGTCTGACAACGAGGCACACTCATCATTCAGCCGACCGGACGGACGGACAAGGCCAAAGACATCCACACACCTACCTACCTACCGGCCCACCAACCTGCCGTGCAGCGATCAGCTCAGACTTCGAAAGAGCATGCGAGGAAGAAACCAGAGAGAAGACAACCACAGAGCAGAGCAGAGCAGAGTCCAGCCCAACAGAGGCCACAACAATAAAAGAAGAAGAAAGAGACGAGACACGCCGCCGCCAGGTCCCTGAAGATCCATCCGACCCACCGACCCGCCGCCTCGGTGTCCATCCATCCACACACCCGCCTCGATCCCGCCACATGTAGTTCTGCCGACCGCATCGTGGCTGGTGGCTGGTGGCTGCGAGGCGAGTGAGTGAGTGAGTGCTGGTGGCCGGGCCGTGAAGCGAGGGGCGAGGGGCGCCGTGTTGACGATCTGTCTCTGCGTCAGATGATGAGGCTGAGGAGGACCGGCCGACCGACCGACCGACCGAAGCGGCTGAGACCCAACCAAGTGGTTCATTCAAATGTTTCTTTCCTTCAAATGTTCCTTCCTCCCATCCCTGGGCTGATCCGATGCGCCGAGTGAGTGAGACATGCAGCCAGCCAGCCAGCCAGCCAGCTAGCTAGCCGACGGGGAGCCCGGCAGCAGCCAGGCAGAAGTAAACAATATCAGAAGCAGCACCAATCTGGCTGGCCCTGCCCCTGGACCTGGCCCTGGCCCGGCATTTCTTCATCCCGATCCAGATCCAGATCCAGATCCAGATTGCCACGCCGCCGTGCTGCATGCACATGCACATGCACGTGTTGGTGGGAAATTCCATCTTACATACCTCAGGGTATCTGTGTTACGAGGGGGGAAAAGGTCTCGGCACCTTGGGTACACACACGTATTACGCATTCACTCACACTCGCGCTGGCACGCGCGCACACGCACACATACACACACACAGAGAAGAACAAAGATACACGCATCAAGCACGTACACACACTCGTCTGCGCAAAACGCCACATCCATTTGTCTTCATACAAAAAAGAGCAATGGCTCTGTATCTATTGACGCTGTATAAGGGGTATAATGAGTTCTGTAAATAGATACAAGATTGTCATGACAAACAAATTCAAAAAACATATTACCAATCGAGCTGCCCAGCAACCGAGCCGAAACAGAGTAAGAATGGAAGAGGAGAAAGAAAGAATGAAACCAATCCTACCAACAGACAACTACCGGTAGGGGTAACTAACGTCGTAAATGCTTTAGTTTCCTTTCCCTTGAACCCAGTCATCAAATCCTGTCATGATATCGTGTGCGGCTCAGATATTCGTCATCCGGCCAAATGAAAAGCCCATATACAGGTCGGCCTAGATACCTAGACATGTATGCAAATTGCGTGCGCCCATGGTAACGTAAATGGTAATGCAAACGACACCAACGCCTTGAGCCGGTCCCCTCTCTCCCTGCGCTCGCTTCTTATTAGTACCCCTACCAGGGACACACCCTCACTTACTTACAGGCCGAGGTCATTTTGACCCAGGAATGTCCTCGCCAGCTCGTCGCCGCCCTGCTCGGCAGCCTCCATCCAGTGGATGGCAACACACATCAGCCCGCCATCACTCCTGACGTCTCGCCTGCCCCCGTCCGTACCCTGGCCATGGCCTGCGGTACCTGGACGATGAGGCTGCCCGGCACCAATGCGCGCGCTATAGCCCCCGCCGTACTTGTCCATGATGGCCTCTTTGAAGACCTCGCGGGGCTTGGACAGCGGCAGGGTAGTCCGGTCAACCAGCTCCGGGTTGGACAGGTAGAAGAGCGCAAGCTCCCTCTGGCTCGTCGGGTCGCCCTCCTTGGCGGTGATGGTCCACATGCGCGCCGCGTCTTCGAGACGGTATGTGGTGCTCGGTGGCGGCGGCGTGGGCGGGCTGGTCGAAGCCGTACGGGTCGCCTGCTCTTCGGCGCTTGGCGAGGGCCTCTGCGCGCGAGCCTCGTCCTCGCCGTTGACCGATGAGCTAGCCGTGCTTTCCGGCGGCGGCGGGTTGCCTCGCCTGGTCTGTGTGTACACACCAACGAGTTCATCTGCCATCTCGACCATGGTCCTGCAGACCTCCTGCTTGAGACCCAGAGCGGCAATCGCGCAGTCCCAAAAGGCCTTGCCGCGGTCGGTCTTGTCAAGAATGCTGGCAGGCACGAAGCTGGCGATAAACTGGAGGTCACGGAAGAGCGTCGCCGGTCGAATTTCCGCACTACGGAACAGCTGTTGCAGGACTGTGGCGACAGCGTCGGTGTTAGAGGCTACCGAGGACGTGTTGACGACAGATCGGGTTTCCGAGTTGAGGTTGCCGCTTGGCATGCGATTGCCTCCGACGCCGGGCGGCTGGAGTGTCAGGGACCTGCGCTCGCGAAGGTTGTCGATGGCCTCCTCGAACGGCCGGCAGTGACCTCCCTGGCCGTATTTCTCTGCTTCGAGCTCTGGCGAGCGCAGCCATCCGAACCTGCGGCGAGTAGTCCCAGAAGTCAGGGATGCAACGATAAGATGCTCCAGCTCGAAGAGGGCGTTGAGCTTGGCGTATGGGTCTGGGTGGACACAGAACATCCTCAACAGCCGCTGGTAGGCCCCATTGAAAGGGAATTCCGCCAGGTTTTCCCGGCTGGGTTTCGAGGACTTCTTGCCCGGCAACGTATCGCTGGTCGCGGAACTCTCATTGTCCCGGGTTGGTTGAGCACCGGTCGCGGGCTGCGACTCGGACGTGCTCTGATTCAGAGCTGCTGCATCCGCAGCATTGTTGGCGTCTCGCAGGTTGCCGAAGCTCTCCTTTCGTGCAATGACCCGGAGCCTGGACCGCCTCTTCTTGGCCTTCCTCTCCTGAGCATCGCGGCGGTCGATACAGTCCTGGCCAAGGTCCTCGAACCAGCCGTCTGTCTCGGACCCCCTGGAGAAAATCAGGTTCCCAAGGTCGCTGAGCAACAGGCTCGTCAAGGTCTGCCGGAGCTCATCCAGGAACCTCGTCTTGTCATCATTGAGCCGCTGCTGCTGGATCGTATCACTGTTAGACACTGAAGTGCCTGGACGAGCAAGGCCATGGTTTGCGTGGCCATGTGGCCCGTACATGGAACCACTGAAATTGGTGATGCTCGTGGTGGGGCTGTGAGCGCGGGAAGTTGTCGAGCTTGATGATGTGATGGACTGGAATGGCGACCAGTATGTCGATGCGCTGTCTATGGTGTGCACGGGCGAGGAATGCCCAAAGTACTCCCCCGGGTCCATGATGTCGCTCATCGCCGTGCTGGCACGCGAGTAACCGTAGCGTGCCGAATCAAAACTGGCAATTGACGACATACCCCTCAAATCTCGTGCCAGTGAGCCTGGCCTGCTTGACGCAGGCGTGAACCGCCTCTCTGAGTCACTCATGATGCTGCTCGCGTCGTCGTTGTGGAAAGAGGACAGGGGCGCATCTCTCCGTGCAGCAGGGGCCTCGAGCAACTTCTTGTCGCGGAGATACAGCTCGCTGCTCCAGAGCACCGGCCCGTCCATCATGTTGTCGCCAACGAGCTTGCCGATGCATGATTTGACTTCGCAGCAGAATCGATGGATACGCTCCTCGCCGCGGCAAAAGTTCTCGATCCCGTACTCCTCCAGGAAACGCGAAGTCTTTTCCGCCTGGTCATCAGAAAGCTTGTTTGGGCCGCCCCGTTCTTCATTCGCAGCTATGAGGTCAATAATTTGAGACTCGGTGCGGTGGAGATAAGCTGTGGCAGAGCCACGAAGCATGCTCCGGCTTCGACCGTAGCTGTTGCGCTTGTGACGCGTGGCCATCGCCTTGAGAGCGACGGCAATATTGCGGGAGTATTCATATGGCTTCGAGTTTTGCACATCAGTAATGTACCACATCTTGTCGCGCAGCGCTCGCAGACGCCTCATCATGGAGTCAATCACACCCTCAGCGCGTTCCTGCGATTGCTTGAGCCAGACCAGCCAAGCGTCGTATTCCTCGATTGCGGAGGCAGAACGTCGGATAGAGTCTCGGGGCCCTCTGCTGAAGATGTTCAACAGTGTTGCAAAGCCATCCGCCCGAAGAGATGCCGAGGACAGGGCATTGAGCTGTTGCAGCGTCCTGAAATACGAAAGAGACCCCACAAAATCCGACTGCGCCCGAGCTTGGGCCGCGGCAGCCTGGAGCATGGCAACGAGGATCGGCGTCGATTCAGGCGACTCCTGTCCTCTGCCTTCCACATCCTTGCCTTTCTCACCAGCGCCGAGCGGCGAGGCGGTTCTCGCAGGACTATCATGACCCGTTACCTTTCTTCGGTATGGATTCCGACTCGGGCTCCCGGGCCTTGCCCTCTCCGTTGTGATGATCTTGTTCTTGGAACGGTACTTCTTCAGCGTGGACGTCCTGTTGCTGAACTTTCCAGTGTCCTGGTCTGATGTCTGGGGGATCTCGAAGTCCTCGACAAGTTTCAGAATCGAGTCACGAAGTTGGTGATAGTCCTTGTCGAGCTCCGGCCGGTCATCGTCCAGGTCATCCTCATCGGTCTCGCTCAGGGAGGAAGAGTTCTCCTCCTCTGGTTCGTGTTCGTCATCCGGATCGTAGGTCATCTGTGTAGAAAGGGATTTCCCATCCGAAGAGATGAAAAGCACGGCCCATCGCTCAGCACACGGGTGGCATGACCCGCAGCACGTATCGACGCCAAGGATCTGGGTCATCTCGTGGAGGGCAAGGCGGAGCCGGTAGCCGTCATCCTCATAGTTGCTCATATACTCCTGGCTCGGGCGAGCACCAAGTGGGGGCGAGGACCTCGCTGAGGTGCCAGTGGCCTGCTGCTCGATGGTTGTCTCTGCTGCTGTGCTTGTGTCACTGAGGGCGGAAGACACACTTGTGCTGATGATGGAAGCTGTCTCAAAATTATTGCTCCTCGAAGTGGCCATTGACATGGGCTGGGACATGGTTGACATGCCGGAGATAGAAGGGGCACCAGACCGGATGGAGGCGGACGACATCGGCCTCTTCTCGGGGAAGAGAGCGTTAACGAGTGTGACCAAATCCGCAGGGCTCACAACGAGATACGGATGCACCTCGGCGGTTTCCCGCAGCGATGTGATGGACCTGGCCTTGAGCAGCCTTGGGCGGGGCCTGTAGCGGGAGTTTTTGAAACGACCAACAATGTTCTCAACGTGGGCCTTGACCTTGGGGGGTGTCGAGACCGGTCCGGTCTTCCAGAGCATGTCTACGACGACGCTGGATGCCCTCATGGCGACCTGTTTGAGGATCTTCTGCCTGCCGTACTCGGTGATGTGGTAGTCGGTCATCATCCCATGGGTTTCTGGATGGACGACAACACCCAGCAGCCAGACGGAGAAGAGCCACTTGTAGACGAACCACTTCCTGGTACTGTCGACATACTTGTGGTCCAGGCGCCTGAGGATCTGGTTGCCTATCTCGAGCAGGCCCTCTGGGAGACCAGTAGCGTCCTCGTCGTCCAGGACGTCAAAAAGCTCGTCAGTAGCACGATCATAGAACTCATCGGCAGCAATTTGGTCCTTGGACGTCCAATCCGAGATGTTGAAGCGGGTGCCATGCTGGTCCTCGGCGCGGTCCAAAAGAAATGCGCCATCCTCGAGGATCTTCATGAGGTACCATTCCATATTTGAGCGGCCTGCCCAGTCGCGCATGCTTGACCAAACGTTTAGGACGTGGATGAGGACGGGCTCGATGGGCACGTTCTCGTTTCCAGACTTGGATTCCGTGGCGGACTTGGAGATGAGGCGCGCGCACGCGTTGGCCCAGACATCGGTCCGGCGCTTATCCTCGGCGCTGTCGGGACCTGCTGAATTAGCAAAGCACGTGTAGATGAGTGCAGACAGGGCATCGTGTCGCTGGAAGGACAACAAGCGCTCCACCGGGCTGGGATTGTTAGACAGGTGCCTGTTGGAGGCGCCAGGACCGCGCATGTGTGGCTTATTGTAGAGCGGCAGGACGGACTCGACGGGATCCAAGCCGGAGTGGAAGTTGGTGATGGCGGCACGTTCCGAGTTGGACAGGGAGCATATCCGGGTGGCCAGGTAGTCCGGGTCATTCCTGATCTTGGACAGGAAACTGAGCAAGGTCTCCCTGGCATCGGCCGAGATGTCGTGGAGGAAGGGGACTGTCGAGCCAGCCATGGGGCCGGCGGCGACGACGGAGCCGGTGGGTGTTTCCAAACTTTCGGACGACACCATGCCGGGGGAGTGTAGCAGCTCCACCTCTGGCTCGAGGAGGGCGTACCTCCTGACCTCGTCGCAGCTCTTGCGGACATCCTGGACGGCGCCGTAGAGGGCGGCAAAGGTCTTCTTGTCCTCGGTGCGGAAGCACTCGGCCAGGTTCCTCTGGGCAATCTCGCCGCAGCGGGTAAGGCGAGCAGAGAGGGCGGTGGAGACCAATGTGCGCTGCAGGCGAATCCTGGTGTTGGCGCGCTTGCGCTCCTGGTACTTGGACAAGCGGACCAGGTGGGCAAGCTCGTCTAGCGAGGTGCTCTCTGCCGCGTCAACTGGGGCCAAATACGGGTTTGTATAGAGGGAGGCATCGGTGATGAGCGGCTGCGGGATCTTGACAGGGGCCCTCAGGGCGGAAGGGAGCCTCTGCTGCTGGGGCTCGTCGCGCGGGGCATTGTTCTGGGTCGGGTCTGGGTTGCTCGAGGCGGGAGTCGGGGAGGCGAGGGGAGGCGAGGGCTGGGCGACTATGGCCTTCCTAAAGACGGGGCTCGTAGCTTGTATGGCGCTCTTGGGCCGCGGGAGGTCGTCGCTGTGGCGTGTGGGCAGGGGCATCTCGCTGTCGCGGGAGGTGCCTGGAGATATGTCGGACAGTGGGGGGCTGCTGGGGTGTTCTCGTCGAGGGACAGAGGACTCGACATGACGCTCTGGAGAGGGAGGAGTTGACGACCTCTCCGGGGGAGGAGCTGCTGGCGAGTTGGCTGGTCAGCCTCGCTGAACAAGTGACAAGAAAGACGGGCCAGGGCGGACGAGTCTAGACGGTGGTAGGGCTGCAGAAGGGGACCGAGTTGAAGGAGGGGGGAAAGGACAAGAAGGGTTGGAAATGTACAACTCGAGTCTGAGGTGGTGTGGTGGAACATACGGGCAGGCTCGGAGGCGTGCAGGACGGGCGAAGAGAGGGATCGTTGCATGGAGAACATGGCGCGCCCATGGAGCGAGGGCCCTAGATCACTGCCAGCATAAAAAGGGCTGACAGTGACAGGACTGGAGGCTGAATGAGGTTCGAGGGGGCGGGCGGCGGGCGGCGGTCAGGGCTGTCGGGGGAGGGAGCACGACAGGTGTGCAGCGTGGGAGTCCAAGATTGGACGGACGAGCTTGGACGGATGGGTCGACGAGGCGCGGGAGGCGTGTGGGAGGCGTGTGTTGGCGTGTGTTGTCGTGCGTCTACTCGATCTCGGCCCAGGTCATCTGCGTGGTATATACTAGTAGTAGTTGAGGTGGCTGTTTACTGTGTTTCTGTTGTCGCGAGTATGTCTTGGGCGCAGAAACAAGACAGAAAGGTAGGCAGACAACCAAATTGGACTGACGTCGTCGCAGGAGCGAGTGGTATTGGCTGACAAGAACCCGCGACGATCCTGGTCGTGGTCGCCCGTCGAGTGGTCGAGTGGTCGAGTGGTCGTGTGTCGTGTGTCGTGTGTCGTGTGGTCGTCAACAAGTTCCAGACAAGACAGACAGACAGACAGACACGAATAAGTCGGGAGAACAGACAGAGGTGGGAGTTGAGGCTGAGGATATTAGATTTATTCCCGCCCACTCGCAAGAGTCTCAAAGTGGATGTCGGTGAGGACTGAACAGGGTAGGGTGCAAGTGGAAATGGAGGGAGGCGGCGGGAAATCGCGTGGTTGGCGACTTGCACGGCAATATTATGGATACATGTAGGAAGGAAGGAATGATGTATCCAAGTACCCGCACGAGTACCCGAGTACGGAGTAGATACGGAGTACCTGGGGGCTATAGATCCACAGGCTGCAGAGAGTACTACTAGAATGCAGCGTGCAGCGTGCAGAGTGCAGCAGTGACGAGCAATAGCAGTGCTGTCTGCTTGTGTAGGCCAGCTTGCGACGGCGACCGTCTGTCTCTGCGATGGAGGCAACAGAGGAATCCTCGAAGCTAGGTACGGAGTCAAGGAGTATACTACGTTGCTAAGTAAGGTCGGGGTGTACCTGGACAGCCGGGTTGAGGCCTCGGGAGCTTAGAGGGAAAGAACGTTGGGGGTTGGTGGGCAGGCAGACTGGGGGAGCAGGGGGGTTGGTAACGAAGTATCTAGTGTAGGTAGGGAGTACGGAGTACATCGGGCACAGTATCCAAGTGGGTGATGCGGCTGGTAGCTACTAGTCTAGCGTCCTTCCGAGGTTGGAGACGCAGGGAGGCAGGAGGCAGGAGGCGGGAGGCGGGAGGCAGTAGGAAGGCGGGCGACAGGGAGGGGCAGCAGCAGAGGGGGAGGTAGGTAGGGGGATCGCAGCAAGCAGAGGGCAACAACTCACCACACGTCTCTCTTCTCCCTCTTTCTTTCTTTCTTTCTCTCTTCCTCTGCTCTGACTGTCTGTACAGTATTCACCCACCCACAGCAGGCAGTGCAGGGCGTTGAGCAGCGCCTGCCCGCCTGCCCGCCTGCCCGTGTGCGTGCTGTTGTTTTCCGTGGTTGCTGCGTTGTAAAACGTGGGGTAGCAGCGGACAGGGATGAGGGGTCGGGGGTGGTTGGTCGGGTCCAAGAGCTGCCCTGCACGAGGGAATGTGAGTTGTCTGGTTGGATTTCTCTCATGACTGACTGCGCGATTTGGGGAGGAGGGGAGGCGCAGGTGCAGGTGCAGCAGAGCAGAGCAGAGCAGAGCAGAGCCAGCCACATGTTGTTGCTGTTCGGTGCTGTGCAGTTCTGGCAGTAGACAGTGGCAGTGGGCAGTGGGCAGTATGGAAGGAAGGTGGGAACTTGCAAGTACCACAGTACTCCGTACTCCGTACCTACTCCTCCACAATCCACCCAAATCCACTATCCACAATCCCTCCCGCACACACTACTGTGCAACGGCCTTCCTTCCCTTCCGCCCCTCCAAAAAAAAAACCACCCGTAGCCTGACCGTAGCCTAACCCGAGTTCCAAAAATGAAAGGAAAAAATGCTGTGTGTGATTTGGATGCGCTGGCAACCAACCACCAGCCACGCCAGGATGATCCTCACTCAGCACAAACAAGCCGCCGACATGGCCTGCCAGCCTGCCAGCAGTCCTACCCGAGGCTGGGGCCCTCCCTGTGCACGCCGTCAAAAAGGGTTCGGTCCTGTCCGCCGTGACCCATCCACTCGGAGACATTGCGATGCCAGGATGCCAGCGTGCTAGTCCCGTCCTAACTTCCACGCCTCCTCCCCGTCCTCTGCTTTCTTTTTCTCCTCGACCGACTCTCCGGTAGATGGTCAGCCCTGCCGCCCTGCCGCCTTCATGGGACTGCCCTGGATGCCCAGGCTGCAGGCTGTTCTGCCTGTCTGCTGGACGAGCATGAACATGCCACCGTGGGAGCATGAGCCGACGACCCCGTGGCAAATTGAGTTCGGCTGGTTCAGGGTCCGATGATGGGTGGATGGATCAAGGGCTGAGAAGGAGAGAGAGATGGCGAGAGACGGAGACAGACGACCGACCGGCAGCAAGGGCAGGGAGGGCAGCGACGGGCTCGACTGGCGATCAGGACACCCGCAACCCGTCATGAGCCGTGGCCACACCCGCAGACCCGTTTGCCGTTGCAGGCCCTCAGGCCCTCTCAAACTCAATCGCTACACTGCCAGACTGCGCACACTGTTGAGAGAGGCTCAGACTCAGAGTCGCCCTTGTCGCCCACCCGCACCCGCCCATCCGACCGCGCTGCCAGGCTCCAGGCAGGCCAGGGGACCCCTCGGTCAATCATGACTGACAGCTCATCGCGGCCGCCCGCTCAAGGCCTGACCGCTGGCCGCTGACCGCAGCCTGCCATGCGAGCCAGACCGCAGAAACAGGTCGACAGGTCCACGACCAGTCAGCCGGAAGACGCCAGTGAGAGTTCACGTTCATGCAATCCTCCTGGGGCTAGTGGTTGGTTCGCTGGTTCCTTGCTCCTGCAAATTGCCCCGGCCAGCCCGGAAGACGACAGGCAGGCGACGTATTACCACCACGGCACTACTGTACGGTATAGACCACGGACCAGAATGTTACATGCCCTGATTGACTGGTAGACTAGACGACAAACTGCGGACCCCAGAGGCAGAGGCTGAGGGGCAGAGGGGTCGGACCCCCAAAGCAAGCTTCGCCCTCGCCTCTTCCCGCCGCCAAAACGGCTCGGTGGTGACTTGGCAGTGCATTGCATTGTCCTCATCTTGGCCTGGCCTGGCCACTCTACAGAGTCAGAGTACGGGGCAGACTACTCTGCGACTGGCTTACAGCAGCACGCACTGCTGTTGTAGATTAGATTAGACAACATGCCCGTGCCATGTTTCCCATCCTGATTCCAACAATGCGCATATTTCCCGTCCTGCGCCAGCGCCAGCGCCAGCCAGCTCAACAAGCACCACCAGGCCAGGCCAGTCCCGTCCAGTCCCGACTGCCAGGGCATGGGATGACCCGTGCCGGAACGGAACCACCACATCCATCTCCTCTGCTAGTCTCAAGTGTTGTCACTTGTCTCTCTCTCCCTTTACTCTCGCCTGCCTCCTCCCGGGACGACGACTGAAAGAGGAGAGCAGGAGGAGGAGGAGCAGGAGGTGTGGCGTGTCTGCCGCCGATTGGCCAGCCATCAAACTGCACATCCACTCGGCCACATTCATCAATCCAAAAAAAAAAAAAAGTCTCCCGCCAGCCTGCCATTGCCAGCCTGCCAGACCTGACCCGGGCCAAGGCCGGGCGGCCACCGACTCGGACACATGCCAACTCACACTTCATGGCAACACCCGGCCACCAATCCTTGTTGCTACCGTGCATACATGGCTCGCCCTACCGTCGTCATCGCACCCGGGCCCACTGCCCTCGCCGCGCGCAACCACACACGGCCAGCTTTGCTCTGCCTTGGCCAATGAGGGCGCTCCCTTGGGGCTCCTCTCGTGGGCCAGCACCATGGGCCGCGGACCGTGGCTCATGGCACAATCGCACGATGTGCCGCTGTCACCCAACCACCGGCATCCACCACCCCCCTGTGTGCTTCTGCCTTTTCCTCCCCTTTCCCACCAGATCCCCAAAGTGGAGTCCACAGCGTCCCATGATCACCTGAACGTCTCCATCCGCCCTGAATTCAGGGCAGAAGAAGCTGCTGTCGAACACTGGTACCGAGCTTATTGGAAGAGCCAAGCGCCAAACCGCCCTGGCAGCTGCCCGGGTGGGCTCGCGCAGAGCCCAAAGTCGGTCCTAAATTACCCGCCCGTCTGTTCGCGTGCCGTACACTCAGTATCTATCTACCTACGGAGTATGTGTGTACGTATGTACACGTATCATACGTGTGTATGTGGCGTGCAAAAGACGGCCGATGAGCGAGCGACACATGCCGCACGGGAAAAAGAGGGCCAGCGCACCAGCTCGTCGTCCTCGTGGCCCAATGTCTCTCTCCTGTGGGCATGCGGTGGCGGCTAGCGACGTGCGGCCGCTCGCAGGTGTCTGCAAGGTAGAGCAGAGCAAGCAGGCGGGAGCCCGCCTGTCAAGTCATGTTCGACTCCCACCCTCCATCATCAAAACCCACACCATCCTCATCGAGCCTCGCACAGGTCGCGCCGGCCTGCACGTCAGACACGCCCGCAGCCGGTACCAGCCAAATCAGAAGCACCTGCGGCCAACTGCGAGCGCCGCGGCGCTGCCCATCTCAAAAGCGACAGACTGCCTGACAGGCATCTTCTGCCCTACGGGCGGATGATCACTTCCACGCACGGCCAACCGACGTTCTTCAAATCGCCCGAATCCGTCTGCCATTCGCTGTCCTGCTGCATTGGATCGTGCCGCTTGGCCAGCCCGGTGAGAGATATCTCGGACCTTCCGTCCCCTCTGGGACTCACGCACATACATGGCCCATGGCTGGCGACCCGCTTTCTTGTTGTCATCGACGTCACCTTTGAGCTCCCATCCACTGCGCGCCGAGTTAGAATTTCGATTGCAACACGCTCGGTATTTTTATTGATCGCTTCTTCCCCGTCAACCCGTCTCGTATCAGCGAGTGACGGAGGTCTCGATCGACCAGGTCACAGCCTGGATGACTGGCTGCATGCATGCATGCCATCTAATTCCCCGCAGAGGGCGCGCGTCCTCGTCCGTCCGATGGGGCACGAGAGAGCCAAGCACGAGCAAGCCCACACATAACACTTTCGGCGCGGCGTTGTCTGTCTCAGTGCGATGCAATGCAGCCGCGAAACCTTGCGCGTCAGCAGCACAACGGCAATGGCACATACAGTTGTCTTTTCTCTCTCCTTGCCTTTGCATCTGAACGTCGCCTCTTGATTCGACTGGTCGTGGTCACGCGCGCAGGGAAGACTGCCCTGCCCTGCCCTGCCCTGCCAATACAGAACCGGACCCGCTTCAACGTAAGTTGACGTTTTGAGTTTCAACCATTCGGTTTGGGCATCCGCTGCAAGCACCAGCACCAGCATCTCTGCAAATGCTCCGTCCACCGCCATCTATGTCTCTCCCAACAAAACACACCTGCCTTTTTCCGCCGGCGGATGTAACGTGCGGCACCTGCTTGCCTATCTTTTTGCGTAGTTCTCTACACCCACCTCCACTCAAGATGGTCTGGCCATCGGACCTCGGGACTCTCAAGACTGCTGCAACTAGTAGTAGCTTCCGCGTCCCACCATCCGCATCTTGTGTCCTACACTATACCTATTGTCCCTCTCTTAATGTCTCAGTTTTTCAGTTGATATAAAACATGGCCGGCCAAGATGTACGGGCATGATAGACAGATAGACGGATGACCTTGGAAGATGGAACCTGCGTTTTCGAATACGTGTCCCGGCAGGACTGTTACTCCGAGACGGTATTCCGGGTGGTCTTTGGTAGTTGCGTGGCTCTGGGTGTCAAGCGACTCCTTGTTTGTTTGTGCCACATGTGCAATTCTGTCTGGTGGGGAACCGGTGGCTGTGCTGTTGTCCTGGGGTCGCAATGGCGTGGTACTGATATGATGGGAGTTAATTTTTCGTGTATCTGCTTGCGTAGCCCTTGACAGCGTCCTCATGCCTTGCACTGTTAGGTGGTATCTCTGATCCATCTGACCCTGTGATCTCGCAGTCACCTGGGAGCGTGAGCAGTGCTGCTGACGATAGGTTTCCCTGTGAAGTTGTAAAAGATTCCAAGCTGTGCACCATGATGCCGCGGTGTCTGGGACGTTGCCTCCTGCCAGGTGTGTGGGTTGTAATTGGTTTCGCTTCTATTCCGCATACGTCCGAGGACCTACGTGGCACCTACATACGACAGTAAACGCAAAAACATACGGTGTCGATAACCGTGGTTAAAATACGAGAGCTCTGTGGCCTCAGCCTTGTGATGCACAGAGGCTGTGAGTAGAGTGAATGAGTGCACGTAGCGTAGGATCAGCGCAGTAGTCTTATCTTCGTGTGTATTGAGCTACTGATCGTTGCTCCCCCCCACTGGGCTGGGCTCTACCGTTCCCCCTTATATATTCTTCTGCCATTCCTAGAGTGTTGGCTCGGGACTACACTGAGGTAGTCAACCGTGGCCAGAGTGTGCCAATAGACTGAAGCGATTTGGGTGCTCCGTTAAGCTGCGAAAATAGTTAAATCCCCAACACCTCCCTCCTAGGCGTGGAGGGAGAAAGTGTTGTGTTGTAGTTAGTTAAGCACACGTAGTTAAATCAAGGATGTGCCGTTCATAGACAAGATGCATATATATATACGCCTCCGAGATTTGTTCGTCTGTCCATTCATTCACTCGAGCTCCGGCTAGACGCCCAGCCAGCCACGACTCGGAGCTCTTTCCGGGCTGAGTGCTAGCTAGGTAGTTACGCGATTCGATCCTCTCACGCCGCTGGGTGCCTAAGTGGTTTTGTTTCTAATCCCCATACATATAAAACGTATGTGGCGCCTTCATACAGTGGTAAACGCTCAAGACCTGGGGTACCTAAATAGGTAGGTACACGCCCCAAGACCTAGTCTTTAAAAGGCGCGCAGTATGTACTGATAAAATGGTGAAGAAAGGCAACTGTGGTATCGTGAAAGAACAGATCCAAGACTCATGATATACCGCGGCCTTGAAAGGCCTGAAACACGTCGAAGACTAGCCTGTATCTTGTGATGTCTTCAACCTGAGGATTGATGGAGACGGCCCCTAAAAGTAATAGTTGTGGTGCGATAGTGGTCTCAAAGACAATATGGTTTCCACGAGATTGGAAAGTTGCTGCTGGAAGGCTTATGTTTCGAGACTTGATGTAATATCGAAACAGATCCATTGTCTCCTATTCTTATAGCGTAATTGTTGTGATTCTGGCTTAGCAAACGGCTTTGGATAATGCAAAAAGTCTATTTCACGGCGAACTGAAGGCGTGGTATTCAGAAGGACAGAATGCGATGAAGTGTTCTCTCTGCTAACTATGGTATACACAGTCAAATATCTCGGACCCATAGGACTCGACCTGAAAAGGTCCCAATGCAAACCGTGGATCCCCTCCTCGCCCACGTTGAGGTAAAAAAGGGCCGATACTCCGGTGGAAGCCATATCAGCCTTTTGGAGTTCTTCGTGATCCATTCTCCATGCACATCAAGACTGATTCCACTGATGCTTGGCTCTGCCATGCCAATTTGAGGGGTGGCTGTAAGCGAGAATTTGTGAGCTTCGAGCTTTATTGGACCCCAGAGATTACAGGACCAGGCCTCTTCGTCATTTGATGTGAAAACCACAAGTTCTTCGGCTAAGAACTTGATCGCCCTCACAAAGCCTGTGCCGTGCTGCATCATCTGTATGTGGGAGCCTGTTCTTGTGTCCCAGAGCCGGACCGTCTTGTCTCGTGATGCTGTCGCGAGGGTTTGTCCGTCAGGGGAGAAAATGAGTTTTGTGACGAAATCGTTGGGGTTCTCTATAGTGAGTAGGTGTGTATGCTCCGTTGCGTTCCAAAGCCGGACAGTCCTGTCCTCCGCTGCTGCCGCGACAACCTGACTATTGGGCGAGAAGAGGATATCCGTGAGGTAACATCCGTCCAAAATGTAGAGTGTATGCCATGACATGAGGTTGTCATCCGTCCTGTGCCAGAGACAAATCGCGTTTGGGGTTGCGTCTGTTTGTACGGCTAGAAGCTGGTTGTCAGGTGAAATAGTGACGGTCCTGATATAAGGGATGTCATCAACCTTGATCGTCTCCTGTTCCACGCCTAGCACAACGTTCCATAAGACGATACTGTTATGTTGCACATAAGCAAAGAATTGGCTGTCATGGGAGAAGACAGGCTTCGCATACATGTGCAGCCTGCCATATCTAAGAACATGCTGGAGCATGCCCGTTTTCGTTTCCCAGAGTCTGATAGTCATATCATCCGAAAACGACGCCAGAAACTTACTGTCGGGTGAGAAACTGAGCTGTTCGACAGATGCGGTGTGTCCCTGAAGTGTAAACAGTTCGACGCCGGTTGCGGCATCATATAGCTTGACGGCATTGAATGAGGCCAATGCTGCCAGATGAGCGTCCATTGAGTAATCGAATGACCCAATTTGCTTGTCAACCTCTCGCTGAACTGTGCCATTCTCAACGTTCCAAATCCGGACGGAGCGATCGAGAGATGCCAATAGCTTCCCATCAGGAGAAAAAGCCACATCGTAAAACAAAGTGTCCTCTTTGCTAAGCGCTCTCAGACATTTACCCGTTGAAACGTTCCATAGTCTTGATGTGTGGTCGAAAGAACTTGTCGCTACAAGTTGGGCGTCAGGGGAGAAGATAACACTGTTGATTTCCGCGCTATGCGAATCAACAGGCTGGTTGTTTGTATTTATTCCCGTATCCCAGAGCCTGACGGTCCCATGAGTGGTTTTGTTTTTTAATACCGTATACATATAAAATATATATAGTGCCTTTATATAATAATAAACGCTTTAAACCTAGTATTTAAGAGAATATAAGGTTAAAAATAATAAAAAAATAATATAATAAGTAAATATATAGTTTTAATTTTATACTATATAAATAAAGTTAAAAGGTATAATTTTTAATAATACTATTAATTAAAAAACTAATAAAATAATTATATAATAAAACTATAATAATTTTAAAAATAACCCTTATAAAAAAAAATCCTATAAAATAAAATTTAATTAAAAAACTTAGTTTTTCTTTATTAATATATTTAATAATTATTTAAATCTACCCTTATTAAATAAGCTAGACTATAGGCCCTATTATAAGTATATAACTAACAAAATAATAACATTATAATAATAAATTTATTTAAAAAAGCTTTCCTATATAAATTTTATAAAAAAACTAAAAACTTTTTAAAAAATTAAACAGAGTTTATTTATTATATATTAGATAAATATTATATAAATAAAATAAAAATCTAAGCACTAAAAAATCAAATCTTTCTCTTTTAAGTATACTATTTTATTATTAAGGATTTATTTATTTTTATATAATATATAAAAAATATAATAAAATAAGAAACCCTATAGGAGAAGCTAGTAACTTTTTATGTAAATAGGTTTAAAAGTATATACTAAATAATTATTAATTTTATATTTAAGGTATAAGTTAAAGGATAGTTTAGAAGTCGAAAAGACGATGAATAGACAAATAGTTGAACAAAAAATATAATGTGGCCGAAGCCGACGGTCCCATGAATCGACCCTGATGCGAGATGCTGGCTGTCTGGCGAGAATTTCAAAGTAAGTGTTTGAGCATGAAAGCCGTAGACTGAAAGGCTGCATGTGTTCTGGCATTTACCATCCGCCACGTTCCAAATGTTAATCCCGTCTTCACCTGGTGATGCTAAAAGTCGACCATCGGGTGAAAAAGCGATCCCCCGCCTGGACACACTGTGGTTTGGAAGTGCGTGTATCTGCACCCCGTCCGCTATATTCCACACTCGGAGGCCGTCGTCGGGAGAGACTGATGCTAAATGCTGATTGTTGCCCAAGAAGGCCATGGCGGTGATCTCGTGAGCATGCCCTTCAAGCGTGCATCGGCGAGAACCAGTTGGAAAGTCCCATATTTCAATTGTGTTGTCAGATAAGCTCGATGCCATAAGCTTGCTATCGGCCGAAAAGACAACTCTTTGAAAATCCTTCCGATTGCTCTGAAACAGCTCTTCCGGGGTCCACCAGTCTTCAGGTCCCAGAGTCGGACTAAAATTCTGTCTGGCCCGGGGTCTGTCAGAGTCGATGGTGATTTTGATGCTGATGCTAAATGCCCTCCGCCTGGCAGAAACACTATCGATGTGATATATTCGACATGATGATCGAGAGTATGCAGAAGCTTTGTAGTCGGTAAATTCCAGATCCGAACTCTCCCATCATCAGACCCTGACGCTAGGGTTTTGTTATCATAGAAGACGACAGTATTGACATCTGCACCATGGCGTTCAAGCATCTGCAAGTGAACTCCGGTGGTTGCACTCCAAAGTCGGACGGTTGTATCCGCTGATCCTGTAGCTATAACTTGGCTGTCCGGTGAAAACGCAATTGCTGTGACGCCTCCGTCATGGCCGTCGAGGGTTTGGAGGTGGGCATCCCAGTCTAATTTCACCCCTTGGATAGGGTCCAACATCGGCATGCGTTGATTCCAAAATATTTCGCGCACTCTGCTTGCAATCGGAGTGAAAAAGAGCAATGTCCCGTAAGTCTGGAGAGGAGCGCGCTCAATCATTGACCCAAAACTCGAAATGACCCTCCTGGCATCCCTCACAAGATCAACAAATTCCGAGGGCGTGTCAGGGAAATCCTTGAACAGTCAGTTTGAGAACGCTGCATTATGAGAGCGACTGACAAACCTTGATGAATTCAAGCAAGCCTCTGATGGCGAGTGCTCCGTCCGAGAGCCGCCCTAGAAGCGACAAAGCTTCTAGCCAGTGAAGGAGGTGCTCATCGAGGAAGACGGGGACGTCGGTGCTAGGAGGTTGTCCACTGCCCTTTATGTGATAAACCCAATGAAGGCAGGCGTATTCGAGGTCTTCAGGTATGCAACGGTGTATTTGCTCTTCGGGAATTTCGTCTCTTGTCGCAGCAAGCTCTCGGATATCACAGATGTCCTGTTTCAATCCTGACTCGGATTTCATACGCTGAACGCACTTTTCCGCCAGCAGGCGATGTGTGGCTGCGATGTCCACTCGGTAAGGACTAGCACTGGAAGTATCTGAGTCGAGTAGAAAGTCGCTGAATGACTTGTGCAGTAGCCTGAGGGGCTTCTCAGGATCAGAAGGGATGTCCAACACTGCATGTAGCTCAGGAAGCCACCAGGTGACGTCGTCCGGATCCACTTCAAGGAGGGCGGCAAGTGATGAGGCCGAGAGTGGATTCGCGATGAGGACAAGGGCCCCCAGGAACTGCAACTGTTGTTCAGATTCCGCATTATTGTGATCAGCGAATATCTGGGCGAGAATCGGGGCGTATATCTGATCCAACTGGGGTTTGCCGTCCTCACACTGCACAAGCCATTTCTCCAACTGTCTTTTGGGGTTTCTGGCCTTTTTCTTGACATCATAAACAAACCGGCAAAGAGTCGCTGCATATATGAACAGGGGTTCAGGGCTGGTAGCCAACTGGACCAGACGGTCCATGTCCTCAGCTGACGGCCAGGGGTCTTGTTGTACCTCACGCACCTCTTTGATTTGTTTGAATTCTGTCTCCAAGAAAATTCGAATATCTTTCTTGGTGTCATCAAGGAATTCTCGGTGGATCTCCAGCCGACGGGCAATGTTGTTCGTCAATAGAGGATCAAAGGCCTTGGCGATGCTGGGTGCAGATCTGCTCGTTATGATCACGCGCAAGCGCAACTGAGGGACGTTTCGAAGCTCGGAAAAGAGGCGTAGTATTCCCTTGAGATGTTCGGGACGCTCACATTCATCTAGAGCGTCGATGATAATTATCATGGGCAGCTGCTCTGTGTCGGTACGAGGAAGGTCTGCCAAGGGACGTCGTAAAAGTCTGTCGAATTGGATTTCCAGAGCCTTTTTCTCTACCGCATCTTTGCTCAAGCCGTCTAGGTGTTTAGCAAGACAGCCTTTGAATGGGGGAATGTTTTCCATCATCTGAACGGCAAGGGTGGGAAAGACCCGATTCGTGTCGTTGCGGCCCTCTTGTCCTCTCTTGAAAAAGTACGTAGCCACTAGTTGGGATTTCTTGACAAAAGAGTCGGCGACAGTGCGCGCAAGGGTAGATTTTCCAGTTCCCGCGGGGCCAACAAGCCAGAGTAGAGTTTCTTGCGATTCTTCTTCTGCCCACCGATTGATCTTGTCTCTGATGGCAATACGAGTACCGTCGTAACACTTGGGGCTGTCTTGCACGTCGGCGCTGTCGTAGCGTGCTTCATGAACAACAGGGAGATCTATAGACAAATTCTCGAGGATTTGGCTTGATAATAGTTACTATCAGCTTGTTTGGACAATTGGTGGGTGAGTTTCGGAAGACATACTTTGTTTGTTTATGCTCGGAAAGTTGCCCGGAAGCAATTTTTCTGTGCTGCTTTGAGACTTTTAGGTGCTTCTCTGCGACCACCAGCAAGCACTGTAGCTTCTTATCGTGTTGTTGTGCCGCATCGTGAACGCCTTCTAGCCGTTCCCGTGAAGCAATGGTATTCACGGTGTTTGATTCGTCCCGCACAATCTGTTCCAGATCCTTGATTTTGGAAACCATCCCTTTCCAATCTTCAGAGCCGATCACATCTCGGCTTATATTAGCGAGCCAACCTCGGTAGAATCGTAAGACGGTCTTGATCTGGAACTGAAGGATCTTCTGGTAAAGGTCGACGACATGGCTTTCGACCTCCCCCCTCAAATCTCCGCTTTTGAGGTTCTGTGGCAACAGCAGACGTTCAAGCTCGACATAGTAGCGGAGGCGAGAGGTCACATATGTCAGCCCATCGTGATTGGCTTTCTCTGCCGCGCTTGGATTTGTGAAGACCGGGAGGAGAACACAGACGCCAGACCAGGCGAGGGACGCCTCTGGAGATACCTTGACAGCCTCGTCAACGACGCTTTTCACAGTTTTCACGAAACCAGCCACATCTGAAATTTGATCCTTTAGAACGAATTCGTGCCCAAATATGGTATATTTGGTCCGTTCTCCGTCAGCTTGTGCCATGCCCTGGTCGGTAATCCTCTTCAGTTGGTCCCGGCGCGCATGCGGGTCATGGTTGATCACTGGTCAAGGTTTAGCTATTATGGTTCTGCATAGAAAGCTGCCCCAGAGAAATATCTCTCATTTTATGGCATCCTGTGGGGAGACATGGTGGGATACTGCTACGTAGGAGGTTGTGCCGTAGGGGGGTGGGGAGAAACACCGTGGCCATATAGCGGACAACCAGGCACAGCACGTAAACAAGAAATGACAGTGGTTTAGGCATACCGGATTCTGGGAGTTCCTTTGAAAGTAATTTCTCGTAATGATCTACAAGGTCCGGATCATCGTCACGAAGAGCTTCGTAGGCACGATTCCAGAGCGACCGATCAGCCTGTGGTTGCGACGCTGCCGTATGGGGGGATGCGAGGGCGGGAGTTGCCGCCGGGCTTGAAGCTTGACGAGGGACATCAGAAGGAATCGATCCGGTGTCTTGAGAGGGCCTAGTTGAACAATTTGTGGTTCGTAGATGGGTGGAAGATGGCGGGTCTCGGGGCGCATGCGGCGAGGAGTTGTCATCTTGAGCTGGCACAGGCGCCCGATCATTGTGGATCCTGCGTGGCAGAAACCGCATGAAAAAGTCGCGCGTTGAGCGCCCCATAGCTTCGGTAGGCGTATCAGGACTGAATTTGGCTGATGGATTCTGTAGGGAGGTCTTCGGTGCTGGATTTGTATCTGGGCTAGAGATGCCTCGTGTTGAGGATTTGGTGGGCAGGTGAGGGCATGGCCCATGCAGATTGACTGCATATCGGCAGCTACTGGACCAATTATAAGTCAGTGGATGGATACCTTCACACATAGCCCCCCTTTAGATTTACCATTTCTCAGCAAAAAACATAATTTTTCACCTCCTTTATTTAATTTTAAACATTATATAAATATAATAATATATATATTAAATTTATATTTTAATATTATTTTATATAAATTATTTTTATAAAATTATATATTAAATTTATAAATATTAAATAATATATATAATAATTTTTTATTATAAATTAATATTTTAAAATATAATAAATATTAAAAATAATTATTTATTAATTATTTATATAATTAAATATTTAAATTTTAATAATAAGTGTATTTATTTATTATATTTATTTTTATTATTTTTAATTTTAAATAATTAAATATAAAAAGTTTTAAAAATAATATTTTTTTATTTTTTTTTATTATATTTAAAATTTTAAATAATTTTGCTTCTATTCCGTATATATTTATAGATATATATAGTACTTTTATATTATAATAAGTACTTAAAACCTAGCGTTTAAAAAAAATATTATATTAAAATAATAATTAAAATATTATAAGTGTTTATAGTTTTAGCTTTATAATATATAAATAAGGTTAAAGGGTATTATTTTAATAATAATATTAATTAAAATACTATAAAAAAAGTTATTTAGTAAGATTAGATTTTAAGATAGTTATTATATAAATAAATCCCGTAATAAAAAAGTCTTAGTTAAAAAACTTAGCCCTATATTTATATATATATATATTATAATAAGCTTACAACTAAGTAAATATTATAATCCCTATTTAAGTATATAATTAATTTTAAAAAGTAATTAAAATAAAGAAATAATTTATAATATCCTATCCTTAAAACTTTTATAATAAGGCTTTAAAACTCCTAAAAAGAGTTTTAAAAATAATTTATTAGAAAATAAAAAAAGGGTATAATAAGTTTATCTTTTTCTAAGTCTATACTCTTATTATTAATAATAAGTAATTTCTTTTTAATGTGGAAAAATATAATAAAAATAAAAAAAAGGGAATATTTAAAATTCTTTTATAAAAAGATTATAAGAATATGTATAAAGCTATAAAAGATTTTATGTGTAAGCTTTAAACTAGGGAAAAAACAAGTAATTAAATAAAAAAATAATTATATAGTATAGAGGAAAAATATAGTATGGCTAAAGTTTAAAATTTTAAATTTATAATTAAAAATTATTATATATATCTTTAAATATATATTAAAGATTTAAAATATTTCTTTATTTTTATTAAAATTAATATAAAACTTTTTAAATTTTTATATTATATAATATAAATACTAGGAATTTAATGTATATTTTATTCCATTTATAATAGTTTTATAAAATTATTTAAAAAGAGCCTAAAATTAGTCTTTTTAGTATGAAACACGTATCTGTGAAGGGGGCTGTGCGTGAAGGTGTCCACTGACTTACAGCACGAGGTCCCTATCGTTGCGGGGTTTCTATTTCAAAGTACTAATATACCTCAGTACCGTCAACACCTGGTCTAAACAAGCCGCATATATTCCGCTCCTAATAAACAACCGTACCTTCCTATTCAACCACGGTTCTTTCCCTTTTAAATAATTTAATAACTAATAAGTGGTTTAATTCTTTAAGCCATTTATTTAATTAAACGGTAAAAATATAGTATAAAGTGAATAAGCGGAACATATACGGCTCTTCAGTGCAAACGGCCTCCCATACTCAACCGTCACGGGCTTAGCGAACCAGCTTAGTGACAGTACTGCTAGGTATTCCTAAAGGTGGTGGCTGCCAGTCATGGAAAGGTAGCAACTTGCAACTTCCTTCCCGCCTTTGACAAATATTCAACTCTATGATTACTTCTCACTTCCTCGCTTCGTCGTGGCCATCGGTCACATGGCAGAACCCTCCATGGCTCAGTGGCAAGCCGGAAGGGGCCAACAGGTTGACATCTACGGGCGGTACCGCGGGGGGCGGGGGGGGTTCCTGGTCAATTGCAGATGGGTCACGTCTCTGCTTGAGTCGAGATCCAATTTTACAATAAATCTCTGTTTTTGTATGATATTCCCTTAGATTGAATGAACGATGTCAACAGCCACTAATTGAAATTGTTTCATGACGTAGCGGATCAGCAAGATTTTGAAACCCCGGAGGCCTCGCCTACGGCTTAGATGGAGAGAGATCGGGCTGATGGGGCTGGTAACGGTATGAACGAGATACTGGAATTTGTCTATATGCTTGAAGTCCTAGAGCCTGTTGTGCTGACCCAACGAACCACTGTGGAACACCACAAGCAAAGGGTTCAATGTTGAATGATTTACTAAAAGTTGTTGATCTGTCTAAGTCCAATGCCAGTCTCCAACCCCTAATTTCGTAGCTCCTTTCAAAGGTTTCTGGCGCGTAAATGCCTTCCGGTCCGTCACCCATACGTTGTGGCGGTGATTCCTACTGCGATAGATTCAAGCGATTCATAATGGTGATGGCCTCATCTCGATGCTCATCAAGTTTGATATCAAAGATGAAGTCCCACCTATGGACAAGCTTCTCTCTAATTTGGCCAAGGGGCATCGCAGTCTCACCGCCCCTACCTGTCATAATCTCCCCTGTACCTCGACTAGATTCAACAATACCCTGTGTACGTGGCCTCCGCACTTCGTCGTATGCTTTCAGCGCGTTAACTGCTTCCGCTGGTGACGTGGCGTGGCTAAGTAAGGAGGAGAGAAGAAAGCTGTCTTCAACGGACATGCCACCGCCAGAAGCCTGCCATGGAGTTGTTGCATGGGCTGCATCGCCTATAATGCAGAGCGGGCCAGACGTATAGGTATGCGATGGCAAATGATCCCAGAGGTACATAGCGGGTATTTCTGGCTGATCACAGAGTAGCTATGGCCAGTCTTATCAGCATAATTGATCTGGTTCAAGCTCGGGCACGTTTATGCACATACCTGTTCGATTCCATTCTTCAAGTGCGCTGGCCAGTCGTTGTAAAGTCGGCGGATCTCATCTGCTGAAACAGTACGATGCCAGCGGTCCGACCCGACTGCTTGTTCTTCGTATGCTGTCAGAACAAGCTGAACGAGTTGGCCCTCACTCAGCACATTGTGCATTAGAAAGGTCCCATTGCCGATCCATGCGTACTCCCGAGCATCATTGATGTCTATTCCCTGTCCAATACTAGCCTGAGCTTCAGCGTACGGCTTCAGGGCCATGACTACCCAACAACCGCTGTTGCGAGGTAGCACGGCTGTGGGCTCACTTTCACCCAATATCAGCTTCCGCACAGTGCTGTGAATGCCGTCGGCGCCGACGAGGATGTCACAATTGTGAGTGCTTTTGTCAGAGCTGCGATACGGCTACGTTAAAAATCATTGCCTATTAGACTCGACGGAAGGCAAACATACAAGTGGATAGTTAGAGACCCATCATTGTTGTGATCCACACTTTCAAGCTTTTTCGAAGCGTGCATGCGGTCCAAGGGAACTCCTGCTAGCAGCTCGAGGAGTAGAGCAGCACGGTGCACAATGCTTGTAACTGGACCGCCGCTGTTGGCACCTATGTGACATATGGCGCCACCTTGGTTTTCGCCTACACCCATCATGGCCTGGGCAGCTTTCTGCGGTACCGCTCCAGCAAGTCGAAGGCATTCGCTTGCCGAGATTAATTCCAATGCAGCCTGAGCATTGCAGGTCATCCCCACAGCCGCGCCAGCTTCTTTGAAGGCGGAGGCCGACTCGAAAATGTGCACGTCTAGGTGCGGGTGTGGAAGGAGGGCGTAGAGTAGGGTGGCGCCGGCGAGTCCGCCTCCAGAGATTGCAACGCGTATGGGCTGAGGCATTTCGAACGAGAGAGGAGATTATGATTTGACCTCGGGAGGCTCAGTTAACGGGTCGAAGTTTGATTCAAATTTGAACGACTTGAAAAGGTCACAGACCGGAAGCCGTAGGTCGATGATATGGGCGCCTGCAATCCGGCCCCTCTCCTTAGTAACGAAGCTTGGTGATGGCTGTTGGTCCTTGGCATTCAACTTCCAAGGCTCGCCAATTGGGTCATTGCACTGTGTGCCACAGCGGTATGATGTGTCCCAACATTCATAACTGCTTTTTACGTACTAGTTCTAGAATTAAAAGTGGGTATTTCAGGACGCTGTAGGACATAAAGATGAACTCATGCTTCATTAAGTCAAAATCTCAGTCAATTATGAAAAAGCTCAACTACTGATAAAATGATGGTGGTGGACTGTTGGGTCTCTTTCTGATGAAGTCACTACGAATTAGATTGCTCTTAGTGAAATACTGACACGAATCAACGTGTGCCATTCATCGATACACTTAGTGTTGTATGGGATTTTATGAAGACGTATGTACACGGCTTAAATCATATTGGGCCTTGCCTTCCCTACAAATGCCAAAAATGTGGACGTTTCAAGACTGCAATTTTGCCACAGGGGTCGTCCTGTACGCAGCATCCATTCCAGGTTGACTTGACCCGGGGTTTTCTGTCATTCCCGCCATGGTATTATAACCACGAGACAGTTAACTGCTGCAGCCCGGCTTCTCTGAAGACGCAATGCCATGTCCAATACAGGATCACCACCAACCCGAATGTAACCATTTGTGTGTCTTCGGTGTCATCCCCTGCCTCCCCTGACATTGCTCACTCTTACCCTCTTTACTCGTTCCCTCTTCACTCTTACCCTCTTCACTCTGGCCCTGTGCACCCTGACTAGGCGTAGCCGTCGGGGGCGGCGGCGCAAAATCCACACTCGTAGTAATCTGCGCTGGGCTTATGAGCCGAGTAGCGATGACAGAGACATCAACGACACCGGGCACCGCGCCCGCCGCGATTCTCGCCGTCCACGTGAGGTTCTGGAACCCGCAGCGCGCCATAATCTCGCTGATGTCGTCCATGTTGTCGTCGCGGTCGCTGGGCATGCCGTTCTGGTCGATGCAGCTGGCGCAGAGGGCCGTGGCGACCGGGACGTCGAAGCTCGTGTTGGTGCAGATGCACTGCAGCTTCATAAGGTCCTCGACTTGTGCGTTGTTGTCGTTGAAGTCGGCGTCGACGTCGCAGATCCCGCTTAATTCTGCGATGGCGCGGCAGGTTGTGACGCAGGCGGATGGGACGTCGGCGTAGTCTAATTGAAGACCGGCGAGAACTGTGAGTGGGAGAGCCAGGATGGCAAGGTTACTGGAGAATAGTAACATTGTGAATCGTCAAATATATTGTGGTGGAGAGGACAGACATATCAGAGTGGCGAGCTGCAGGAGGCTGCGTTTGTCATGTTCTGACTGCCAGCGAGCACTTTAAAGCAACATTGATAAAGCTCGCCGGTTCTAAATAAATAGCGACGAGAGCGGCTGCAGGACGTCATGAGAAGTTGTCCCAGGAATCAAATATGAAAGTCGCATCGATGTGAATGCCTATACAGTACACCGGAGGTACACTCGTCTCATATTATCTGCCGACGACATCCCTGACAATTTTGTCACAACTTCGGACTGAACTAGGCAAAGCGCCCTATACCTCCTCGTCTGCGGCACGTTTCAGCCTTCACAGAGTTTCCATCCCATTTCATTCTTGGGACGCTTATCTCTCTGGAATCATAGATGATGTCGCCGCCGCCGAGTTTCCAACATCGGACTCACCAATGCAGATATATCTTGGCGAAGTAGGCACCGAATGCCATCCCGTGGACCTCTTCGTTAGTATTCCAAGATTGTCACGGGATACGATTTCAGGCGAGTGGTCTCGCATAAATAGACTTACATACGACCACTGCAACTGGGCACCACACTCTTGGGTGTGGAGACAGGCTCCTGGTACAGCCTTTACCAATTACATTCGTATCACGTTACTGTAAAATCCTATGACATAATGGCTGTCCAAAGTAATCTATTCAGCGTATACGCACACCGGAGACGAAACATCGGACGCAATGACACTGTCCAATGCAAGACAATTCACGCCCCTTGCGAGCTTGGGTAGAAGGTATCATTCATCCTGATAATCCAAGCCAATAAAAATCCCATAGCAATTCGCAAGGGGTGTCTAATCCCTCGGCTTATGCACAAGTACCACAAGAAAGAGTTATGGCAAGTCGATTTCTGGTCCGATCCTATGAAGCCGAGGACTTGATAGATTGGGACGCAGCAGATGTGAAAATTAAGAGATCGGAGATTCGCATATAAGAAAACGGAGGGTACATATATACAAGTACCTCCCCGGTGCGCTAACCTTAATTTACACCACTAGTTCGCTATATATAATATAAATTCACAGTTATTAATTATATATATTTTTATTAATTCTTAATTCCTTATTTTTTAATTATTATTTTTAATTTAATAGTTTATTATTAGCTCGAGTGTTAAAAAGGTTACTACTTAGCTTTAACTACTAATAAATTAATAGTTTTATAAGTGTTACCGCTAACTACTAGCCCTATTAAATAACTTCTCGCTAGCTTTTTCTATTATAAAAGTTTATATAATTTAAAAGTTTAAAAGTATTATTATTTAATTTAAATTTAATAGGTTTATAAATTATTTAAATTAAGTGTAAAAAGTATTTAATTAAGGTAGTATAGGTAGTGAAATTAGGTAGAATAAAGCCTTTTAATTAGTTATAGCCTTGACGTAAACAACGTATATATATACTCTCCGTTTTCTTATATGCAAATCTCCGATTTTAAAATTAAATCCCTAAAACCCTATAAGACTTCCTAGCTGTAGTACTTAAGGTTAACATATCGTAATTAAAACTTTTTATCTAAAGTTTTGCTGGTCAATGACACAGTGGGAAGTAGCAAACCTATAATTATAAGAACGGATATTCACACCTAGAAAAACGGATAGAACACCCGCTTTTAAAATAAGTATATAATTTAATTACTAATTTAATTTAAATAAATAATATATAAAATATATATATTAAATATCCTTAAGATTTATATTTTACATTATTATAAAATTTAACTTTATAATAATTATTATTAAATTAATATTTTATAAATATTAATAAATTTTAAATTTTATTAAAAAAAGTTATATTATAACTTTTCTTTTAATTTTAAATTAATGTTTTTTTTAAATATTAAAATTATTATAAAACTATATTATAAAAAATAAGGTATTTAAATATATATATTTTTATTCTTATAACTTTATTAAAAATTAAATTATAATTTAATAAACTAATAATTATTTATTAATTAAAAATTTAAATAAAAATATAATTATAATTTTTAATAACTTTAATTTTATATATTTAAATATATAAAAATAAAATAAAAATAAAATAATATTATATATAAATATATATTAATATATAATTTTAATCTTTTTTAAAAAAGTATAAGTGGGTGTACTATCCGTTTTTATAGGTGCGAATATCCGTTCTTATAATTATATCCCCTGATTATTCTCTTCTTTTAATATTATTAGCATTATCTATCTTTGTTCTAAAAACTTGGTTCTTCATGTATTTACTTCTATATGAATGGACCGGATACGCTCTCGGAGTTGTAAAGTCTCCAAGAACGAAACTACCCAGATGCTTTCAAACCGTGGAACGGTCATTCAAGCGAGAGATGGTCATTTGGTATTTATTGGTTAATTGATAGTGAGGTGATCACTGACTCAGTGTTTTCGTTGGCACCTGGCTTCGCTCCAGGGCTTCTATTCCGCATACGTCCGAAGACGTACACGAGGCCTTCTGTTCAGGAGATGGAAATAAACTCAAACTCAGAAACCATTAAATCAGCACATTGTTGTTTTTCCCTCCTCCGAGTCGTGGCCGTGTACCCATTAGGGTAGCATGATAATTCAACCCCAAACGGATCACATATTCAGGCAGGAATTCGAGTATGAACGGCCATCTCTTCTGCCGCTTTGTATCCAGAACAAAAAAGCAATCATAACCAATATCAGAGCCCATACTCTTCTTTCCTTTCATACGGATTCAACATGTGTGCTGACAGACAGAATAAGGATTTGTTCTTGTATCCAGGTACTGAAAGTAAAGCACGTTGAGAAAGAAGCACATAGACAGGCCTCAACGACGCTATCAAAAAGCTACTGCTAACACAGTCACCTAAGTACATATAGGTACCTACCGGGGGGAGGGGGGTTCCCTAACATAGGCGTGCAATTATATCAAAAATTCACATTTAATCAGAATCAAGATACTATAATAAAATACTAATAAAAAGCTAACAAAATACTATCATAAGTAAAATCTATTAAAGAGTTATTCTTATATTAAATTTTAATATTATATTAGAATTTTATATTATATTAGAATTTCTTTAAATTTATTAATATTAAATTTTATAAATTAGCTAGTAAATAAAATTTCTATATTTCTATATTTCTATAATTTTTAATAAATTATATATAATTAAACCTAATAAATAATTAGGTTAGGGATAAAGTTAAAAAAAAACTTAATTTTAATAGGAGTCGAACTTACTTTTTTACTTATATATTAAAAGTTTAATAGTATATTAAAGTATATTAATAAATAAGTTATATTAAATTAAAAGGTATTATAAAATTTAATTATTTTATAATTATATTAATATTATATTTTAATATTAAAAAATAATTACTATTATTTTAAAATAATAATACTATAAACTTAATTTACCCCCCTCCCCCCGGTAAGTAAAAATTATAAGTTAAGGGCTAAGCGCTCCATATTCTTAGTAAAAAGATATATAGTTATATTTATACTATTATCTATCTATAACCGGTAACGATAAGACTTTTTTAATTAAAATATATCCGTTTATATTATAACGGGAACCGTAGAAACTTTATAATAGTTATATAAGTGCGCAACGGTTACGTAATATATAATGCTTAATATTTTACATAATAAATAAGTATTTTTAAGTGTAAAAATTATATATTTATTTTAATATAAAAAGTAGTTAAAAAGGAATTTATTTTTAAAATTATTTTAATTTATTTTTTTTTCTTTAAAAGTTTAAAAGCTAGTCGGGTATTTAATTAAGTGTTTAATCGGGCATTTAGGTACTTAAGCTTTAATTATTTATCTATTAGTGGTTACTTTTTTATAACTACTTTTTTATAATTATTTTTTTATTATAATTCTTAAATTTATATTACTATATTTAATAAAATTTTATTATATAATCTTTATATTTTAAATTAGATAATTATTATATACTATGTAATTATTGTGTATTAAGTAAGGCTTAAAAACGATATAATTGTTGCGTGCCTGCGCAACTGTTATGGGGTTCCTAGAAGCCCTGGTACGGTATCCGGGAGTATAGCGTAAGCATATCGAATCCCAGACCCGAGACCGAAGTCGACATCATAGATGCCCGCTTGTGCTCAGGTTGTTGCTAGAATGTGGCGTCGGCCTAGGAATGCCTGCCATAGGCGATGGGGCGATTTCTCGTACGCCATACTGTGGAGATGTGCTGCGAGGTTCTTCGGGTTACTCATCTCAATCAGAGTCTCACGAATGCGCCTGGCGATCTTGCTCTCACCACCCCCCGACCCAGGCCCAGAGGCCTTGGCTGCCACGTCTGAACCAGCCATCTTGATGTTGACCATGGTAATGGGACCAGGAACTCCTCGCCGAGCTTGAGCGCGGGCCGCACCCCGAGTCCAGGGTCGCAGTGCACCGGGTTGGGATCCTCTCCCCACTGGCGAGCACGCACGATACATGACCAGATATGGGCTAGGATGGCGTCGTGCTTACTGATCCGAATGCCGTCGGGGCTCTTGCCGCTCTTTGTAGCCTCATTCCGGAGATGATCGATCTGGGCCCGATCCAAGTGGACAATGTAAATGGAAACGGGCGCAGCAAAATCCTACTCGGACCAGGGGATCGGCCGTCCTGCCGGGGCCAGATCTTGTGGGAACACGCTGGGTTTCTTGGTAGCCCACGCAGGCCCGCCCAGCGACGTCCACCAGTCGTACCGGTGCAGAGGGAGGCTCTCCGCCTGACGGATTATAGTGGCGCCTGCTTCGTCGGCATTGATATCACCTGCAGCCATGGAGTCGAGGAGTTCGGGGTCAACAACAACAGGTTGAATCTCGGGCGTGCTCGAGCCTAGAGCCAAGCGGCTGAGACTGGCACAGTCCTTGACAAAGCGTACCAAAGACATGATATCGACCAACGGGTGTGCACCTTGAACAGCTGAGGCTATACCTCCACAGGCCAACTGGGTCACCTGTAGAGCCAGCAGTGGATGCCGTGTGCCAGCGACGGGCTCGTCTGCCTCGAGTGCGATGGCTATGTTGGCGGAGGGACTGAATGAGTTGAGTGATAGCCCGGTCTGATTCCACAGCGGCGTAGCCTGCGGGTGGGCGCTCTGGTATACATCATCCAGTGTGGGGGAGCTTTTGGCCGCGATGAACTCGACGCCGGGATCTTGATCAAGGACGCCGTATTGAGCTGAGCGTGCGCGCGACCGTACCGCCGGGGATACCGTGGGATATTCCAAGCCGTGCCCTCTCCGACAGTGCCATCAAGCGATGTGATGCTCTTTATTCGACCACACCACTACGGCTAGAACTCGACGGCTGTCCTCAGTAAGCTGCGGAGATGATGTAACAGGCTGAATTCATCACCCAGTCCACCTGCCGGGCGTTCCAAAAGCCAAAGGGTGCTAGTAAAGGAAAGGTTAGCTGTCATGGTATCTAATAGTAATAATATAATAAAATATTCTAAAGATAGTATAAAAACTCTTTCAGTTAAAGATATCCGCACTTTTTAAATATTTAAATAGGTAGTTACTATTTATAAATAAGTAGTAGGTATAAATAAAAATATTAATTATAATAAAATTATATTTATATTAAGTTTATAAATTTTATAATTAAGTATATTTAAATGAAAATTAATAATCTTTTTTAAAAACTTTAAAAAAAAACATTATTTTTAAATTTATTTATAAATAATTTATTATATTTATATTATAATTTTAAAATAAATTATTATATTTATATTATAATTTTAAAATATAACTATTTAAACCTACACCGTTTAATTAAAAATTTAAATAAATCTATTAAATATTATATAATAAGTACCCCGGTTAAAAACTTATAATTTTAAATTATTTTATAATTTAAAATTTTATAATTTATAATTTATTTACTTATATTATTATAAAATAAATATTTATAAATTAATTTAAATAATTTAAATTTACTTTTTTTTTAAAAAAAATTAAACTTTAACTTTAAATTATTAATTAGTATTTTAATAATAAAAGCACTTAGTTAAGTTAATAAACTTATAAACTATGCTTGTTACACACCTATGCACGTGACCTACTTGCAGTTACTAATCCACTGTAGACTACTATTCTAATAACTGTGCTCTAATTAGCTGTAGCGACGAAGTGAAAGTATCTATGTACCTGCTGTGTTTGCCTTTACGAATCTCTAATCTTTTTGCAAGCAATTTAAAAAGTAAGACCACTGCAGGCTATCCTCTCAATTCTATTCCTGTGGCTCTCCATTTCACCAATGAGGGATGCAGACACAACTTCCTTCGATATCGTCTCAAGGTGGCCTCTAATTCCGTTTGCCATTAAGGAGGTGTGTGCCGTTTCCCCCCATAATGCTGAAGCGGCCCCCCTTGGGCACAGCCTTCTATATATATCCTCGAATCATGCTTAGAGCCGGTCGAAATCCATCGAAAAAAGGGCAGTTCTATTCTCGTATAGTGGGATGGGCGATTTGAAGAAGCTCGAAATTATGAAAGGTGCTGATTTGGCTGTGTAGGCGGAGAGGCAGCCCGATGCAGCAAATCTATCCCGTCAGCCCCGAAAGAATGCGGCTGAATCTGGACATGCATACGGTAGAAATGCAGGAAGACATGATAGGTCTGTGGACTGTCACTATCGCATCCTTCAAAATGCTGTGCATCCCGCTGGTGGGGCAGCTCACGCACCTATTTCTTGCGGTGTGAACTATCTCGGTATGCAGCAGCTGAAATCGAATTACCTAACATTAATCGGAAGTTGCGATGGCCTGATCAAGGTGCCGTGGATTGATCCGCAGTCCACGGGTGATTGGGGGGGTCTGGTGTATCGATGCCTTTTGTTTTTAAGTCTGTCGACAGCTTCATTACACCTAGGGTGGCGCGCAATGTCTTTGACCGTTGGTGGATTGGGGCACCTGTGTTAATTGCAGAGTACAAGCGACTTATCCTCGCTAAATCAAATGAATACCTTAAAGATTTTGACCGTCTGCTGCTGCCATCCAACAGCTCTGGTGTGGCCACTTAGAGGCGGAATTCTACCCGATAGTGTAACATGTTTTCCGCCCCTTCTAGTCCTATAATCTGACAGGATGGTCTGATATACAATCACCAAGCCACGCGAATATGTCGTGTACGCATGGGGTGGCGTTCCCCCGAGCCTCTGCCCGGGCACTCTTAGTAATAGCCAAAATGATTCAGAAAGCTCACGCGGCCGCAATATGCAAGAGAAATAATTATTCATGTTGTACCAACCTTTGCCTGAAATAGGTCACGACTCACGATATATAGATGTTTATTGCCCTCGCTCTGATCTCATTGACGCGCCACCCTGTACAAACCTTATCAATATCAGCCAGGCTCTATAAAACTAATTTTACCATTAAAGACAGCTCAGACGCGTCTGAACCCCTTGTATCAGCGGTCTCCCTTGTTGCCAAGAATCGTCCTCATTACTCTTGCATTTGCGTTCACCATGAGTTGGTACGATCAGTTGGTTGGATTATTCGTGTTCTTCACCATACTGAACACGATCACTGTTGGTCTCCGCCTGCTTGTACGCACCAGACTAATGAAAGGATCATTTGGCTGGGATGACACTGCCCTTCTCTTCACATACGTAAGTGCCAACTACCCTCTTGCCATCTTCCACAGCTTAGATTCCTATCTGGACGAAAAAGAACTGATCTCCAGTGAAATCTAGGTGGGAATGGTTCTCTTAATTGGACTAGCGTTGCAATCTTTGTATTACGGAAGATTGGCCACATACGACAAGCCGTGGCATGACAAGACGAAGTTGAATTTGGTGTGTGACACGCTACGAAACTCTATCGATGTTTCCGATACTAAAAAAGACCTGCAGTACTATTTCGCAATGTGTATCGTCTGCTTTATAATTTCCGGGACGGTTAAAATCAGTGTTGCTTTCGTCCTCTATCGCCTCACTAACAACGGTAGCCCACTCATTCGTGCTGTTATAATTTTTGATATCACAACATGCTGCATTTGGACCATTTTCACTACGCTCTTGACTTCCCTTGGCTGTATGAAAATGGGCCCCTATTATGGTACTATTGACAAATCAACGTGTACTAATGTCGACTACTCACGAGAAAGTCTTTATGTTGTCTATGATGTTTTTCATATTATTTTACCTATCTTCATCCTTTGGAACGTCCAAATTAGCAAGGGTATGAAGTGGAGTGTTCTTGGTTTGTTTAGTGTCGGGGTTCTGTGAGTCGATTTAACGACTGTTCAAAGAGCTGCTTTCTATCCCCCCTCACTTCTATCAGATCACACTGGATACTAATAGGTACCGTCACTATAGTGCCACTATCGCTGCTGCTATGAAACTCAAAATTGTTTACGACGGCTCTCAGCCTCATAGCAGCGTCGATCCGATTGCTCAAGGGTACCAGGCTATGATATGGTCTATTGTCGAGCACGGACTTTCGATTTTTGCTAGCTCTGTCCTTGCCCTCCGCCCCTTCATACGGTGGATGTCCAGTGGATGGGCGACCCTCTCGAGTACCCTCTATGGCAGCTCGAGCGGCAGCGCCAAGCCCTCTGTCCAGAACAGTTCAACGCATATACTACAGGAACCACACTGGTCCAACGCAACTGAAACAAATGAGCTGAGCAGCATCGGTGTACGCAATGAGGTCTCTGTTCGAACCGAACACGCCACTGAGTGTCCATACCACCTTCAAACGCCACTCTATATTGCAGAGGCATACACTAGCAATATTTTCTCCAAAAGCCACTAAGAGCCAGTTCATGGAGAATGCCAGGGCAACAGAGGTGATGTAGTGTTTGAGGGTGCAATTGTGAAAATTATCATCGGGTAGTATCACTATAGGTATTTCGAAGAAGGCATGACCAGCAGCGGCTCGTCAAGGCCGGCGACAGGAAAGCAAATAAATAACTTGCAATATTATTCTGCGCATATTTTATCATCCAATCGGCTAGTTTCTCAGCCATGGCGTAGAGGGAAGCTTGAGGATGTCCGCCTAACGGAACTACAGCAATGCTTGCATCGGCAGCACGTAGTCCCCGAACCTTGGAACGCCCAATACCCGCCCTTCCACGTCAAACACCATGCCCATAGCTGCAGTCCCGCCTCAGCGATAATGCTGCGTCGCAGTGCGACGAACCCGTTCCCCCATGGCCTCATCGCTAGATTCAGCAGTAAGAGGCGTCAAGCCCTCCAGTCTCGTTAATCCGGAACGTCAAGACGGTGCCTCTTAGCCTTGTCTGTACGTCGCAAGGCTGAGGCCACAAGCACCCATCGTATTTTAACCGCAGTTATCGACACCGTGTCTTTTTCAAGCAATGGGTCTTGAGCGCTTACCACCGTATGAAGGCGCCATTCATGTCCTCGGACGTATATGTAATAGCAGCGATACCACTTATAATCTGGTCAAAGGGTCTCAGGATCCGGGCTACTGGCATGTTAGACACCCGATACATGGTGTCTTTATGTGGGGAGCAAGTCTAGCCGAGATAAATCTCACTCAGGACAGCTCATCTTAGGTTCTCCCCTCCTATCATGAGCGCGGTCAAACTCTGACCTCAAAACTATTCCTGACTTTAGAGGCAGGTTAAGTCGAGGGATTATTATACAGGTACTTACCTAGGTATGTATGTAGTTTAGTTAGTTGTGATTTAGGTGGTGGTTGCGGGCGACCGCTATTTTCTCGAATTTGGTTAGTGGAGGGCGTGGCTACGACATTTCAGTCCTGAGGATGCAAATGCTGGGATCTCGAATCTTTTATGAAATCTGGGTGGTATTCCGGGAAAGTGACGTTTACTTCCGTTAAAAACAGGAGCGACTGCCCAGCAATGGCTGATGTCTGATGTGACCACGGCTGGATCCCTGCCAAAAGCAGCCAACGCAAGCCCATCCCTATGAATTCTTAGATGGCGTGTAGTATTCTGTAGGTTTCACTGCCGAAACTACGTCTGTCAGCAGCACCCAAATAGGCCCAAAATGGGTGCCTGCTGGGATCCCCATCCCTGCCTCGCCCGCGCCTCCCCAACTTCGACTTCATCATCAACATCTATTACTCCGCATCTTCTCCACCCTCTCATCTTCTCACCCGTCCCGTTCGCGTGGCGTGGAACTTGCCCATGGCTGTCCTACAAATATTTCTGACGACAGTGCTTGTGGCCGCCCTGCTGACGATAGGAGGTGCCATACGCCGTCTGTTCCTTCACCCCTTGGCCCATATCCCTGGCCCGAGACTCGCGGCTCTCACATGGTGGTATGAATTCTATTTCGACGCCATCCAGCCCGGCCAATACGTCTTCAAAATCCAGGAGCTGCACAAACAATACGGTAAGACCTAATACGTGCGCAGGTGTAATTCAGTCCACAGCGTAGTACATTGATCTAAGTAATACCTCGCAGGACCAATCATCCGGGTCACCCCGGACGAGATCCATATCTCTGATGTTGGATTCCTCGACACCATCTATGCGCCTTCGTCGTCCCCAAGAGACAAGTACGAGTACCAACTGAGGTCCTTGAGGGTTCCCGGTGGGGTTGGCACCACTCCCAGTCTCGATGTCCATCGCAAACGACGTGAAGCTTTGTCTCCATTCTTCAGCAAACGCAATGTGGTCGTGCTGGAGCCCACGATCGCCGAGAAAGTGCAACAGCTTTGTCAGTTACTTTTTAAACATGCCTCCGAACAGACGCCAATCAATCTTTCGGATGTCTTCTTCGCCTTCTCCAATGAGTAAGATATCTTCACACTCGGACGAAGAATGTTCCTAACAGAGGCCAGTGTTGTCAATAACTTCTTGTTCTCTCAGAAGACAGACGTCCTTGGGGATGAACAGAAAGCCGTCACACTACGCCATAACAGCTACGAGCTCATGATGGGCATCCATATCAACAAGCATTTCCCGTTCATCCCCAACTTCCTAGAAGCCCTCCCAGAATCCATAAGCAGGCCTATTATGCCACCCGGATTGCTCGATATGCTAGATCTATTCGATGTATGCGTTATCCTGAATATTATCGCTAAGGTATTCCGATACTAACGACGCAGCGAGTCCGAACCGAACTAGCACGCATCATCAAAGCCAAAGCGTCCGGGGCAGACCGCGATTCGTCGACTACAAAATCAGTATATTACACCATGCTCGACAGTCCTAATCTTCCCGCAGCAGAGAAGACCCTACTCCGCCTCGAGCAAGAAGGCGCACTCCTGGTCCTCGCAGGAACCGAATCACCTGCCAAGTCCCTCAGCACGCTATTCTACCACCTGCTGGCCAACCCCCAGATAATGAGAAAGCTGAGAAAAGAACTCAGCGCCGTCGCACAACCAGCGTCGTGGGCCCAGCTCGAACGACTGCCCTATCTCACCGCGGTGATCGAAGAGGCCCACAGGCTCTCCTTTGGCGTCACGGCCAGGACGGCGCGTATCGCGCGGGAAACACTCGTATACACCCCTACATCCCATGCCAGCGCAGCATACCCCTCAAACACGGCAAAGTCCTTCAAGATCCCCGCCGGCACCCCCATGAGCACAACCACCCTGAGCGCCCACACCGCGCCGAGCGTCTTCCCCGACCCGTTCGTCTTCGATCCGGACCGCTGGCTCGGCGACGAGGGCCGCAGGCGCCAGAGGTACCAGATGGCGTTTGGCAAGGGCAGCAGGAAGTGCCTCGGCATCGAGCTGGCGCGCGCCGAGATGTACCTGGTGACTGCGGCGCTGGTCCAGGGCTTTGACATGGATCTGTGGAGGACTGGGGCGAGCGATGTGGCGTTTGTTCATGATTATCATGTTTCGATGCCGAGCGTTGGGTTTAAGGGGCTGGAGGCTTCAGTGACTGCGTTGTGAGGAAGCGCAAAATGGTTTCAATGGCTGTAGTATTGATTAGGGAGTTAGTACGTGACTTGCGTCAGATATCACGATTGATTACACAGATAAAGGTACAAAGATGGCCGGCCACTTACTATTCTCTAACTTTCACGCTGAAAGGGCCAAGACGGCAAACAAGCCACTCTGGTCAGTTCATCTTCCCTGGTCCTCCTCTCCATAAAACTCGCGCAACCATTTTGCTCGCTTGCCGGCGCTCGCTCCAGGTAATTGACAAAACGTCCACTCCTGCCCCTCCACAAATCCCGGCCGCCCCTCCTCCTCAACACCCATCTCATCCAGGCACCCCTCACAAAGACGTATAAAGACATCAAAGAAATCATGGAGCCGCAGGCGTCTTCTCGCCAGCGGATCCGCCATCAGCTCGTCCGTGTCGCCTCCATCTTCTGTCACCTCGCACCCGGTGGATACGACCTTTACCCAGGACCGCCAGGCGGTCCTGGCCCTGTCGTCCGGGGACATGCGTGCCAGTTCGTCGTGGCCCGGAGCTTGCGCGAGGCGGTCGATGGATTCCTCGTCTAGGTAGACAAACAAGGCACCGCGGGCGCCTTGCTCTTCCTCCTCGATATTCATGGCATGCACATATTTCCAGGCCTCGGATTCTGTGACTCCATCAAGGGCGCCCCTGTCCTGCAGGATGTGGTTGTGATACCTTCGGGCTAGCTCGTTTGTGATTACCCAGTCTGGTGTGAGCGGCTCCCCGGCGGGCAGAGCCCCCCTGGCGCGCTCGACCATGGCGCTCCAGCTCGTTTGCACGCGCTCGCGCAGGTTTGGGTGTCCCGGTATCTCAGCGATCCTCTGATCTACAGCGTCCACGTCGCTGTTGTCTGGACGGCCGCTCGTCCTACTCTCACGGTATTCGTCCTCGAGGCGGGCGAGACCTAGCCGGCAAATGGCAGAGATGGCCTGCTTGAATTTTTCGTCGTCTTTGTAGGAGGTGCGTATGATAGTCCAGCCCCAGCACTGTTCGTGGGAGTACTGCTCTGATTTGCACATGAAGCTGTAGAGGGAGATGCGTCCCTGCCAGGTCTTCCAGAATTGTCGCTCTGGGTTTCCCGGGCGGAGGTCTTTGGGCAACTGATTGAAGAAGAAGCTGAGAGAATTATCCAGGACGAGTGGAAGGTGTTGTTGCCGGGAGAACATGTTGCCTGCGGTTTATTTTGGCAGGGGGGAGGGGGTTGCTAGGTGAAAAGAGTGTGAAGCAGTGGCGGGCAAGGAAAGGCCACGACCCTCGAGAAGTACCGCCACCGCAAGGTCAACGATACGAACGTGGCGCCCCAGCAGCAGCGGCCGTATGGACGGCTTGGCCCTTTTGGTGTCGGCCAAGGCTTCTCGTAGCTGCATTCCGACATGTCTGTCACTGCCGAGACCCGGTGGATGGCGCAACAGCAGCAACTCGGCTCGGCACCCTTCGCGCCAGCATCTGAATACAAGGTGTGTTGGTGCCTTTATTGATGCTCGGCCACTGGGAATTACTGCATCGCTAACACATATCAAGCTCAGGTCTGGCGTAATGTCATGGACTATGGCGCCAAGGGTGATGGCAAGACGGACGACACATCAAGCGCCATCTCAGACGGCCAGCGGTGCGGCCCAGACTGTGGCACCAGCACTGTGGTCCCTGCCGTCGTGTGCTTCCAGTCGGGAACGTACCTGGTCAGCTCGCCCATCATTCAGCGCTACAACACACAATTTCTGGGTGACGTGAGTAAAGCGCTTCTGAAAATTATTTATCTATACTCGTTCTCTTTTGTAACGATTTCTGATTATCCCGTAGCCCAATTCTGTGCCCACCATTCTCGCTGCCTCTAGTTTCGTTGGGCTGGGCGTCATCACCAGCTCGCCATACATCTCGGAGAACGAGGGTTGGTACCTCAACACGGCCAAGTTCCTCCGCAGCATCCGCAATTTCAATATCGACATCAGACTGACGGACACAAGCTTGTATATCTGCGACATCCACTGGCAGGTCTCGCAGGCCACGTCGCTGGAGAACATTGAATTTTACATGGTGTTCAACTCGGATGTCCCGGATAACACCCAGCAGGTAAAGCAATCAGCTCGAGTTACGGAAGTCCCATGTGCTGACAAGAACATCGCAGTTGACAGTACAATGTATAGCGGGATCCCAACGCGCAGACACTTGGCTCCCTTGCACTGGTGGACTCGATCGTCGTCAACACCGACATTGCCGTCGAATCGAGCCTCCGCAGTGAAAAGTCGACTAACTTGTTGCAGAACGTCGCATTTTATAACGTCATGGTCGGTGTGCTAGACGGTCAAAACGGCCAGACCATGCTGAGCGGCTGTAATCGAGAGCTGTGGCTACGGCCGCGTGGTGGAGGGCAGCGACAAGTCGACCTTCCATGACGGAGGCGGCGTGCCTGCCATGAAGAGAGTCGCAGCCTTGACGGGCGAGGCCTAGGAGAACCAGCTCCCGAATCTGTATCCCCGCCAACGCCCAAAATATTACGACGGGCCCCTTAGCAACATCATGAACGTCAAGAGCCTGGGCGCACGGCGAGACAGACGACACTGCCACGCTCAACGGGATCCTGGCCGGTGCCGCCAATATCTCGTCCATCGTACAATTCCCCCACGGCGTGTATAAATTGACCGATACGGAGGACACTAATAAGGGTACCCATCGGCTCACGCATCATCGGCCAGGCTTGGTCGCAGATCATGGGCACAGGTGCAAACTTCGAGGATGAGCGTGTGTGCACCTCGGCCTGTCGTCCGCGTCTACAGGTGGCTAACCCGGGCGACGTCGGCATCATCGAAATTCAGGACATGCTGTTTACCGTACCTATCTGTACCGACGGCCGGCGCCATCGTCGTCCAGTGGAACATCCAAGAGGCGACGCAGGGTTCCGCGGGTATCTGGGACTCGCAAATCCGCGTTGGCGGTGCGGTCGGTTCAGGTCGTCGAGCATCCGACTGCCCGAAGCGGCCCTCTGGGGACATTAGGTCTGGCTGCAAGGCAGCATCTCTCATGGTTCATCTGACCAAGGGCTCGACGGCTTATATGGAAAATGTCTGCGCCTGGGTCGCCGACCACGATCACGAGACGTCCGACAGGAGGCAGATCAACGTCTATCCCGGCCGCAGTATGCTCATTGAGAGCAACCTTGCCTACCTCTGGGCCATCTCGGCCGAGCACGCGACATTGTACCAGTATCAGCTTGCCGACGCAAAGAACGTTCTCATGTCGACCATCCAGTCCGAGACGCCCTACTTCCAGGCTAGGCTCAACACCCCGGCGCCTTACCGGCCGGGCATGAGACCCGACCTTTGACCACTGCCTAGCCAACGATTATCTGTGCAAGACGGCACTGACGGAGCTGATCAAGTGCCACGAGGAAGTCGAGGACATCCAGAGCCTCGGGTACCGGGGGTCACTGGAGAACGCGATCCTGACGGACCTCGTCTGCCAGACCAACTGCGGCGAGAGTTTGGGCAGCTGGGTGTCCACCGTCAAACGGATTTGAGGCCCCGATGCCACCGGCGACGGCCCCCCAGTCCTCCACGGGGCTCGCATGTACGCTGGCTAGAACGAGACTTGTCTGAAAGACAAGACCACCGGCGAGAACTGCAATGACCTGATCGACGACTTCGTCGAGGTAGAATCGATCGAGAAGATGCCGCGCGACGGGCTGTGCCCCTTCTGCCACGTCGAGCGCCTGGCTACGATTCAGCGCACGCCGTACTCCTCGTACGACGAGTTCTGGAAGACCCGGCTGGAGTACATCTACTCAACGTGCGGCATCTCCGGCGAGACCGATGTCCTCCTCCCCGACGTCAGCCTCTCGTACGGCGCCGTCATCTGCCTCGGGCCGCTGATCATCGACCATGAAACCGAGATCCCGGGTGGAGAGGACACAAGGAGGCCGCCTGTCCGGGATGGCTACTCGGCTGTCATTGTGGACCCTCCCGAGGGCGCAAAGGTCGCTGATGACCTGGACACGAAGATAATTCACATGGAACATCAGATCGATTTCATTGGCCATCAAACGCCTCGAGGATCCTGTCCCGCAGCCTCTGGCTTGTGGTTTCCAACCTGTCTTCGACAAATTCTTCCATTTCCGTCCTTGTAACCAACTCCTCATTTTGTTGGTCTAGAAAGTCACTCACATGCTCCTCAAGCTCCGCCCTAGTAACCAAATCGAGGGTTTTCAAGTCCAGTTGCTCGTCCAAATGCGCCTCCATCTCCGGTCCCGTCATATATTCCACCAGCTTCCTGTCGATATGGGCCACCAGCTCCTCGCGCAATGCGCTGATCTCCCTGCTCAGCTCCTTCTGCAAGCGCGCCTCTGTGGCAGCCATGGCATCTCTTTGCCTGCTCAGCTCTTGTTGGAAGCGTGTCTCTGCGCTGCTGATCGCCCCACGGATAATGAGATCCAGAGCCTGCGCATCAATCACAGGGCCTGCGGACTCGGTGCTTGGCGTGCTTGTCCGGGCCCGTTTCATTGATCGGGGCTCAGGGGAAAAAGGCGCCATTGGTGGCGGCGGGGCAGCCTGCTCATATGAAGGAGGGCTCTCCACAGACGAGCCGGCGGGACCGGCGACATCCTCAGCATCAATTGTTCCGTTGTCGTACCGTACAGGGTCATTGGGTGCTATGATGGTGCAACCTTGGCCGCCATAGAGCTTTTGTGTGTTGAGAGCCGAGTTGGACCTGAAGGTACGAGTTGAGACCGCGTTGCAGAGCGAGTCAAGCTGGGCTACAGTAAGCGTGGATGGAAGTTCCGTGCTATACAGCACCAGACTACACTGCTTAGACATGCTCCGGAAAGCCTCAAAGACATGACGGTCTTCCTTAGCATCCATGTGAATCGAGATGTCCTCGAGTTTTGGCTGTGGCGGGATGAGAACTACTGCCGACTGGGCGTGAAACACCAGGCGTATACAAGGACTGCTCTGAAGACCCGCGGTCGAAGACAGATCTTGAGGCACAGGTCGTTGTTGCATCTTCTCGGGTAGGTCGGGGAGCCGGCAGTAAGAAAACGATGTGAGCTGCTCGGGGGGTATCTCTAGGTATATGTGTCGACCGTGCGGAGGAGGGAGATCCGCGAGAGGCTGGGAAAGCGTCGCCCGTAATCTGAAATACGCGGAATTTTGTGTGAGGTCGAAACCGAGAGTGGCATTGACAGTCAGGGGGGCGCCGCGACGAGTAGCCTCGTCAGTTTCATCAAGATCTAGAAAGCAATCGCGGAGGGAGAGGCGGGCAGCCATGGGTGAGTCCATGGTCACGAAATGGCTGGGCCGAATCGTATTCTTGTGTAAAATAATTGCTCGGATCAGTCAGTATAAGTATATGGCTATAAGGGGCGGGTAGATTGAGGAGGGAGGCAGAGGATGAACTGTGTCGTCAACGCATCAAAGCATTCCAAACCCTATGCCCAGCTTCAAAGAGGACTTGGCCCCCCCAAGCGTTTGAAACTTGTGGTCGAGGACACGGGCATGGGCAGCTTTGACAGCGCGTCTAGGCCAGTTGTCGAGGATCCGAGTTGGAAGCAAGGTTCTCAGGCCACCCTGTGATGATCCCGAGTTACTAGGAGGTCACGTAGGCTAGGATACCAAATACTAGGGCGTAGCCTACGCGATACTCTCGTTCGCGTCGGGAGATCACAGCATGTCCCAAAACCCACGCCGAGAACGAGCGCGGGCAGCCTCGAATCCGCGTCTGAGCCGGTTGTCAGTGGTCGGTGGTCGAGCTGGGATGGAGGTTCTCAGGGATCTGCAGCAAGCCCAGAAGCGTCGGCCACCCTGTGATTGTCCCGAGTTACTAGGAGGTCACGCAGGCTAGGACTCCGGGTACTAGGGCGCAGCCTGCGCGATACTCTTGTTCGCGTCCGGGTCACAGCATGTCCCAAAGCCCAGGGGGGTGGTTAGACGCCCTGTAGCTTGGCGATGGGAGCCGACGTCCCGGGCTTGAGTACTGCGAGGTGAGTGCAATGCAGCGCTGCAGATGTCCTCTCCTATCGCGGGATGGAGTTGCGTGTTCGGCGTGTTGGGCGACATGGACGACGTTTGTGTTTGGAGAAGGAGATCATTGAAGTCGGGAAGGAAAAGCGGGGGCTGAAGATGAAATGAGTCAACGGTACTCGGATAACGGCTATCGGCGTGGTTGCATGGAGCCCCAACTGGCTCTCTGCTTAGTCATCTAGCATGTGGCCTATTTGCCTACCCACTTTGAGGAACTGTAGCAGGACGGTGTTTGGCGACGAGATGAGATTTTTCTCTATTATATTTATTTTCCTTATTTTAAATGTTTAATAATTAATTATAAGAAAGTTTTCAAAGATAACCTTTCTTTATTAATATTTATTATTCTTTAAAACTTTATTTTATATAAAAAATATAATATATATTATTAATGAAATAAAATATTTAATGTGAGTGTGTGCGTGTGTGGTTGGGCCCCACCGCATCCGCTCAGGTGGCCCAAGCGCCCACACCCAGTATTTAAACCTTGCCCCGACAATCCCTGCAAACCTCTTCCCTTACATAGAAGGTAGCGCCGACTTAACTTCAATTGACGTATTGAGGACAGTTGCCTTAACTCTGAATCCCCTCTCGTGACATTTAAATAGTAATTTATTATAAAAAAAATAAATAATATTTATTTACTTTCATTTTACTCTTTTTTAAACATAGTTTTAAATTATATAAGTTTTTATATTATATAATTAAAAAATCAGAAAATTCATATATATATTATTTTATTTTTAATATTTATATACTAAAATTTAAAAAGGGCTTAAAATTAGTCTTTTGGGTGGGAAACAAGGGTTCGTGATGGAGGCTGTGTGTGAAGGTGTCCACTGACTTAGTTGCCCTGTGATTGTGGATCAAAGGATGCCGCCGGGTCATAGTCATCTGACGATGCATTGTCGTCCATTAGCAGTGATGGCAATGTGTCAGAGTTCTGGACCTGCCCCGGCGGCGGTATCGAGCGTCGTCTACGCGAGCGGCCCCGTTCTGTCACCGCCGCGGTGTTCAAGTCCTCGTCCTCGTCTACATGCCATCCTGAATGGGAACCATCCCAATCGCGGTCCTGATCCAGGACCCACTCGTGGACCCTTGACATCGCGATGCGTTTGGGACGGTCATATCCGTCGTCGCTATAACCTTGAGTCACCTGGGACCGCGATCGTTTTCGACCACTGCTCGCACTGGAGCTTCGGGGAGTACCGCCGCCACCGTATTCCTCCCTCAACATGTCTCCGGTCAGCTTGTCGACAGACTGCTCCCAGTCTCCGTCGGTCGATGCCTTCAGCCGAGCTATCCGCCGGGAAAAGCCACGGGTGATATACGGCTTGAGCAGGGCAAATATGGCCTGCGCAAACTTGGTAAACAAATACTCATCCGCCACCTCGTCAAGCGCTGCTTTGTTGATTGGCATGTTATGCCACTGTGCTGCAAACTCGCGCGTTCCACAGTCGCTAGAGCAGTCGAGGATATGTACCACGAATTGGAATTGTTTTGGCACCAGTGCAAATATATGCCGATCCCAGGCATAGCGTAGATCATGTCTCATCTCAACCCGATTCAAAGGCGTGTGTATACCCAGCTTGTTACTCCCAAACCTTTCCATAAAGTTGCTACTGAACCAAGGCTCAGAGGCCTGAGGGATGATGTGGGATGCTTGAACCAAGTAAGCCACATTAGAGATAATACATCGGTGTGTCTTGGTAGATGTTGCGTATACGGGATTGGTGCCCGCATGTGGAGGAGGATGAAGAATCTGAGAAGCGGCCAGAGCAGATTGATCGGAATGAGGTTGTGTGTGATGTTGGCCTGGGACTGTCGGATGTCGCCATCGGAGACCTTGGAACTCTTCAAGCGGAAAGATCCAATCCTCAAACCGGGGGACAATAGGGTAATCGTCATGTGGGTTATTTGCGTCGGCTATGAACCAGTACTTGTTGCCGGTAAGGAGGTCGTCATCATCCGCGATAACTCGGGCCTCTCCATTACGGTCTGTTGCCAAGTACCCATCAAAAGCGTTGTTTGCTATAATCTGGCATGCGAGTAAGGCGGTACGATAATGTACTCCCGATCCTGACGACGTTGAATCAAGCCTGGGGAGCCTGAAGAGGGTGTCAGGACCGCTATAATGTGGGTGTAAGAAATCGATCATTGGCGGAGCAGGAATGGACGGCGGGACTGGGACAGGGCTCTTTAGCCGAACACCTTCTGTCCTGCTCGCCATCTGTGGCCAATGTCTGAAGGAGGGCGGATGTGAAGCTGTAGGCCAACCAGAAACCAGACGGTAGTGCTCGTGGGCGGCCAGAGGAAGGATATGGGGAGTCCACACCGTCCCTCGGTAGCGTGTTGGTGTGTGCCCTGGTTGTTGGTCGTGGATGTCGGTGTCGTGGTCAGATGCGCTAGTGGGAGGAAAGCAGGAGGATGATACCATTGGTACCGCAACAACAGCGATACCCCCTGCTCTTTCATGCCAGGGATAGGCGGCCAGACATTATATTAATTAATAATTAAATAATAATTTTTTGTATAGGAATCAAAATTTTAAAATCAATTAAAAACTTAATTAATATTAAAATTCTTTTATATATATATATATAATTAATAATAATATTTATTATTATTAATATAAAATAACATAATATTAATATATATAATTTTATTTTTATTTTATATAAATTTAAAAATATATATAATACCTTTATATAATAATAAGTATTAAAAACATAGCGCTAAGAAAAACAGGGTATTAATAATAATAATTAAAATAAAATAAATGCTTATATAGCCTTAGCCTTGCAACGCATAGATAAGGCTAAGGGGCACAGTCTTTCCCTATCCATTGTATACGTAGGTGCATATGTATGTCTTCGGAACCTTATACTATAACAGAAAATAAAGCGAAACCAGTCAAGGTTTCAGCAGTTCCTTAAGGCGTGCCCGATTGGCATGAGTGAGTGGCAGTAGTCTAATAACTTAGGTTATCCCTCCCGCAATGATGGCTGTTAGTCACTCCCTCTTCTCACATGATCCCCCCACCCCCAACCTATAAAGCAAAAAGATAAAGATAAAAGACACATTACCTCTTCTAACCCGGCATTCTTCATTAAAACCCGGACCACACGAATAACCGGCATCAAGGAGCCGGCCACGCATTCATCCAAAGATACCAACTACTACTACAGCACACCGAGCCACTCTGGATGAGTGAGACCCTGCCTTGCTCAGACTCCACCAACAGCCGGCACAAATGGACGGAAAGAAGTGTTTTGACAATCGATTCAACAACCCCATCAAAAACAGCATCCAGCCCAGCCCAGCCCAGCCCAAGCTGGTGAGCATAGGTACATACGCTGTGTCCAAACGACAGCAGTTGCTCCGTACGTACAGCAAGTATACATCCCATCCCAGGCACCCCATGCCGTCCTGTCCACTCACTCCCAACGCCTTGACCTTTTCCTTTCCCTTTTCCTTTAATGGCTTGATGCACCACTTATCACCAGTACCGAGCCAATGCCAATGCCAATGCAGCACCGCCCCTGCTAAACAAAGACAGCCGGTCAACAAAATCACCAACCATGCTTTCCCTTGCCTTGCTTTCCTAGACTCTACTCCCCCCTACCAAACCGCACATCGAACCCCTTCAGCACCCCCATAATGCTCGCAGCCTCAACCTCGATGGGCGTCCGTGACGAGCTGGCGCCCCCACCGATCCCACCGCCGCCGCAGCCCCCGACATCAGGCTCCCGGGGCCGCGCGGGGGCCGCCCTCAGCAGGGGAAGCCACGTCCCGATGTCATCGGCAGCCTCGCTGAAGTTGCGGTGGCTGGCCAGCGTCTTGTAGGCGTCGGCGCACGACAGCTTTATGTTCGCGTTGCTGCTGCTGGTGGTGTTCTGGTTCTTGTCCTTGCAGCATCCGCCGCCGGGTCCGCCACCGCCACAGCAGCCCGCGCCACTGGCCTCACCGTTCTTGGCCTTGAAGCTCGCCGCCAGGGAGCGGCAGAAAAGACCCGATTTGGGGTCCGCAATGCACTGGGCGCATGTCCCCGGGCCGCCGGGCCCACAACCGCCGCCGGTGGCGGGCTTGGCACTGTCATCGGGCTTGCTGGCCTTGTTGCGTGACGCCAGCCCCTTCAGACTGGGCAGCTTGACCGCCCCGTCGGGCAGGATCTCGTAGCCGATGGCGTCGCCCTCGGATGGCGGGGGCGTGCGGGACTGCTGGACGGAGAACAGGGCCGATGACGTGATGGGCGGCAGTGTGACCGACTCGAGGGCTGGCTGCTGCATCTCGGCCGCAGCGTTCTTGGCCGCCTCGGCGCAGACACAGTACGTGCCGTCCTCGCAGAAGCCGCAGCGGTCCTCCGGGGCGGGCGAGTCGGCGGGCTGGTTGTCCAGTTGTGTGAGAGAATACGGGCTGGGTGCGTTGCTGTAGGGCGTTGCGATGCTGTTGATGGGGGCGACGGTGGGCTGTGCTGAGGCTGTTGTGGTGCTGCTGGGCGGAGAGGCTCTCTTGAGCTGGCGCGAGAACATGGCAGTGAAGTCTGTCTCGGTGGCTGAAAATGACATCGAAGGCCGGGCACGCTTTTCCTCTGGCGCGGCGGAACTGGGGGAGATGGACCGGATTGTCCGCTTGGTGGTGCGGCTTGCCGTCGGCTGGGCCTGAGATGCAGACTCGGACCTACTGCCAGCATCGGCATAGGGGTCGTCAGAACCTGTGCCGTTGAGGACTTCCTCGAGGCACTGGCATCGCGAGCCAAGGGTGCAGTTGCCACAGCCCACGGGCATGCTAGCCATGGCCTCCTCTGCACAGGCACATCGGCCGCCGCTGTCACAGGAGCCACAGCTGGTGGGGGCCTGCTCGATGTCGTCGGGCGGGCTGATGATCTGTGAGATGGAGAATGAATTTGTGGTGGAGGGTCTGTGGGGCGGGGCGGGAGCGACAGGAGACGACTTGGCGGTCATGTCACCCGAGGTGCTGGCCCGGCCGAGATGAGAGAGTCGGGACGGGGCGGACGGGCGGTGGTGATACCGCATGGGCTGCGGTGCATAAGGACCCTGGGGCTCTGGCACAGACACAGACGAGATGGACGGCAGGCTCTGGCGTGCAGGGTGGTGATGTTGAGCCTGGGAGTGGTTGTGCTGGGTGGCCTGGTGCAGCCTCCTGGTGAGGACCTCGACCTCCTTTGCCCTCTCGACGCGCTCCTTGTCGAGCATGTTCTCGAGCACCTCGCAACGGGAACGTAGGGCCTGGGAGTCCATCTCCAGGCGGTGGACCTTGTCCTGCAGGGCGGCCTGGGCGGCCTCGTGCTCCTCCCTCTCGGTGTCGAGCTGCTCCTCGAGCTCGCCGACGCGGGCGGCCCTCCTCTCCCTGAAGGCCCTCTGAGCGGCCCTGTTCTGGGCCTTGCGCTTTGTGGGCGGGGTGTCAGTAGCTGGCTTCCTGCCGGGCTTGGGCCTGGGGGGGATGACCCATTCCTTGGTGGTCATTGAGATGGGGGCCTTTGCCACGGGAGGGCCCGGCATCGGCGAGATGACCGATGCCATGGACATCTTGTTGACCGGGACGGCAGTAGCAGTAGTAGTGGTAGCAGCAGCCGGGGAGGCGGGGAGAGACTTCCTGGGCTGTGCGGGCTGGATGGGCGGCCTACTGGTCGTCGTGGGCGTCGTCAACGCCGGGGGCTGTGGGGGGAGTTGTTGCTGGTGTTGGTGGTGATTCCGAGATGATGTGGTTTTGGCGGGTTCTGTCGGGAGCGACGGTGGGCTCGGGGCTACTGATGAGGTGGGGGTGGGGGTGGATGCGGCGCTAGAAATCGGATTCGTCGGCGACGTCGAACCACCTGCAGAAGAAGCCGGGCGTGCAGCAGGGCCGATCTTCAGGGGGGCCAGGCCGGCCGGAAGGGGAGCCTTGGTCGACATGACAGCTGCCATTCTCTTTCCCTCACAGCCTCACAAGTCTGGCCTAGTCTTGTCTGGCAATGTGTGCCTTCTTTGCTTTTTCTTGTTGGGGACGTGCTTGCGTTCTTGTGCTTCAAGCCCAGCTTATCAGATCGATCGTCAAACGGTGGCGGACGGGTGGAATGCTGCAGGCTGCAGCATTTAACGGTCGCGCCGGGTTCGTCGACTGATTGGTGCAACGCTCCCAATCCGGTGGGCTACCGTTTCATTGGGCAGGTCTGGTTTGTTATTTGCCGGGGCAGTCTGACAGGCTCTTGACGATGCAATTGACGCTCAATTGTGGTCTGGGGTCTGATCTGAAAAGGACTGAAGAATGCAGTGAATCAATGTCAAGAGTCAGCTGGCTGTGGTGGTCTGCTGCACCGACTGCATCGCCGGGGAAAACAAAATTGTGCGGCAGATTGCGACGTGAAGGTTCTGGTTCTAACCTCGGGAAGAACAAACGTGGCCGATTTGCGGTGCTGAGTCGTGACTCCGAGGACGATCAGGTCGGTTGGTGGCTGCAGTGCCAGTCAAGGGCGGTCAGGTCCACGAGACAGATTGGCAATGAGAAGAGATGCAGTCGACAGTGACGAATGGGTTGTGTGTTTGTCTGTGTGTGTTCCAAGGTTGATGGATTGGTTGGTTTTGACAGCCCTGGAGGTTGGATGACCTGACAGATTCGGGTGAGTGGAAGAACAAGGCAAGAGACGGAAAGAACGGGGGAGGAGAGATCAATCTGATAAGATTAGAGCAAAAGGTGGGGCCAATTGATGCTCCTCTGAGTCAGGCAAGGATGGCGGTCATACGATGACGAAGAAGCGTGCGGAATTGATATGAATAATACGGGGTAATCTAGGCGGGGGACATGGTTCAAGATGTGTCTATCCAGCCTGAAGCCAATCTAGGGTGCAAGGTGCAAGGGTCACCGCCAGAGCGTGGACCAAATCGGCAGCAAGAAAACTCTTCAGGCGGCCAGACGGGCTTTCCCTGAGGGGAGGAGCAAACCACGAGGTCATCAATCTTGGTGTGGTGGCCCCTCCAGCTCCTGAATCGGTGACCCAACCTCGGACCGTTGCTGTCTGTACCTAGCAGCGAAACCCACACACAGAGTACTGCACAAAGAGACCCTCGCCCATCAAGACGCACAGACATGACAAAAAGACGGCGGGGGACGGAGACGAAAAATCCAGGCGAGGAAGGGCCGGTGGACGGCAGCCAGCGTCCACCTACCCACCTCAAGCGTCCACCTACCCAGTTTTTTTCGACCAACTACCCAGTACAAAGTTTTAGGTGCATAGCCCATACAAAACTATGTACCTGACCAGGATTCTCCAAATTCCTCTAAATTTTAGATACTTCAGGTACAAACCCCTTCTGGAACCCTTCTGGCCCTCTGGCCCTCTGGCCCTCTGGCCTGCACGCATTCAGGTGCCAACTGAACGTTCAGATGCCAACTGAACGCCAGAAGACCAGAAGTCTAGAAGGCCAGAAGGCCAGAAGGAGCGCCAGAAGGCCAAAAAGAGCGTGGTCTTTGCCTTCACCTTCTTACTTTCTAGTCTTCTGGCGTTCAGTTGGCATCTGAACGTTCAGTTGGCACCTGAACGCGTGCAGGCCAGAGGGCCAGAGGGCCAGAAGGGCTGCCAGAAGGGCTGCCAGAAGGGGCTTGTTTATACCTGAAGTATCTGAAAATTGGAGAAGGAAAATAGTATTTGGAGTTCTTGGTGCTGACTCAGAAAGTACTTGTAAATGTAAGGGAGTTGCTAAGAAAAATTGGTACTGGGTGGTTGGTCGAAAAAAACTGGGTAGGTGGACGCTTGAGGTGGGTAGGTGGACGCTGGCTGGGTGGACGGACAGCCTGACTGACCAAGGGCCCCACCACCCAACTGATGTGATTGATAAGATTAACCTGCGCGCCGCCATCCCCATCGCGGCCTAGCGCCGCCTGCAAGTACCCACCCTTTTTACGCCATCGGACCAGTCATCCCCGTCATTGGCCGCTGCCCAACAGACAGGATTGATTTGCCCTTGGTTGGATGACCATCAGCCTGTCTGCATGTGCAGGCTGGCTGGCTGGCAGGTTAGCCGTGCTGCTTTGTGGATACGCTGTGCTGCTCACTACGACAGCTCCCGACCTCGGCTGCTGGCGGTGATGACGGTCACGGATTGGTGGCCATGGAAGTGAGGACGGCTTCATTCAGCCTCGGCAGCCTGTCGATTCCAGTTCCAACAGGAGGACACATGAAAGGCACCATCAGCTCCCGGGGAGGCCGAAAGAAACGCTACCTACTGTCGGAAAACATCATTGGAACTAGGTAGACTGTTGGTCTCTCTCGTAGGACGCGCTCGAGGGGGACGCATAGATCAAACCCCAACGCGACGGCGCCTGGTTGGAATGTGGATGCACAGCCGACAACGGAGCGGCTGGGGGCTTCCCGTCTCGAACCACTCATACGCTGCACTCTGGTTTGTGATCTGGGAGAGGGAGTTACGTACTACCTAGGTACCTAGGTACCTAGGTATTCACCACCCACCCACCACCAGTTGACCTTTCCATAGACGCCACCTGAAATGAGCCCAGCTGCTCCTCTTAGAGTTGACTCCACCTGTGTGTCCAGGGCCGTAGCTTCCGCTGACGGCTCAGCACTCCGCACTTGCCAGTTGTGTACCTAGGTACCTACCTAAGGTATGTGATGGCTAGGCTAGCTCAGTGCAAAACCTCCCCTCACGAACTCGTGAGTCAACACATGCAGCCTGCCCTTCTACTTTTCCTCCAACACCAGTCATCAACCAGCTATCACACAACAAGACACTCAACACAGCTTGCAATACACTATTCACAATCACCATAACTCTTTTACGTACTTCATCTACGTACTCTACCTTAACATCCTGTTTAAAGATGAGCAACATTCCCACAGAGACGGGCAGAGCCCAGATCGGCACGGGTATTACAGTGAATTTGGGTGACGTACTACCTGCCTGAAGAAAAGTGTTTTCGCTGCTGGCTTCGGAGTCCGGCTCGATTTTGAGCTCTTCAAGCACCGAACCCACCTTGTATGTGTCTGTATCCTGCACTGAACACCCTTGGGTAAATGCTGATTTCATTCATGTGAAGTCAGTCAGACCTGAATCAACCAGTAAGATATTCCAGTTCTGTTTCTGCATTTCTCAGCTGAGTTGTGTGCATTGACTGACCAAATACAGTGGGTTCTACAAACGATAGTAAGTTATTTGACAACAGGAACACACATTCTTCGAGCCATCACGCACATCGATTCATTCCTCGCCCGGGTCCCCGAGGGTCGTGATACATGATGGCCAAGCAAGTTCGAAATCACCATCTTGCTAACGCGACTTGTTCAGAAAAAACCGACGCCAAGAAGGCCGCGTTGGCTTCGGCCAACAAACGTAGGTGTCACCATGTATACTTCGTCTCCCATAATTCTGGCTTGCTGAAACCCTGACAGACCACCCCAACCCGAACTGTGAGTGTTGAAACCCAAGTTGGAGTTCGATGAATTAAACGCTCAAAATCCCGTTAGCCAACCGCGTGCAGAAGCGTGAGTCTACCCTAATGATCCGTGACTTCAAATGTTGTGTTTCAATGCTGACCTCAAATTAGACACCCCCGACACCACCATCCCCGTAAGAAGTCCCGACTGATCATCATTGCTCGGGTCAAATCAGAGCGCCAGACTACGTTGATCGGTGGTGGGCTGACTTTCGAGAAGAAATGCAAGCACTGTGGCCGCCTGGGCCACTCGGAGGACGCTTGCTGGCTCCGCCCTGCGGCGGGTAGCAGCATACCCGCAACTGTCGGTAGCCGTCGACAACAAAAAAACAACCAGGGGTTACGGTTAATTACAAAAAGCTCGCGACAACTGGAGCGGATAATTATTTGGGGCCACCTGTACCTAGTGACTTGAGCGCGCCTCCGGAGCACGGCTGGATTGAAGCAATCACCCATTCAAGAGCAAACGAGAGACAGGCACCCCTCGCCGCAGGAGCATGCACTTGAAGAATTTACGGGTGTGGGCCAGTTAGTCCCTGTGTAACTAGTATTGGGTGGGGGTAGCGTCTACGGAAAGTTCAACTGGTCGTTAACTAGTAGACCTAGTCTTATGCTTCTGCGAACGATTCGTGAGCCCACTGCTAGACAGCCTTATGAGTTCAAGTCTTGTGGCCTTTATATAGAGATCGAGGATTCGCACCCGCAAAAACGGAGGGCATACCCAAGCCCCGTAGGACAACCACCTCCTCTAGGACAGCCTCATAAGGGGGCAACCTCCTAAGGGGCAACCTCCTGATGACTTCAGGAGGCAACATCCTATGGGGTAACCTCTTACAGATTAACCTCCTATGGGTCAGCCTCCTATGGGACACCTCCTATGGGACAGCCTCCTATTAAATAACCTCCTCTAGGGCAACCTCTTATTAGACAACCTCTTATAAGATAACTACTGAGGTAGTTTAGTATTAACCTAAATTTTAAAATCTTAAAGTTTTCTTATAAGATCGGAGATTTGTAAAGTAAAAAACGGAGGATATATAAGTAAATATACTTTTTTTAATTTTTAAAGTGTATATTAATATATATATATTATTTTACCTTTCTTTTTATTATTATTTAAAGTATTAAAGTATATTAAATTTAAAATTATTAAAAAAAATTATTTAAGCTTTTATTTAAAAAATAATATTTATTTTACAAGCTTATAACTTAATTATTAATAATATTATAATTATAAAAAAAATTATTTAAATTTATTATATTTTATAGTATATTCTAATATTAAATATTATACTTAGAAAAAGCTTTTATTAAAAATTAAAATAGAAATTATAATAAAAGAGTTTTTTAAAAAAAATTAAAAATATTTTTTTTATATTATTATATAATAGAAATTTAGACAATATTTCATATATAAAAATTAATAGAATATTTATAGGATTGAAATAGTAATTTAACTATTTACTTATTTTTATAACCTGTGTACCCTCCGTTCTTTGCTGTGCGAATCTCCGATCTCTTATATCTTCTTTACCTTGGTAGCCCAACTTACTACTTAAGTACTGATGTTCCTGAGTACCTCAGTCGATAGTTAGCCTTAATGGAAGCACCCTCTGTTTTTGTGGCTGCGAATCTCTGATCCCTTTATATAAGCTACCCTGTCAGCAGAAGAATCGCTTGACCTAGGTAGAACCTGACCCAGTCTACAAATCCTCTAGACCACCGAGCTGCTGTAGATCCGGAAGTTCCAGCTTCTCGATGACGCCGTCGGGGAGGTCCATCGTTTCAATCTCTACTGTGGACGAATCGACCCCAATATCACCATCTGTCGGAGAAGCCTCTTCCCCACCATCCTCTGATTTCCCAGGCACAAAGACATTTGGCAGGAACTCAAATTCCATCCCACTTCCAGAATGTAAAGCATGAGGCCCTTCAAAGGTGGCTGTGAGTGGGTGTTCCACCGATGCCACAGGGAAACATTTTTTGCAGATCACATAACGCCCATTGCTGCATGTTTCGCACCTATATGCAATACCTCGAATTTGCTAGATTGATAAACATTTGGGATTAGCCAGTCTTGTAAACTTTTGGTTGCTGAAACCACTGCAAAGGACACAAGATGTACAGGCTCAAGGAAATCACGATTACGACACCTGGGGGAACTCACCACAAAACAAAAGTCACAATAGGCATTCGTCCTCGCATAGACTGGCTTGTCCCTTGACTGGGCTAGAGTCTCACCGTCTAGTCCCCTCGGTGTGAGCAGTTCAATCACGGTCGCAGCTGCTCTATACCGTTGGGCCATCCTCAAAGGCGTGAACTCCTCTGCTTCGTCACCTCGGCCTGTACGGAAGCGCACATCGATATCTGCACCTTGGTCTAATAAGTGTTGAATCGTTGCCTCGTAATTTGGGGCCTCGGACCTTGCCCAGAACTCTTCGTAGCCATGTTCGATTGGTCTCGAGGCCCAAGCAATCGGCGTCCACCCGTCCGCATCCTCAGAGTTGGCATACATCTTCCTGTCCTTTGGCGAGAGCTTATGCAGGATCGCCCTGACCGCACCCGCCTTTCCAAACTGCGAGGCCCAGTGCAACGCATTCTTGCCGAACCTATCCGGTATCATGATGTCTCCACCGTGGGCCACCGCCACCGTCTCAAAGTTCCGGACGCCATTTGCTGCAGCAAAGTGTATCGGCAGGCGGCCGAGGGGGTCAGGTGTGCGCACATACGCCGTCTTGTCGAGAATGAAGTTGATGGTCCCCACGCCAGCGCAGAAAGCGGCCGCACACAAGGCATTGAATATGGAGATGCCGCTTGTCAGAGACGCATCGGCGCCCTCGGTGATGAGTGTCCGCACGATCCTTTCTGCGCTCTCGGTCCGGGTTTTTAGATCCTCACTGGCAGTGCCGAGGCGCCGCCTCGGCATACACGCCGCCATCAGGGGTGTGCTCCTTTCGCTCATGTGTTTTGAGTTCACTTGAGCACCTTTTCGTAACAGCTTGCTGACGAGCCCTTCATCACCAAACATGCAGGCGATGTGCAAGGCTGTGCCCTCTCTAACTGACATGAGATGGATGTCAACCGTCGGGCGAGCTAGGAGCCAATCGTGGACCGCTCTGCCGCCCGGTCCGTCCCTGGAAGCCTGGGTAAGTAGCGTATTCCCGTAGTTGTCTTGACTGTTGATATCGGCACCGGCACGGACAAGCAGGCGTATACACTCAAGACCCCCTTCAGTTGTAAAATTGTTGATGGCAGACTCAAGGGCCCTCTGAGTTGTAGAGTTATGAATGGCTGCCAATGGCGTTTGACCCGAGGAACTTCTTCTTGAAAGGTCATCAGCGTTGGAGAAGTCAAGAAGGACCTGCAAGACGTCTGGTCGGCATTTCAATGCTGCGAGGTGTAATGGACAACTCCCATGAGGAGTCGTTTCTGAGAGGCTCGAGCCGGCCTCCATAAGCATTCTCGTTATCTCCTCGCTAGGAGCGTAGCCTGATGCGACCATAATCGGGGTCCATCCGTCACAGTCGCGGTGATGTAAATCGACACCACTCCCAGTCTCGAGAAGCATCTTGACGACTTGAGTCTTCTTCAGCACCACAGCGCGATCTAGTAGATTCTGCTGCCATCTATTGACAATGCTCGGATCCGCTCCAGCATCCAGGAGATTCCTGAGCTCCTCAACATTATCTATTGCTGTCTGCAGCAGGTTGTAGCCATTGTTGGAGACAATATCGAGAACTGGCTTCTCATGATGGCGATGGAGTTGGCGCACCACCTCCCATTGTCCCTCAAGGACAGCCCAAAATAGGGCGGTATAGTTGTTCGAGTCACGTGCATTGACCGCAGCACCTTTGTCCAGTAGCCATTGTGTCAAGGAGAGGCTCCCCATAGCCGCAGCATGCATCAAAGGCGTCATCCCGTTGTCGCTGGCTCCGTCCAGGTTCACGGGCAGGCCATTGTTCAAAAGGAGGTCAAATTTTTCGAGCTTGGTACTCTCTGGGATTCGCTTGCTGTAAATGATCTCGCTCAGTAGAGAATATTGCAAATTCTTGTGATTCGGATCGGCTCCGTGTTCGAGAAGCACCTTCATTAGTTCGAGACTCGTGCTGTCCAGCGTCGCGATTGAGAGGCATGTGTCCGCATCCCATGGCCCTGGTGTTTCCGGATCCGCTCCGTGTTTTAGGAGGATGCGGAGAGTTTTTACCAAGCCGTGGTTAGAGGCCGCCGTAACGGGCGTCCAGTCGTGATCCGGCGGGTCGTCGCCCTCCTTTGAACTTGGCGCGAATCGCGCCTGATTCGGGTCTGCTCCACTATTCAGGAGCGTCTCAACAGTCTCCCAGCAACCCCAATATGATGCCGCGTAAAGAGGAGTGCCTGGCTGTGGCGTGTTGATTAGCTTTGGATCCTCCTTTAGTAACGTGCGGACGATAGCCACATGACCACGCGCGCACGCGGCGTGGAGAGCTGTAGGCCGGTCCTTCTTGGCGAGTCTGGTGTCTGCTTTATGTTTAAGGAGTACATTCACGCTGTTTGAATGACCGATGCGACTTGCTAGAAAAAGCATTGATGGAGAGGCGGCCGACGAGCCGTCGTTTTGCTGTTTGCTGTGACTCAAGAGCAAGTCCAACAAACGATCCATATCGAGCCACGCAGCTCTCCACAGTATTGAAGGTTGGAAGCTCAGCCGATCATCCTTTGTCAAGGACGCCTGATGCCGGAAGTTGGAAATCACCTCCTCCGCAAAGCTGATTGCCAAGTCTTGGTTGTTCGCCCGCACAGCCTCGGCAAGGCTATCCACCGGTGGCCTTCCACTATTGTTGTACCCATTGGAATCGTGCAGTCTAACCATACTCGGCGGTCCAAATTCGGGAGTGGACGTCCAGGTGCTCCAAGCCGACTTTAGTGGTCCGGAGTATGGTCGAGCGAAAGGGTTTGACATGGCCCAATAGACTTTCGACCAGGCTTCATAAGGCCCTGAAGGATCCTTTAATTGCGCTTCGATGTCTTCAGGGACTTCAATTCCATGAAGATGATGGGGCAGTGCCTGTACGGCATAAAACAGCACATCCTTCCCATCGGGAATGATTGGAGGCGTCATTGCATCCCCTGATTGTCGCACGCGCTCCTCATACTGTCGAGACAGCGCGTGAAGGCGCTCCTGTATAATCCCCAGTCTGAGATACTGTAATAATATTTCTGCAGGCAGTCGTGTCGCCCGGCCCTTGAGCTCCTCCCAGTCTTCTGTGAGAGCATTTGCGAGTAGCTCGAGAATGTGAGGATGGATGTGGAACTGGCCCGCCTCGACGATAGCGAATCCACGAATCTGTTCGTCGAGCTCCATCGAACAGCGCTTTATTTCGTCAGAATTTGGCAGATTCAGATGCTCGCCGTGCATCTTTGTGCTAATAGCGACGAAACTTGCGAGCTCCGCCAACGTGAGGGGACGCTGGGCAGCGATGATCCACGTCAAGGCACTCATGACTAAATCTCGGCGCGGTGCGGAACTGATAATTTTCCACGCTGTCTCCTGGGAGGTGCCTGACGGATCAACCCGGTTCATGGTATCGAGAAAGACCTTGAGACTTTCTTTCGTCCTCTCGGCCGGCCATCGTGAGTACATAGTGACCACACCCAGCATGCTGGACATCGTGTTCGGATTCATTGACTGTAACCGTTCCAGAGCCTCTCCCACGGGAAGACTTACACACGGTGGCGAATATAACCGCGCGAGCCAGTCTTTTCTCTGTGTCTCTGGGTCTACGCCGATCTCGGGCTCCTGTGGTACTTCCCACTTGACAACGTTGACTTCTGGCCAGTTTCTCAATTCCTCGCGCAACATTTGAGCGTCATACGAGCCCGGCTTGCTGCCCGCCACGATGATCTTGAATGGTTTCTCGCATCTGCTGGCTATACTGCCAACCAAAGTCCAAAATCTTCTTCGGCTTGCAGCATCGCATTCGTCTAGTCCAAGAAGGATAAATGGGCTTCCACAGTCCATCCAAATGTATGAGTCCACCGCCATGTTGCATAAGTCATCATCTGTCCAGGCATTCTGCAGCTTGTACTGGTCTCGTAGCTGGTCGTGCTGGTGCTCAAGCTGTACACGCCATACCTCTTCCGAGGTCATCCTAAAGAAATGCAAGAAGCATGCGGTCAACATTGCCACGGTAGAGTTCCTTGCTGGATCAGCGGCGCAAAACCGAAATTCAAAGCTGCGAGAGGAGTATCGCGAGCGCAGCTGCTGACTTTTCATCCAATCCATGCTTACTTGCTCGGCGGCTTCTGTGGTAGCCCGAGAGTCGGGTCCCTCGAGATACATGACTTGCGTCCCACCTAGCTGACACCACGTGTAGTAGTTCTCACTTTTTAGTACGGGATGGTCTGGAGAGACTTTGTCGATCATCAAGGGGGCCTCTGGCGCGGCAAGGGACAATAAACCTTGCTCCAGAGCTACTTCTGACGTCCCCAAGGACGCCCAACCTGAGGAGATGATTAGCCACTGATCCAGTTCACATGTAATTAGTGGCACTTGACGTGAATTTGGAGTATTACTCGTGATTCTGCATCCAATATTCTCCATGAGATTAGGGAACGCGTCTTGTATGCCTTCTGCATCAACTTCCTGTATTGCCAGCTCGCTTGATAACCCGAGTGTTGCAAGACAATACCCCAAGGTCTATGTTTTCGATTTTAGTCATCTTGTAACGTGTTTCGTATACATAATATGAGGGACATTCTTACTGAATGTATGCGTTTGGGACGAGGCCCTGCGAACAGGCTGAACGTTCTGCAGCGTAAAGAAATCTTGGATGCAAGGAATGCTTCATTGGTTTGCCGTATTGTTAAAACCAGGTTCTGAACGGATGACAAAGTAATGCACGACTTCCAAACAGCCTCACTTCCTTTGTCACCCGGGAGACTGGCGTCATTCAAGAAGCTGAGGAGTTTGAGACCCAGATCTCGTTCTCCTCCACGATTAAAACAGCCTGTAAAGATCTTGACACATGTCAGTGTTTCTTGGCCTGATATCCAACCGCGGCAACTTGCAGTTGCAGGGAAAGGCTTACTATCCGCGCGATGCTTGTGAATATCTCAGTATATCCTTGATCGCTGTCTGAAGCGACGGAGATTGCCTATGGAGTGTCGGTTAGAGTTCTAAATGAGGACACCTGCTGACGATACCAACCTTTTTCAAAACCACAGCCCCGATATCGTACGCGAAGAAGATAGTTATCTTGTGAACTGACTTCATTCAATGATCGGGTTAGCCACCAACGCTCAAGAGGAAACCGTAAACAGGGTGTATAAGCCCACCTCGTCGTTGGTCCGGGGCCGTCGACACTCCACCAGCCCATCAAGAAGCTGTCGGGCCTGGAGATCGACGTAATCCTTAGTAAACTCCAAGTCGTCATTAAGAGTTCCTGATACATCAAGATCGAACTGATATTCTCGCTTTCGAGAGTTTTTGGGAAGCGAATCCGACAGAAACGACAAGGCGAGGGGACTTTCCCTCATGGAAGCCCCTAGGACATGGACCACGCTGTCATGCCGACCAAATCAGCCACAGAATTGGAAGATCATGAGAAAATGCGTCAAGGACGTCTTAGGAAGCTTTACTCAATATCTAGCCTTCTATATTCAGTGTCCCCACCCCCCGGGCCAGGCTCTATGCTTGACAAAAAAGTCAGGCCCTTGTTGGAAGTACTGGCATTGAGATCTTGGCTCTCAGGCCTCGTCGAATAGCTGATGGTCTTGTAACCTTCAGACATCATCCGGATGTGTGATTAAAAGACGATGTTCAAAGTGGCCGCCGTCACACTGTCCCGTATTATTGGCGTTGGGCTTACTGCGCATAGGTCAACGCTCGGCGTGAATCAATACAGCTGACCTTTCGTGTCATCAGGACTCAGGAATAACTCCTCGCGGTCAAAGAATTGGCGGCCGTCGCAGGGGAAAGGAGGGAATCAATGATGTCAGCAACAACTGAACTGCCCATGTGCTCAGGCAGGATGTGGGAAATGCAACAATCTGTTCGTGCAACAAGGATTGCATTAGTGCTGATAGCTGCAGTAGAGCTGATCCCCTCTGGGGGCAGAAAGTAGCGAGTGGGCGCTTACATGCATTCAATTGCTCTCCCCGCGCACTGTGTAGTAGCACTGCTGATTGGGATGGTCTGAGATTACTGTTCCAGCCCACTCGGATATATACCTTTCCAGTCCTGAGTCCCCGAGGGTGCCGAATATCGCCCCATCCGTCCCAGGAACTGCAGGTATCACGGGTTTATACGATTCAACATAATGGACGAAGAGAGAGATTTGTGGGTCAGTGATGATGAGTTTGAAGACCTCGAGATGGAGCAAGACGACAGTTCACCTGATTGCAAATCTTTTACCTTGTCACTGCAAAATCAAGGCGGTCAAGAGGGAGGTGAGCTAAGATTATTGATTCCTTGATCGATACTTTTAAATACTGACGCGCACTCAGGCTATCATGTTCGGAACAAAGAGGGAATACTCCAGAGAAAGACAGTGTCTGCCATGAGCGGGGGCCTCCACAAGAGGAAACCAGCCTTCACAGTGGGATGCGAAGCCAGGGCGATCATTCACGGCCGCGTGAGCCTCGACTCTGAGAAGCTGGCCACGCTCCTGGTGTATGACCTCAAATTTCTTTCACGTCGTGGCACACGCATTAAGGCTGCCGATGTGCTATTTGAGTTCGGCTCAAGATCAAAACAGCCAGGTGTCATGGGCGTAACCGTGTCTGAGGTGCGTCCCAAGGGTGAGAGCAGGATGGGCGAAACCATGCACAGTCAGGCTTCCAGGTTTGGCCTCTCTTTCAACGCCGGTCCATCCATACCTGGTGCCAGCGTAGGTCTCAACGCTTCTGGTGAGCAAAGCATCACTAAGGACCTCAAATTCCACACCACAGTCACAGGTGACAACCCCGCGGACCTGGAATGGGGGGATCACTTCCAGGCGAGGTTCACACTCGCGGAAAATCCTTCGCAGGAGTCTGGGATCCCGACAGAGCTTACTGTCGTCGTCCTTCTAGAGCGGGACAGTGACGACGACTTTGAGATGATTCCCCAGATCGAAGTCACGCCCAACTTCACGTCACGACTGACTTGTTTGGGATCGACGCGATCTTCAGACGACCCAGTCTACTTTGACGTGCATGAGGCCCCATTTGACAGGCTTGGCAACGGGACGAACATCGACTCGAATAATCTCGGCGCAGTGGACCTGGACAACCTCTGGATCTGTAACATGTACACACTGCACATGGATGGTGTAAAGAATCATGTGTAGTGCTCATAATGGGCATTGTTACCCGAAAGCCTTGCTTCTCGAGTCGGAACGCGTCACGCCATGTTGCCACACTAAGAAGTAATCAGCTCTAATGGTTATAATTGGATATCTGTTTCTGGGTGTGCCTTGGAAGCCTTGGAGTCATGTCGTGGCGATTACAATATGCACGTCTGAACCGGTAAAATGAGGTGGTGGGTCGGGGGGCAGGAATGTTCACCAACCAGCTCATAATACTTCACAGTTATCAGATTCCGTGTCACCCCAAGGTCTCTCAACGCCACAAGTGCACAATAACTAATGAATTGGCGCGGGGATGGCCAGGCTAGTCAACCAGTCTGCCCCCGTAGACGGACAGGGTGCCCCAACCGATGTGTCACCGTGTAGTCATACTGTGTGGTGGTGTCCTTCGGACCGGGGAAGAGCGAGCTGTGTTACTGTTACTGCCCAGGTGCACCTGGAAATTGAGGTACGGCGAATTCCACCGAAAACTACCACCACGTTCGTCGGCTCTTGTCGTATCTAAGTGTCCGACTTCCATTTCATTGCCAAGATATCTAGGCAGTCAGTCAAGTGGCGGTTTCTCAGCATCTCCATTCTGTCGCCAGTTTCCGTGTCGCGAGACTCAATCTCATACTGGTCATCATGCATGCGGATGACGACTTCGACGTGGACTCACCACCTCCAATCACAGACGAGGCCTTCATCTTTACCCCCGGGAGCCTTCTGGAACCACTCGGCAGCGACGACGAAGCTGGAGACGACCAACTGCGGGAGGAAACGAACAATGATGAATGGTATGGGCGCTCCCTCCACGACAGGTGGATAATCACTTTGAAGGGCCTCGTCGAGAAGAATTTGCGATGGGATGACGAGACCAATCCTGGTGACGACTTGGATCCAGGAACCCGGGTTCTAGGCCCGAAAGAGCGGGAATCTCTAGCAGAAATGGACGACCGCAACATGGCCTTCCCTACGGTGCTCCACCACCTAGCCGCAAACTCCGGGGACGACAGCTTCAACAGCCTGCCAGGCAGAATGAAAGTGACGATTGTGGGATATCTTCTTCATAAGCACCAGGAGCGAAAGACCAGTTGGCAGGAAACGCTCGACTCTCCTGAGGACCCTATCCTGACCAGAGCCTTTGCTAATCAGAATGACGAGTTCATCCGCTTCGTCATAAAGAACTTTTCAAGTCAACTCCCCCATCTTTTGAGCGAAAAGGACATCAACGGAGCAAATTGCTTTCATTACGTCTTCAAGAAGCACATTCCCGAGGCGGTGGACCACTGGATTTGGTGCAAGGGATCACGCAAGGAGACCAGAGCATACAAACCCATTACGCTAGACCTTACCAAGACTCTCCACTACCTCACTTTTCTCATCAACTTTGCCAGACCTGAGTGCATAGTTGCGCGCGATGGCGACGGGAATACACCTATGCACTACGCAATGTCGTACAGAGTCGCGCGCATGCCGACCGGCCAATATAGGAGGCTGGTCCTGGAGCCGCTCATTGAGGTTGGCGATAAGTGGGATGATCCATCGAGTCAGTTCAACAACGCTGGTCACTCTCCCTACCTCTACTTTGAACGCACCAGACAAGAATTCAACCAGAGTGCACTACTACGCGCCCAGAAGTCCACACGATCAAGAACAACTTCATCAATGGCCAGAGGCCCTGAAACAGAAGAAAAACTTAAACGAGATCCCATACATCAACCATTGATGGCCAGATCCAAAAATGAGTCCTCCGCATACATGAGCAACGTGCTCACGAAGGAGGCACAGGACAAAAGGTCTCGAGGGGACAGCCATATGGACATGGAAACTGGATTGCAATCTCGGGCAATGTTGTCTTCCTTGCAACTGGAAGCCAGAGATACCATGCGGAGGGACTCTCGGGTTACAAAAGCACGAGCTGGTGAAGGTCAGACACCAATTACCGGGTGGGTGGCAAGGGTCGTGGGCGATTCCTCCCAAAATACACAACACAAAGAAAACCCGTCACCAACACCTTCTTCACCTGTTATAGAAGGCATGACTTCCAGTTCGGGTGTTGCAGACCCGGCACGCGCTGCAAGCCCTCACACTGGCAGAGATCCATTGGCAGTCGAATCAGAAGCGAGTGGCAAGCAGACCGCTTTGGCTCCTGTACCTAGGATGTCGAAATATCGAGTTGATACCATAAAAGAAGAAGCCAGCCTTAAGAATCTCGATGAGGTCAAGAAAGACCACGCAATCTGTATTGTGAATGCGGAGGCAGTGCGTCACCAGCTGAAGCTGCACTACATCCGTAAGAAGTCCGATTTGGAGGCAAAGGAGCTGCTGTACGGCCGAGTAGCCTCCGGTAGGTCATATTCCATGAAAACTCAGGGCAGACACTCAATTGCACCAGGGTAGCTGTGATATGGTAAATGTCCTGAAGGATGAAACCGCATCATATGCACCTTTACTCTGACCCTATAATACCTGGGTACATATGTACCAGACTACTAACGTTTCTTCATAGACAGAAATTTGTACTTCGATGCGACGAATTTGAAAAGAAGGACGCCCAAGGAGCTCACAGATCTCATCTCCATGCTCGCACGCCCTGGTGGCTTCGAAGACACCCTGTCATACGTCAGCCTGCCTGTTCTCGCTTACACCGCGGACAACTCGGACATCAACTCGGGCCAGGTCTCCGGATCATTTGAAGCCAACCAGCGGCGCCAACGCGGGTCGAATTCACAGGAGAAAAGGACTATGGGACGGAGCTCTGCGGTTGCCGTGCTTGACAAATTGGCCGAGTGTGGTGTGCGGAAGATTATCCGACTTACTGTGGAGGAAGACTTTGAGTCGCCGCCGCATACCGACGCTGCGATCGAGAGGGCCGTACGTGGGGCAGATTCATTGATTTCGGGGAACAGGAGAACCCATCCCCGCATCGAAGTGGAAATTTGGTAAGCACAGCTCATGAGTTAGTTCATCGGTATCTGTGTGATGAAACAGTCCCTGTTATGATGTCGTCTAACTAAAAGCCTATCTAGGGACTGGAGGAAATTTGACCTCAGCCCCGATGTTATCAGGTTTGCTTGGCCAAAGGTTTTTGAGGTCAATTTGTACTGGAGCGGCAATCAAACAGTAATAAGAGGCTGGGCCAGCGAGAGTGGAATCCCTCGCCTATTTGCCGAGTCGGAAAGGTGCCTGAAAAGAGTAATCATTCATTGGTCTCCAGTAGGTTACAATCTGGATTCCTCAACGAACCATATCAGAGAAGAGGAGTTCTTATACTCTTTGGCCATTGGACATCAAGTACCTAATGATGTGGCTTACAGGGCTTCGAGACTATACGAAGGTGTGAGTCCTTACTTGAAGAATTGAAGACGAAGGTTGAGAAGCGCACCAAGGAATCCGTCGACAGCAAAACACAACCAGGGGTTACGGTCGATTTCAAAAGGCTCGCGACAGGCCAAACTTCCAAAACTGGAGCGGATAATTATTTGGGGCCACATGTACCTGGTGACTTGAGCGTGCCTCCGGAGCACGGCTGGATTGAAGCAATGAAGAAATTTAGAGAGGCCATCATGACGCTGCACGGAACATTCCAGAATGACCAGGTCCCGGATAGAGTTAAGGTGCGTATTATGCCGAGAGATATAGTCGATAGGAATTTACTGACTGTCACACCAGGTCGCACTCATCGATGACGGCGTAGACCTTGCTAGTCTGAATATGTACGCGAACCGAGTTGAGGTCAGTGGGATGAGCTACTGTACAAGGGGGACGTCTTCCCATAACCCTTCCTGGCATCAGTCCAGTAACAGACACGGAACCATCATGGCCAACTCAATCACTCGCCTTAACCCGTGGGTCTTACTCTATGCCATGCGCATTCAGGACGACATACATGTCGGGCCTCGGAACGAGCTGACCCTGCGAATACACGCGGCCAGTGCGGCAAGGGCTATAGAGGACGCCATCATCTTGAAAGTCGATATCATTTCCATCTCCTGGACAATCCGTGATCTCGCTGCCTCCGACCAGAGACCACTTCATGACCAAGAGGCAAACGCCATCGAGTCACTCAAGGCCGCCATCAACAGCGCCAAGGAAAAAGGAATCCTCATATTCTGCTCGGCCTCAGACGACATCAAGAAGAAGGGGGTCGACACCCTTCCCTACAGTCAGGCGAGGGACTACGTGTTCCGTATCGGGGCGGCGGACGCGTACGGGTGGAGCGACAAGGCGACGGAGGACCAGCGCACAATCGACTACTTCCTGCCTGGGAACCAGGTCGCCGACGACGTCAACCCGAGGCTTTTACTGAAGGAGGAGCTCAAGTACCGCGACGGATCGTCCGTGGCCACGGCGCTCGCCGCCGGGCTTGCATCGCTGATGCTTTATATCGTCAACGTGATGAAAATATACTATACTAGCAGCAAACAGCCCCAGAATCTAGCAAAGATAACCCGCTATGGCAACCAGCTGCGGAAGCGGGACGGTATGAAGAAGGCATTCGATAATATTATCACCGACGACAACTACAAAGACAAGAGGTTCCTTCCTGTGTGGGATCTCTTTGGGTCAAGAGCGAAGGACATAGTGGACAAGACGAAAGACATTGGCACAAAGTGGGACCTGCTGGATGAGCTATGTACGTTACTAGCAGCATGAAAAGGGTCGTTTTATACTTTACAAGTATCTATTCAAAACCAAAGGAGAGATAGGACCCTAACCGGGGCTGGAGATGATCTTATGAGGCTCGTGATTTGCATCCCATACATGGGCTCGGTGGTTGGGTACTCTGATACACGGCTGGACTCTGTGGGTCCGAGACATTCAGGAACCCGACACCTCCTTTGTTCACCCGGAAGATGGAGTGGTAGATGAGTGCGTAGGTCCCTAGAAAAGCCATCGTTAAGTCCACGGCGGCCGGGTGGCCCAAGGGGACAGAGACAGCTCCAGGGTCTGAACGCGTGGCAGTCGATGCTGTGTGGGTTGCCGACCTTCAAGTTGTCCTTGTTGGCGAGACTTAGCTCGACAACATCGCCACCTCTGGCCGGTGGTAAACGCTCAAGACCGAGCACTTAAAAAAACATGCGGTGTCGATAACAGTGGTTAAAATACGATAGGTTGCTTGTGGCCACAGCCCTGTGACGTACAGATAAGGCTAAGGAGTACCGTCTTGACGGCGGCGTTAACTAGAACGCCGCGCTCGGTGCATAGGTGCCGTTTCTTTCAAACATCGTCGACGGGGAGAGCATTGGAGCGGATGGCTACATCCATGCGAATCAGGTGGCAGGCAAGCAGGCTGGTCAACTGGCGGGAAGTAGCCTCGCATGCCGGTGCGGGAGAGGCTCGGAAGGAAGCTGGGAGTTGTAGCCGTAAATAACCCGCACAGCCACGGAATCCACTGAATTCACAATCTGATGTTCTCTGCGAGTAGAGTGCTCAAGTGGTGACACAAAAGGGGAACCGCTATTGCAGTGCAATAGCGTCTACCTTATAGCATGACAATAGTTGTAGTGGGTAAGGAATTTAGGTATTTTTACTAAATAAAAGGATAGCTTAAATATAGAGTAGTCGACTTATATTATATATACTTATATTAAAATCCTATATTTTATACTATATATATATTTAAATGAAAGTATTTATATTCCTATTATGTTATAAAGTCTAGTAATGCGTGTAGTGTACCTAGGTAGTGAGCGGCAACCCTGGCTGTACCTGGACGAAGATGAATAAAGACATAAAAGGAGGAAACGACTGACTTCCATAGGTCTACCGAATTAACCGCTCTTCCGAATATCAAATCAGCGCCGGAATTCCCAAGGCCAACCCAGCAACCACGGCCCCAATGCCAGCAGTTGCACGTGCTCCTACCGCCGCAGATCCATCAGCCGACGTGGCTTCGCTTCCAGAAGTCTGCAGCGATTCTGACGGCGAAGAAGTGGTGGTCACAATGACGGTGCTCGAGCCCGAAATGGAAGTGACAGTGTTGGTCGCAACACTGCCCGTGTTATTCCCGCCCGAGGCGCTTGCAGCGCTGAAGTCCAGGCCGCAGTCTGCCATCAGAGACGCAACATCTGTGGAAGATCCATGTCAGCTGTTGTTGCGTTTGGAGGGGCAAAACACATCGTTTTGGTGGGAGTCGAGGTCCCAAAACCCCTGGAGCGCATACCATTGTCGTCGTTTGCCGTGAAGCCATTCTGCTTGGCGCAAGCGGCGCAAGAGTTGAACGCAGACTCGGCACCTGTGTCACCGCACACGCAATTATTGAATGCGGAATCGCCATCCGTGCTGCCCTCGCACCTGGCGGAGAGGTCGATCAAGCTGCGGCAGTCGGAAACACACGCCTGGGGAACATCGTGTTCATCGATGTCCTCGCCGGCCACGAGGATTCCTAGGGCGAGAAAACTGAAAACGATGTTCATCTTCATCACGAATTATATATGCGAAGGCTAGCTTTTGCTCATATGATTAAACTTTCGATAAGATGGATGGCAGTTGAAATTACAGGATTGGAAACCAACGAGTGGGCTTATTTGAACAGCAACTGCTGCCTCTTATAACCGCTGTATTTGCGGAAACATGCTGTGCGCCTCCGAATTCCTGATTTTGATGCAATGATCGACACCCGTTGGTTCGCCGGTTTGTGGACGGCCGGGGATTGCGGATACGACGGCACGGGGCCGAAACCACGGCCAGGGACTCCACAGCCACTCTTTGCACATGGATTGTTTTTTGTTGTCACAGAGGTTGAGCATGACGTTGAGCTGACGCTGAAAATGTGTTTTCTCTGCTTTTGTGTCTCTGCGTTTACGAATAGATGTCCATGAGGGTTTCAATGCCCTCTCATCGGACACGATCTGCGGGAAATCACACCTGATTCGCAAAGCCTCGTGGTCATTGACGAGTCAAAGTTGGGCTGCAGAAGTATCAAGCACACGAAGGCAAAATTGGGGCCAGCATGTACAGACACTGCGGTACGGAAAACCTCTCTAGTGGAACATGCTTCGCTACTTGGTCAAGTCATCTATCGGATAACGTCTAAAGTTTTGTTACTACCTAGCTAGAGACTCTCCAGCCCTTTAACCATCTGGAATGGCGCGACGTTACCCATGTTACCTTCCTTTTCCTCCTCCAGATTTTGCGAAAAGTGAAGAGGGCGGTCATAGTAGACTAGTTTTCCCTAAACAGGGTAACTATCCACGCTATCAAAGAAATAGTAAACAGAATACTAAGATCTATTAATAATTTAAGCTTATAAATTAAAATAATATTAAATAAAAAAATATTTTATATTTTATTATTATTTAATAATATTTATAAAATATTAAAAATAAAATATAAATTAATTATATTTAAATTATTATTTTTATATAATAATAATAATTTTTTATTTTTATTTAAAATTTATTTATTATATTTAATATATATTATTAATAATATATATATATATATTATTATTATTATATTAAAAATATTTTAAAATATATTATATTATATTTATTTAAAAAATTTTTATAAAAAAGTTTTATTTAAAAATTTAATTTTAATTTTTATTAAAATTAAAAAAAAAAAACTTTTTTTTTTCTTTTTTTCTTTTTTTCTTTTTTTCTTTCTTTTTTTTCTTTTCTTTTTTTCTTTTTTTCTTCTTTTCTTTCTTTTTTTTCTTTTCTTTTTTTCTTTTTTTCTTCTTTTCTTTTTTTTTTTTTTCTTTTTTTTTTTCTTTTTTTTTCTTTTCTTTTTTTTTTTCTTTTTTTTTCTTTTTTTCTTTTTTTCTTTTTTTTTTTTTTTTTTTTTTTATTTTATTATATATATTATATATTTTATATATTTTATATATTTTATATATTTTATATATTTTATATATTTTATATATTTTATATATTTTATATATTTTATATATTTTATATATTTTATATATTTTATATATTTTATATATTTTATATATTTTATATATTTTATATATTTTATATATTTTATATATTTTATATATTTTATATATTTTATATATTTTATATATTTTATATATTTTATATATTTTATATATTTTATATATTTTATATATTTTATATATTTTATATATTTTATATATTTTATATATTTTATATATTTTATATATTTTATATATTTTATATATTTTATATATTTTATATATTTTATATATTATATATACTTTATATATTTTATATATTTTATGTATTTTATCATATTTATAATAAAATTATATTAATTTTTAAAAATTAAACTTTAATATATTAAAACATTTAAATTTTTATTTTAAAACTTATAATACTCACGTATATAATATATTACCGTATAAGGTATTATCTCCTTTATGCGCTATAATATGTCCTTTATAAGCAATATAAATTTAACTAGAAAGGTCGTGGTATTCCATAAGAGCCTCCATTTATAATTGTATTAGGAAAGCTTAAATTAAGAATCCTGTCTTCGGGTACTTAAGGGGCTCGATGAACGTGAGTAGTCCACTTCCACTATCAGTTCTCAGTTCCCAGATCGAAGAGAGCAACGACAACATTCCATGATTCTTCACAGTTAAGTGAAAAAGTTGTTATTAAGAATAAATGGATCGAAATCCGGGCAGATATTCTTCGCAGCCCCCACTAGTGCCTGGGCTAATGCTACTAGCACGTCTTTTCGACCTCGTTTTTGAATGAGAAGGATGATTAGTTCGAGGATCTCTCCTGTTATTGATTCTAAAGACGGAAAGATGAATGGAAATATCCAATCACGGTCAGACTCCGCGAAGTAATTACTCATTAATACTTCATGGAGAGTGTGTAAAATCCAGTGAACACTGTGGAGCGCGTTGCTGAAGAAGTTGTCGCCTTCTAACCTCGACTGCACACGATCCATGGTATACAAGTGGATATCGTGGACAATGCAGCAGCCTTGAAGTTTGACGAACGTGTCGTCATTTTTGGAAAGTATTGTTGTCAGCGCGAGAAGGAACGCATTACACCCTCTAGAGCTGTCTTCGGAAGAGTGTGTCGAAAAGGAGTCGAGGTCCTGACAGGAGATGATGAAGAGGTGGTAACTTTGGTCCAGTACAACAGGCCTCTTGAGTCCTTTCACGCGGAAAAGTGCTGCTGTTGAAGGGCCACGTACCCAAATTGGGGCGAGCCCGTCCTTTTCAGCCCCAGCTTTCATTACTTGACAAGGGCCGTCGAATACGCGGAGGGCTTGAAGCTGAAGCCTGCCATCAGAGGAGTTCACCGAGGCGTCTTTTATGCTCGGGCTGCATAAAGTACCTGGATGGACCAACCGATTGCTCGACCCTATGCTTGCACCGACCCAGAGTTCGGTATGGTCCATTGAATACATCAAGAACTCGGTCACCCAGTCTCCCCGCACTGCGTCACTGGATTCATTTATGCTGGATGAAGCAGCATCTTTGCAGGAACTTTTGCTGATTTACGGTTTCTGGAGTCGGTACGCCTGAAGTTAGGTCGGTCTTCAACGACCTCTCCCTGGGCTCATGAGCGTCGACAGGTTATTGAAGAGGAACAAACATACCTTGAATGCGCATTTGGGAATTCAGGGATCCACGAGGGCAGCTGTAGGTTGTTGCCCCCCACCGCATCGGCGAGCATTGAGATATTACCCTCTATAAGGAGCATGTAGGCACAGGTCCCCACCCAAAAATCCCTCCAAGATATGGAATAATCTGGGACCAGTTTTAGCGAGGGGTCTTGCGGCTCAAATAGACCCAAGAGGCCATAAACCCTGTCTCGGGGGTCACTCGCGTGACAATGAGAAGTCGCTTTCAAGAGATGGAAGAGTGACTTCCCATCAACACCAGATATACGCAGCCGCTCTTTATCTGCTCCGAAAAGAAGGGGTATGGTTTCCTTGCCATCGTAGATGACATCTGAGTCTCCAAGGGGAATCAAGGCCTTCTTCGAGAGCACAAGCTCTTGTACAATCCACACTCGAAGTCAAATATCGTCTTCGGAGCAGCTGCTCCTTGCTCAATCCGGCTTTCTTAGCGCAGCTCAAGAGAAATCTTTCACTGTGATGCTCACGGTCTGAAAGCTTGCCGCTGGAGAAGGCCGACTGTTGAAAGCCACGCGCTGCCGAAATGCACGTCCCGGGGGTTGTGAGATCAGGTCGCTTCCAAAATATGCCACCACACGCTGGCAATTGCTGTAAATGTCTGACATCTTGGAGATTTGGGCTTCATATGGGACACACGGAGGCCACCAGAAGTTAGATTTCCCAACGGTGCCTCCACGGGCAAGTCGATTTGGCCCGCTTTCCCACAGGTCTCGGCAACGATCCGGGCGACCGAGGTGGCAGAATTTGCAAGACAACTCAGACAGCGAGGTATGTCATCGTCGGCGAAGACTTTTGGATTTCGGCAGTCCGATCTATGCCAGCGAGCGGATGAATCCATATTCTGGAGAGGGATGCTCTGGGACATGAATACTTGAGTACGCGCCTACTACTCAGGTAGTGCGTAAAATATCTGGGCGTGGTGTAAATAGCAGAGCCCAGGATATCAGGTTTCGAGATTAGGATTCCAAGGATCCAGCCCCGCTAAACCTTTTGTGTTGACTCTGTCAGCTGGGCCCCGATAGTACCTAGTAGGTAGGTAGACTGGCTGCCCTTCCCCGCGGGTCAAGCGCATGTTGAATGAATGAATCATATGAGGCATAATTTATGCACTATTTGCAGTGGAAACCTCCCCTTCTTCATCAATCCGAGACCTGGTCCTCGTGTAGTTATTCTATCTATCCGAAGCTCTCTGCTCTGATGCTCAGGATTTGTACTCCTCAATATCAGCCATCCCAATCGAGCCTTGCCTAATCAGACCCCCTGCAGCACCAGTGCTGAGGTCTGTCAATCTCGAGGTCATCTTTCTTGCCTTCCTCTGTATACTCTTATCAAAGTCACGCCTCACCTGTAGTACTCTTTCGATGTGGTTCAGGCCAAGCTTTTCTTTCTCAAATCTTGCCAGAGTGCGTGCTGTGTTTAGTGCATTGGAAATCTCTCTTCCGTTGAGTTTTTCCATGAGGATATTCTCCACAGCGTCGTCCACATCTTCTATACCCATCACATCTTTTGGGACGTCGCCTAGCAGCTTCATCCAGACTTGCCTGCGAATCTCGATGTCTGGTGGCGAATATTCCAGGGCGAGGTGAACCCGGGATTTCATGGCCTGGTCAAAGGTCTCGATACGGTTGGTGGTAAGGAAGACGATGCCAGAAAAGTATTCGAGCTCCTTCAAGAACACTGCGACAAGAGCGTTGCGTGAACCATCGCCCAGGGATTCTTGGCGGGCTTCGAGGAACACGTCAGCCTCGTCCAGGAGAACGACAGCTTTCCACAGCGTTGCATAGGTCAGGACCTGTTTGAGCAGTAGCTCGAAGGCCCGCGCGCTATTGTAGCGGTTCAGCTCCCCAAGCGAAGCAGAAATTAAGGCTTTCTTTGCCCCCTCAGCGGCTGTCTCGGCGGTGAGTGTCTTCCCTGAGCCAGGCGTTCCGTGCAAGAGCACGACAAGCCCTTTGCCTTTCTGCTCCGGCTCATTCCTCGCGTTGTCGGGAAACTCGTGGGAGGTCACGAGCGCTTGCAGTACGTGCTTCTGCTCCGGAGCTAGTATCAATGAGTCCCACACGCCTTCCTTCCACTTCACGTCATCCATCAGGTCGACGAAGAAGCGGCACCACTCTTTGCGGCTTAGCGAGAATCCGTAAGCGTATGGCGGGCAGAGCAGCGGGTCTGGTTTCTGAACTTTGATTGGGACCTGGTTTCCGTACTGGTCATCATGAAACGTCTTCCTGTCGAGAATGACCCTGGCAGTCTCCTGGTATATAATCAGTACTCAAGAAATACGACAGGGTACGAGCAAAATGCCACGTGGAATTCATGTAGACTCACGGTAAATGGAAGCCACACCCCCTCGAAACTCGCCATGTCAGGGTCGAAAAAGCTATCAGGAGGTTCCTTCAAATACTGCGCAATTCCGTCATACGCCTGAGTGCACACCGCCTTTCTGGCGAGAAATCTACGGCCTCTTTCTTCTAAAAGACGTTCGAGGTCATCTTTACCTCGCACGAAACGTCGAGGATAAACAGGAAGATCTGTAATGAAAGCCGGGTTTTCGGACCCGAACCATCGTTTCTGTTGGATGACGAACTTGTGGTCGGCAGATCCCTCGAGCGTGCCATCGTGGTCAGTATAAGAACAAGTGACCACGATGTATGGACCTGCAGTTGGGCTCTCCTCATATGCAGTTTTGTGGCACCGCAGGAGCCAGGGATGGCCCATGAGAGAGGTGTACACCAGATCTCCCGGTCTGAACAGCACCCACGCTTGACGATAGGAGATCTGCCCCTTTTCAATCATTTTTATAACATTATCGCGTTCAGGTCCCATTTCATTCGTCATGAAGTCGAACAGTAGCCGCACTAGACATTCGTCAGAAGCATGATTACTATAGTTGAGAAACACAGGTTGGATCTCCAAAAATGTGTAATAGAGTGAAATTCCACGGGGGTCACATAGCTAGAGAGTTGTGTGAAGTAAAGTAGGGTTGCCCTAAAATACTTACAGTGCTGACGAACCTCTTTGTCTTCCGTTGTCTTGCAGACCTGCTCTAGCTCATCCCACTATCACAAGTCAGCGTCCACGATCAACACCGCATACCGGAGAGGCTACTTCTTATTACTTACATAATGCAGAAGTATCTGAAATGGTGCAGTAAGCTCGAATGGGGACTTGAAGTCTGAAGCAACTGTAGTGTACCCTGATCCGACCACATCTCGGAAGACTCCGAGCAAATGAGGCGAGTTGACTCGGAGTGTCGTCGATTCGAGCTCTTGTCTGTCGGTGAATCTCCGTCGAATTACCAGGGCGTATTGGCCATCAGTGTCATCTTGTAGTCTTGCAAAAGGCTCTGTCTTTAGCTCCGTTACGAGCTCGCCACCTTTCTTTGGACTCGTGTGATATGTTCTGAATTGGCAATTCCTGCCACCTGTGCTGGCTGAGGTCAGGTTGTTTGACATCTTGCAAGGTCCTACCTCGGCGTGCTTGAACATTGCACTCTCAGCGGGTTGCACAACTGAAGGGATGGAGAGCAATGAACTAGTATTCCAATCCTTAGGCCCTTATAAATACGCTGACAAGAGAAATGCAAAATGTTGGAGACCGGAGCCTCATCTCTTTTTGGTCACTAGCGACTCCACTATGCAATACTCGACAAGGCTTATCAAGAGGGCAAGGTTTCCATTGGCGCGGCACACAGGCAATCTCACGTCAGCGTGAGATGAATGTCAGGTGCGGGCACTGCATCATCGTGTCACGAAAATATGCAGGCTGCCGTTTTGGCTTCACCGGTTGGAAAATATTTGTCCAGGGGCTGTCACCCCTGGACAACGGAGACACGGTCCCTGCTGGGGGTTCAAGAAGCTGTCAGGGTGATTTGATGTCTCACTCTCCTGTTAGGGGCACTCGCTTTCTCATGTACTCTGTCACCGGACAGGAGCGGAGTTCCAAAACATTAGACGTCGACCGGCGAAATGGCTCCTCTTCTGACAGAGCGAATCCCAGTACTAGGTTCGGGCCCCTTTGAAGATGGTACACCCGTTCACACTCCCTTTTCACGAGCAATCGACGATTTCCTTACGGAGTTGAATGCCGAAGATGATTCAAGAAATCCATTCCTGGCAGAGCTCAGGGCCACCCGCCAAGAACTGGCCAACAACCCGGGGTGCAAAGCGGAGACTCAGGCCGCGGCGGCCAAGCTCAGAGGCTTTATGGATGACCTCCAGACACAGAAAAGTTCAGGTCGTGGCCCAAGGTTGCTGGCCCGTCTCGATCCATTCATCGACAGTCTCGCTAGGGTCATGGGACTATGCGAGAGTGTGTTGAACGCTGCCCCTTTCGGTGTCAGTGTCGCATTTTCCGGCGCGCGAGTCGTCCTGAAGCTTGCCATGCAAATGCACAGCTGCCTTGAGAGCATTGTCGACGCCATGGTGCAGATCGGCATCAGTCTCAAGTGCTACGACAAATTTGCAAAGGCATTCCCGGATACAGAAGAGGTGCAGGATCTTCTCGTCAGCTCCTACAAAAATATCGTGACGTTTTGGTACAAGGCATGTCGCGTACTATCTCGCCATAGCTTAAAGACTGTCATGCGAAGCGCCACAAAGTCTATGGATAAGGAGATCAAGACGGCACTGGAAGGTCTGGATCGTGACAGATCAAATGTCATAGCACTTGCCCAAGCCACAACAGCTGAGCAAGCCATCCGCACAAAGGAGGCGAGATTGAAAGAGGGTGTGATTAAGTGGATCAAGAGTGGCTCGTATGTTGATATTACTCCAATTATTGACGAGCAACTTGCACTCCGGGCCGATGGAACCTGCAACTGGCTCTTCGAGGACAAACGCTTCCAGAAATGGTTCGATGTCCTGGACAACACAGCCCTGTGGTACAACGCGAAACCTGGGTCCGGCAAAACTGTATACGCGGCAACAATTGTCGACCATCTAAGGAATCGAGACAAGAAGGTGGTCTACTTCTTCTACTCCTTTAACAGCCCTCGACGGAAATTTGCAATAAGCGGGTTGCGATCTTTGGCTCTGCAGCTGCTCAACAAATTTGTACCGGACATCCCCGACAAAGTTGTCCAGCGGTACAAGGATGAATTCGACAGCAGTGCCGATGGCCTTGAGAGCATCCACTCGGTGTCACATGTTGTTCACGATTTGCTTACACAATGTCCAGAGACATTTGTTGTGGTCGATGGTATTGATGAGTGTCTAGATGATGATGTGATACTGGCCACACTTCAACATCTACTGAAGATGCCAACATATGGACTTGTGAAGTGGCTCTTTACGAGTCGGAACACTCCTAAGATCAGATCGGTAATGGAAAATTGTCAAGCAATTGAGGTCGAGGCGCCAACGGCATCCGTTTCCAACGACATCCACACTTACTTCAGCAAGTACATCACCTGCCAAAGCTGCATCGAGGAATGGACAGAAGATGAAGATAACTTCCTCTACTCGAAGTTGATATGCGATACGCTTAGGGGTGAGGGACTCACCACGGATGCAGAGATTGGGGAAGCCTTGAAGAGGTACCCGAAGGACTTGAACGGCTACTACATGCGGGTGTTGGACAAGCTTTGCATGAAAACAGAGCAGCAACAGGAGCTGGCCAGGTGAGTCTACTGCTGGTGAATTCTCTCTCCCTCCTTTTCTCTCTCCTCCCTCCTCCCTCCTCCTCTCTCCTCCTCCCTCCTCCTCTCCTCCTCTCTCCTCCTCTCCTCCTCTCCTCCTCTCCTCCTCCTCTCCTTCTCCTCCCTCCCTCCTCCCTCCTCCTCCCTCCTCATCCCTCCTCCTCCCTCCTCCTCCCTCCTCATCCCTCCTTCTCCTCTCTCCTCCTCTCTCCTTTTTTTGGGGGGAAGGGAAGGGAGTCATTGTTGATCCCGAAGCTAATACTCTACAATTGCTAGGCGAGCCTTCTTGATTTTGATAGCGGCAGCTCAGTCAATCTCACTTGATGAGATGCGCAACGCGCTCGCTATTCTTCCTGACGCCAAAGACCACGACTCCCGGCGTGTACCGTACACGAAAGAAATCGAGAATCTTTGCAGCCCTCTTATCACATTTGGGAAGCCGCGGGGGGACGATGCCGATGACAACCCTCTATTGAAGCTCTGCCATAAAACAGTTGAAGACTTTTTCCTGCAGAACCCTGACAACCTCAGTTTGGATCCTAAGTCAGGCCTGTGGAAGTACTTTGTGAATCGTCAACGAGCCAACCAGGCAATGGCCATGGACTGCTTGACCTACTTGCAGTACAAGCGATATGAAAGCCCGACTTCCAAGATCGAAGCTATTCTCTCGAAGCCTATCCCGAAGGAACACGCTTTTCTTCCCTACGCAGCTACGTTCTGGGCACAGCATTGTGACGGGATTGGACAAGCCCCCGCAGAGAAGATTGTTCAGGCTGCTTTGAAATTTCTCCAAAGCCCTACTCTACGAACCTGTTTGGAGGTACAAGCACATGTCGGCCCCTACCTATTCGGACGATACGTCGACAGAAGAAGTGGCCCAGCATTCAAAATGAGCGTTACGGGCTCGAGACTCCGTGACAGTGACTCATTTGGGGTGCCTCTGCCACAGTGGCTTGACAAAGTCTCTCCGCAGGGGTGGACGCTCGACAGGTCACTGTGCCACTTCATCAGCGAGTGGCGCGAGGTTCTCATTCAGCATCCAGACAGACTGGACTGCTGTCTACCTCTGACGAAGCTTGGGAACTCTTGTCATCTTGATCGACCCAAGGGCCACAAGCATGTGAGCGTTGCTCATCTGGAAGACCAGTGTAAACATCTGAGCCCTTCTGGGAGGCTTGACTCCAAGGACTTCCAGATACTGCGCGTTGCATTCAGCGGAACAACACTATGGGTAGACGTGATATCTCACCAGCTCAATGGGAGGTACCAGCGCCTTCAGATACCACTGTTTACTAAGAAGAAGAGTATCACACAGAGCGACCACAGAGCCCCGCTCCCACCAGATGGAGACCTCCTTGGCTGGACAATGAGTGTGACAAGCGAAGAGGGAAAGCAAATCATCGAGGCCTGGAAAGCGGACCCCCATGATTTGAGCATTCGAAGGATCTTTGATGATAGAAGCAAAAAATTCGGGGTTCCTCTTGCGTTCTCGAGTACGAGTGTTGGTAGAAGAAAGGGGTCGTGGGAACTTCAGTCTAGACAGAGTTTCGAGTCCGATGGTGAGAGGAAAGAGGTGATGCAGGTTGTGCATTTCACATGGAAATCCGATAAGCATGTGGCTGACTCGAATGTGGCACGACTTTTTGAGCAGCATAGCGATAGCGATTCATCGTCTAGCGAGTCGGAGGACGAAGAGGACAGCCCATCTCCAGCGAGTCCTGAGTCTATGTCAGACGACGATTCAGACGACGATTCGGAAGATGAATCCACAACCACGCGCAGTCGAGCGACGGAGACAGCGGACGAGGCATTGTGTGCAGACAGCGACAGCGATACTGATGCAGGGCAGATTACGGACTGTTTGATATTGATCCCCTCGAAGGATAATCCCTCATGGTACCTATGGTCTGGTACGCACCAGATCTGGGCACGGATAGGCTGTGCAGCACATCCGACCCTACCTCTTTTAGCAGTGTCACACACGGCGCGTCAACTAGAGGTCATCGACACAGTCACAGGAACCCAGAAGACAAAACACCTCCCGGATCTGGCGGACCTCCAGGATCTCCAGGATCCTCCCCTGGCAAGTCTAAGAGGTATGAAGTTGCAGAAGCACGTGCACAAAGATGACTGCTAACATGTATGCATAAAGAACTTCGCTTCTCACCCTGCGGAAACTACATCCACTTCCTGTCCATCGCCTTTGTCCCCCAAAAGGAAACAGCCAGCACGGAAGCACGTGTGACCCTCTCAACATTCAGCTTCAACCACGAAGGAACCAGCGATGACACCCTCTTCAGAGAGTGCCCTCCTCAGGAATGCACATACTCTTTCGGCGAGACCCTCGCCGACGTCCCCTTGCCGCTGGCATTAACGCACTGGAGCGATACGGAGGTCATCGTCGCATTGCCACCACTGACGTGCGACCCGAAGATACTCAAGATCATGCTTCCCGCTTTGCCAAATGTACCTGTCCCGGGCCCGGATGATGATACATGTGCAGATGGGAACAACATCCTGACCTTGCAACGTGCGATATACTTCCCGACATCAACCCCGATTCGACAAGCCCGCCTCATGTACCGCAACGAGGGGCAAAGCGGCATGAAGGCCGAAGGACGTCTGTACCTCGTGCTGGATAGACTAGTCCATTCTGACGGTGCCAAAGATGCCGATGGAGTTGAAAGCACCAACAAGACCACAGGTGGCTCCACTTCAAACAATGACGAGGGAGGTGGCAACGGCGCTCCAGAACTGGGCCAGGCGAGCCCTCCGGTTGTACTCCGGTGGAAGATCGCACTTAATGATGGATGGAGGGCCTGGGACCCTGAAGCGGACAGCAAAGCCTCGGATTTAAAAAGGGAGGTGCCTGTCTGGAAGATGCTTAGAGGCCAGTTTGTGGACAGCGACAAGCTGTTCAGCGTGCCCATCCGCAGTGGTCTGGACTGGACAAGGAAGGGCTACCTGAGCTGTGGAGTCATCGGGTAAAGTGTACCGTTCGATTTTCCAGAATGTCCCTAGTTAATTTCTTCTTACCTGGGCATCAAGGAGACAAAGAGACCTGAAAAGAGGTGCGGGAAAAGTAAAAGAAGGGATGAGAGCAGAACGGGAGGGGGCTGGTTGATGGGGTTGGCTTGCAATACTGGCAGCTGCTAAGATGCATGAACAACAACAAATTCTTCGAGCTTCACGTCACAGTGCCGTGTGAAGGGGCTTGACGCGTATTCAGATGTATGCGGACTAAAGAACAAGATCATGAAGCAATGTAATGGCCAGCCGTGGCCGAGTCGGGCCCTTCATCCAAGTTGGCTTTCGTGATTCTTACCGCCCCCGCCTCTCTCATGTTGGTATATCGCGGTCCGTGGATACTGAATGCATTGGTCTCTGATTCGAAGCTAGGCGAGCTGAGACGCCCCGCCTCCGAGCCACCATTGTATGGCGAAGTGCATCATGGCGCAGCATCCCCTGGACCCGGGTGGCCACTTAGAATGTCCCTTGGGCTCGTGTTGATCGCTGTGTACCAAGAAACGCGCAACTCTGTACAACACTCCATTGTCAGCGCTGCCTGCCTTCTTGCTTACGGTCACACAGGCAAAGTTCTATTGCAGCGCGCCCGAGGCAGACTGAAGCAGGCCTGTCGAGGCAGAACTTGCCTCTCAGCTGTTCCTTCCCGCTTTCGCACATGAATCACTTTTCTTCAACAGCACGCTAGGCAGACTTACCTACTTAGTGACCAAGTTCTTTCTCATCTGTCTCGAGTCTAAACATCCCCAGGGCTTGTGTACGCTAGAACGACATGGCGGCTGAGAGTGTGGGCTTGGCCGCCTCCGTCGCAGGCCTCGTTTCGCTGGGCTTGCAGGTTACCGGCGGCATTATTCAGTATGTGGACGCCTTTGAGAACCGTCGAGATGACCTTGCCTTCGTCAAACAGCAGAACGAGGAGCTCAGGACCACCCTGCAAGCAATCAAAGAGCATGTAGTCGACCCTGGATCATCCCCAGAGCTCGTCGCTACAGTCTCTGGAAGCATGCAGTCGTTCGAGAAGGCGCTTGTCAGGATAGAGAAGTTGTACCCCGAACTTGTTGACTCTGGCGGCAAGAGTTGGACATCGCGACTAGATGATCAGAGAAAGAGGTTCACATACCCTTTCAATCGGTCGAAAGTTCAGCAACTTGGCCAGCAATTAGAGCAGGCCCGCGGCACTCTGCAGCTTACTCTGAATGCCCTAAACATGTCAGTTGTTGAACATTATCTCGTGATATGGCACATGCATTTTCTGACGCACAAGTACTCAGGCGAATGTCGAGCCAGAATCACAAAGAGACACTGGCCGCCATTGAAGTGTCTTTCCGCGGTCTATCATCTGAAACGCAGCTCATTCGTTCAGGCCTGGCGGCAGTTGCGGCGCCCATCGTCGACATCGAAAATCAACTTTCTACGAATACTCAGCTCCTCATTTCTCAACACGCGGCGACGTCATACCAATCTCAAGAAAGTCACCAAGTGTTTGTGGGAAAATTTGAAGAAACAACCAACCTTCTGCAACACATGGAAGAACGCTATTCGAAGCAGAATCAAGAGATGATGAAGATACTCGAACGTCTTGCTGAGCAGACGCAGCACAGCTATGGGCCAGATCACGCCCCCGTTGCTCTAGCACGCAGACTGGCTGCCAAGCCAGCATTTCTGAAGGAAGCTAGCGGGGCAACCCAGTCATTAGAGCAGGCACAAGATGAAGTGGTGTCCTTCAACTTGCCCACCACACCTCCATCGAATGCAGCTCATGTCGCAGCCTCGGTCAAAACCCCCCACTTGCAGTCGGTCCTGGGAAGAATATGTATCTGCCCTCGTCAACGTCAACAGAGTGTGATGGAACGAAGGCGGATGCAGCTTGGCCATTCCTCCTTCTTCGGCGATTGGGAAACGCAAACCCACTGGCCCGCTTGTCCACTATCAAAGATGTTCAAAAAGAAGCGACGAGTGGTAGTAGGATTCAACTACACCGGCCTGACTCGCATTTTGAAGACTGCTATTAACATGTCTTTCGCATTGACGTATGGTGCCGGTGGCTTCAGTATTAGCCCGAGTTTCACCTGTAACCCGACCGTTGACCGTTTTTCGGATCCCGCCTTTCGCATTTTGGGCCTGCTTGGATCAGGATTCATATACCTCGATCACGATCTAGATATTCTGATACTCGCTTTTATGAAACGGCTGATCCAGCTTTTCAACGATGGAAAGGTTTGCCCGACAGCTGTAGACCAGTCGAATCGGACCTTAATGCACGATGCCATCAATGCCGTAAGTTTTTTGATTAGGTATGTGATACTAGTGAGGCTGACATCCTCATAGCTCTCAAGTACATATCCTCGCAGATCCAATTTTGATTCTCATTCAATAGGTCTCTTTGTTGAACTTGTCCAAACTCTCCTTTCGTACGGCGTTGCGCCGTTCACCTATGATCTCCGGGGTCAGTTTACAGTGTCTAGACGACTCTGAGCAGAGCTGACAGGTAACTCCAGGAGTATCACCAATGACGGGAGCTTTAGACTCTGTGGCCGACTCGAATTTCGTCCAGCCTGTCGTAGATGTTTTGATTAAAGCGAATTTGGAAAGTCAACCAATGGCTTTGAATGCATTTTCGATATCTCCGGATGAACATTTCAACTCCTTTGGCACGGTCAAGTTGATATCGATTTACGAACTGTATTGCCAATATCCGGAACGTAAGTTACAGATATGCCCCGAAATCCACCTGGCTAGCACTGCCGCGTCTACTAACCTTGCATAGCCTGCGAGTGTGGCCCGTTGAGTATCGCGGTACTCCAGAAAGATACAGTGGCAGTAAACCAGATACTGAAGAGCAACCCTGCAGCATTGACCGAGAGAAACCTCTTTGGCCAAAGCCCTCTTCACCTCGCAGCTACGAGTCCCGACATCCTGGACATTCTCTTAAGAACTGGAGACCTGACCCTTCTTGACTATCGCGATGAGTCCCACTTGACCGCGCTTGAGTTTGCTATGATACGCAGCTCCGACTTGTGCATCAATAGAAAGGGTATTCAGAGCTGCTACGGCGACGCGTGCGACTGTCGTCAGTGTATAGATCTTTTACTCGATGCCGGATGCAGTGTACGAATGCACAAGTTGGATCAACACGACCACAAAAAGGTTCAGGAGTTGCAGTCTATTCTGGGATGGGCATCAGAATTTGCTAGACGCAAATACGTCCATCACATGAAAAGATCCCGAGTGGCCATTAAATCACCAGATCTACGAGAACTTTCTCCTACCCTTGAGTCTGGAGCAGCAGACGACATGAGTTGGATTTTCCACGAAATTGATGGTGACCGACACCTTGGAGCGCTATTCTATCGCCACGGATTCCAACCGCACTCATCATACTTGATTCACTTGCGAAAAGGAGATACTATGGACTTGACTTATCTTCACTGGCTCATGTCTCACGGAGTTGATGTTCGTTTTCGGTCACCCAAAGGGCCAGACTTTCTCGAAACGTCTCCGAATTGTGGCTTGTTTGGTGCACATTTTGCCTTTCACTTCATCGATCTAGGCTTATACGACGACAGACGTCGCAACTTCTTTACAGAAGAGAGCAATGACGCTTGGGATACATACATGGAAGCGATATTTCGTCAAGGCCTCACAGATGGGTGCCAATGCTATTGCACCGTGGACGGATGTACCCCGTTTACGTGGATGATGAAGGGGGATCATTACTTACGCGATGTGCCGCATCTAGAGTGCCCCTCTTCCGATGAAATTGCCCGCGGTCTCAAATGGCATTACGAGGTGTGTGGACCCGAGCTGACCATTCTCACGTATAAGGCGGCAATCAGATACGCGACTTTCACTGCCCTCAACATCACCCACACGTGTTGTGATTGATGGGATATAGCACGAAATTGCGGCGAACGAGTGCAGAGAGATGCCAATGACATCAAGGCTATCAATGAGAAGCAAGCCGCTCTCTTGGAGATACTCGATAATCTGGTGCTGCATTTCGAAGAGAAGGCTCTCGATTATTTGGGGACAGGCTCCGAAGGCAGTCAGGGCTCATTCTCCGACTTCTGGTCCATGTGCTGGAAAGTTCGGATGGATGAGGAGGTGGCGAAACTGCATGAGATGGAATTACAAGAAGCGGCAGAGAGAGGCGCACAAGAAAACGAGACATACCGCTGGGGTCCTCAGCGGCCGTTGGAGACGGTGAAGGAAGACAACCCGTACAACAAGTTTACTCATCTGAAGTACTGGCTGTACGAGTTAGACAAGATCTGCCCAGAGTACAGGGAGTCATGGCCTGAGGAACCATGCCGGGTTTTAGAGGTGTTGTAGGGTTTGGAAGACCAGTTTATCCCTCGGGTTGTATGTATCCGCAATAACTACTGAGACGGATCTGCTAACTACCAGTCGTAATAGACGCCCCGGTTAAAAGACCATAATAATTAATTTAATAATTAGTTATTTCTAATAGTATATAAGCCTATACTATTATATTCCCCTTTTAAGGTTTATTAAAGCTTATTAAAACTATTAAAAATAGAAATAATTTTAAAATAATAAAGTTTTAATTTATAATATTTTAAAATAAATCGGCGCACCTTATAACATATAACCCCACTAACGCACACACATTTCCCACT